>OZ016503.1:1798419-1990919 GCA_963966595.1 Physocephala rufipes | reverse complement strand
AAAAGCGCATCATGTGCGGAGAGACGAGTAATATCGCAAATCAATTGCTGTCTGTGATCGCAGCAATTTTAAAAGGCAAAAAAAAATTATAAAAATTGTTTAAAAACAAAATCCTTGACACAAAAATCGCCACGCTTCAGATGTCAGATGTGTATGAAATCCTCTATAACGCAAACAGACACCGACTCGTGTGAACCGTAATGGTAAAGATTAGACACATGCACGTTCAATATCCATGAGATAGTTGAAGATATCTTTCGAGGCCGACAGTCGACAATTCAAATTGACCGGTATTGTTCCCGGTCTAGCCCTTAGTCATAAACTAATTAACCACTAAACCTGGTATTAACATTAAAGACATAGACAAACTCTATAAAACAAAAACATTGTTTGTTGTTGCGTCTTCAATAAATCTGTTTTAAAATTTAGTCATCGTAAAGAAAAAAGGTTGTAGATGCAGGCAGTCAGACCGATTATAGTTAATGAAACGAAGAGACCATACCTATGAGGATGTCGATACCTAACAGGATTTACAGACTGTCGACTTTGGGATTTCCATCGAATTGTTGAAAGAATTTTTTTGGGAAAATTCCATAAATTTTCCTTGAATGACCATCAATAGAAACAGATGAAAGAACGTGCGGGCCAACACGTAGTTCCAAAACTTGCATAATCTTTTTTTTTTTTGTTTTTAATGCGATGACAGAAAAATAAGTATTTTGGCGCTGATTCGAAAGTGTACAAAGACCAATCGATGTCTATGCTTCGTAAAATCTAAACAGACAATCATTCGTTTGATTTAAGCAAAGGTTAAATACTTCTATTGTATTTGGCTCATGTCAAAACATTTCCACGGTGGAGTGTTGTTACTACTGCGATTGTAATTTGTGTCCAACCGACTTTCATGATGTTCCATCGCCAAGGGTTGTTAGTAACTTCATCCATTAACTGTTTATAAGACAATCTGCTACGAAAATTATTAAATATATTTACACAGAAATATTCACGAGTTAGCCACATTTTTTAAGACATTTTTTGTTTATACTCCCGAGAGGATAAAACTTTCGGAGCACTAATAGCGGCAAAGTTCTCGAAATTCATGACAAAAGCGTCAGTTTTTTACCGATAGATACTATTTCTAGATGACTATGCGATAACTTCTGTAATTCATGACATTACTAAATAAAGATTGTTATTTTTTAAAAATCTTCGTAATCGTTTCATATATTTTACCCAACTACTTTTGATTAAAAAATCCCATGCCATTTAAAAAGGGTAACCATCACTGGCATCATTATTCAATGCATGCTCTATAATTTTATCCATTTCCGTCTTGGACTGTTTATTTGTAACGTCTACTTTATTCATTATATTCTTCGCCGCGGCGAAAATAGATCTACGCCAATGATGACCCTAAATATCTCCCGCAAATAAAATCTTTTAAGAATTTCCAAAGTATTTAATTTATTAATACGCCTTCATTGCTGAAGTATTCCCTATAATAAGTTGTTGTCGCTCGCCCGCTCCGATGCTGATATATTGTTGTTCTTGCTTCACGAATGTTATTACACAATTGAGGGGCATAAAGTTCATACGACTTCATTAAATCATTCTTTTGCATAAACGACAACGACGTCGGAAACAGTGATAACGTCGGTAATGATCGCCCTCGTAACGACGGTAACCCAGGGAAAATATAGAGGGGGCATACGTAATTCAAAAAAAATTATTAGGATTTTTTGTTTAAATTCTTCTCAAACCAATCAAAGTCAAGAAATAATTTGCTGTCTGAATCCATCAAAAATAAATTTATATATTTTTATATAATATAGATGTATATATTTTTTATATTTATACTGATAATTTACATTTTTTCATAATTGCCTTTTATTCTGCTTCTCGCAAATTTCCAGAAAATAAATTTTGTTTGTTTAATATCTAAAAATATTCAACAAATTAAAGCCTAAAAACCATTCGATTTATCATTTTTTAAAAACAATTTTAAAATTAAAAAAAAAGAATACAATTTTGAACAGATTCAAGAGCCGGAATGCAAACAATGAATAAACCAATAAAAATATTTAAAAAAGAAAGAGAAATCAATCAATCAAAAAATTTTTTAAATTTTTAAAGCATTTTTTTAAAGTAAATCGTAATATAAAATAAATTTTGTTAGTGTAAATTATCTTTTTATAATATCAAATGTATCTTTAATTTTTAATTAATAATTAATATTTGTAATAATAAATTTATTAATTTTATCTAATTTAAATACATACGATATCTATCTTTAAAAAAAGGCTTACATCGAAGATAATCAGAGTTCTTTTAGTGTTTTGCATTTCTAAAATTATTCGCACGTTTCAGCCCACCGTCCCTCCCCTTTCACCTAAAAAATTCTACATACAAAAAAAATCTACTCGCACAAAAACGTCACGATACACAATGAGATGCGATAAAGATACATCTAGAAAAACCAGTTAAAATTAAAATCTTCTGATTAATAAGGCATTATTATTAAAAAAACTATACGATAAAAATACGAGACGGTTCGTGAAGCAAGGCTTACTTAATGCAGCACAGCTTTGAATATTAAATAAGTTTTGTATGAGACTATAATTAATTAACTTGATTGCGATTGTCCGACTTAGCCACCTACAATGTCTTTCCTCTTGCCTCTTCCTTTTGCCGTTGTAACAACTCGTAATCACTTTTTCCTTTTTAAATGTACTTTATTTGCCAGGCTTAATTAATTATTAATTGTTTTAATTGTTGTTTGTTGTATATCTAATTCTTTTTGTGTGTGTATGTGTGTGACATTAGTTGTTTTTTGGCTCTTAACTATATATACTAATACTTGTTTGCTTTTTTTTGGCATTATTGAATGTTGCCTGTTGGCAAAGAGGAGGAGCAGAAGAAAGCGTCTACGCGACAAATCGTCCCTGGTAGCAATTGTTTGCTTTCGCTTTCCAAAACAACTTAAACTGCTGCCATCGCCCGACTAACTTAAGCTTACAAGTTTATAATTTAAAAATAAATTTCAAAAAAGAATACAGAGTGAAGCAGAAAACAAAATGAACTCAGCGATCAGATTAAAATTATCGTACGTTTATTTATATTTTACTCCATAATATGAAAAATTCAACAATTTAGTAATACACAATCACAGATTCATTTTGAAAAAAAAAGTATCTGAAGATTTGTTTTTACATATGAATAGATTTATTTTGAATGTGGACTAAATCCACTATCGGATTATGCTTACAAGCTTATATTTGTTATGAAATTATATTTGATAAAAATACTAAATACCGTCAATTGTTCTCAAACATAAAAAATCTGACTCACATGAAACTTTTCTTATCATTGTTTCCTTTTAATCTTTCACATTTATATGCCGCAGACTTAATGAGTTACGTCCGAACGGCCGTATTCATTACAAAATTTCGGAACCCCGTAAATCCTTGGGGAACATATTAGAATATGAAGAAAAGGAAGAGGTACAAGAATGATGTCGTGAACGGAATATAACTCAATAGGAATCAGGTCTAAATTACATGTAGATACAAAATATAAACAATTTTACATAAATATATTTATTTCTTCGTTTTATACGCAAACGACGAACTGAAGAGAACTTCTTCTTCGTGTGAAAATTAGTATTTTATTATGTTATGGTTCCGTAATTTATGATCCCGTAACAAATGTCAGAGAGAATATCAATTTCAAATTTTGTAAACGACATTAGAATTTTACATTTTATACGTTCACAACACAATAGCTGATATTTTGCATAAACTGTTTGCTGGAATAAACCTGAGAAAATGAATGGACGGAACTCTTACGAAGTCTGCTAGAAGTGTTCGGAAGTCAAAATATATTTTATAGTTCGAAATGCATGCAGAACAGAAGACAAGATTTTTTGAAAACAGAGACGGGATTTTATTTTATTTTAGAGGGTAAAAAGTTTCTCAACAAATATATATTTTTATAACACGAATTATAACGTTCCGTAACTGGGGATTAACATTTTCGGAGGCCGACATATTTATCTCCAAACCAAATTTGGCAAGGGATGACAAAAAATCTTTCTATTTAAAAATAGTAGCGATACTGTATGCGTTTGTTCTAAAATTTCACAAAAAACTACTAAACATATAAAATAAAAATCACTTTCACTAAAAAGGTTTATACGGCAACACATTATATACGCGCAACGAAAACAGTCAGATCAAAAATTGTGATGGTCTTCCAATTCAGACGGATTTTGAGATGTTCGAGGTGTTGGAATTAAATTGTGATAGATTGTGAGTGTTTAAATGATATGGCGGTACGTAACCTCTTGATGTTATTTATTTGTAAGAAACTATTGGTGAAAGGCATATATGAATCGATTATTGGTTGTTCGGCTTCTTGTTATTGTTTAGTGCCTTTTTCGACAAAGTTTAATCCCTCAATCCTTGGAGTAATAAATTATCGCCTTTCGGTTTTTATAAAATTTAAATTGAAATATAGAAATATTATTTTATTTCATTGTTCGTACAAAATATAAAACACAAACAAATTACAAAAATAATTTCTTTTTAATGATTTTAATAAATACTATTCAGTTTAGTTGAAACTAATCTCTTTAACGAAAATTTCGACTACTCCCGATTTTATATAAACTTGTTGAAAATGCTATTTTTGTAGCTATTTCATAATTTGTTTAATACTTTTAAAAAATTAGCAATGGGCTTACGGTTTAACAAAGATGTTTGATAAAATCCTCTAATTGAATAATTTGCATTAATGTTAATTTTTCTAAAATTTTTTAAACTGATCGCTGGATCAGAAATATCTGTCTCGACTCTGTTTTCTCCCTATTAGTTAGTTATCTGACATATAATTACATCCCCCTCCCAACCCGTGAAATATCTAACTAGATTACATTTCGAAATATACAGCTAATCGAATAATAGTGTTCGTATAACATTAGTAATATCCACATCGACTAATACATATGTATATAGAATAAAGTAGCTAACGTAAATATCGATTTAAAGGTTACAAACCCATATGGACTTCTATATAGTTCCTATAGTTTTATCAGCATTTAGATTTGAGTATTTTCCATGTATATATTCTAGTTATTTGTTAGTATTGCTGATGTTGCTGTCGCCGTCATTGTTGTTATTCGTGCTTCTATATAGTACCAGTTTCATTTGATCACTTTTTATATGTAAATTTCGTTCCCGATATCGAGGAACCCTTTACTCATTAATTGCTTGATTCGTAATCATCAGCTTCTTGAAGTTCACCACAATCGGCCCACTGGTTTTCACAAGTTGTTTGCTTTACGTATGCATTGGACTGGTTCACACTAGCAACAAATTAAATTAAACAACGAATTGTGCAAATTAGTAAAATCTTTTAAAAAAAGACCTATGTCATTCTGGTAAACAACGCAGGTTGAATGTTTCATGCAGCATTGCAGTAAATGTTGCTAAGTTTTTTAGTAATTAATAGCAAGCTATTTAATGTAAAATTAATTTATTTTGTTAATATCGTTAATAGACGTTGTAGGAGCAGTGATGATGATGATTAAAATAATGTTTATAGTGATTAATTAAAACGATTAAATTCCAAAAGGTTAAATTCAAGCAGAAATAACGGTAGCTATAAATAATCGTTAAGTTTTTTATGAAATTCAGCAACGACAATTGCGACAATTTTTTGTAAGAAACAAGGCAAGAACCAAGTCAGCGTTTTAGCATTTATCATTAATATCGCAATTTTTATTGTGAAACTGTTCAAAAAAAATGTTTCCAGTATTCAATTCGTATAAATTGAAATAATACTGAAAATTAAAATTTTTTGGAACAGTTTTATATAAAATTAATAAGCCACCAAAAATTCACTTTTTCACTATTGTGGGAAGAAAGTGAAGGATATTTTCTAGAAGGATATTTTCTAGTAGTAGAAGTATTTGTAGAAGGATATTTTCTAGTAGTAATTTTTTGGCCAAAGAAAAAATGCCCACTTTCTTCCTGTATCGAATTTGTGACATAATCGAAAGTGATCATTTTCAGGAACGAAAGCTGGAATAATGAAATACTTCACCCTCCGAAGGTCTGAGGAAAAATTTAATTTTACATGGAGTTTTCTGCATCATCACAATTAGGAATTATTTCTTCTTTGCATTTTATGCATTTTTTCATAATTCATAGAATGGAGAAGGAAATAATGCTTGTGATTATTTTTCGTATCTATAAAATTTAACGGTAATGAGCAGACTAAAATTAGATCAACAGTGGGGGTTATTTTTGATACAAAAGAACTGAACGTTCTTCACAAAAAATTTCCAAAACTTGAATACTGCCGACTGTTAAGTCTGATTTCATATTGACATTATTTCACGAAGCCCTTCTATTTTCTCTCTTTTGGCAATTTACACAAGTGAGTAAATAGATGTCACAACGTGTGGTGCTTTTAAAACAATTCATTCGGTGGCCCATTCCTTACAATTAACGATAACTGACATTACGCTTAAATGTTCTATGTTTCATTTTAAATGCCTCTAAAACGTTTGATATAGCGGTAAATATTACATTTCAAACTAGCTAAAAAAGCTTTAAAATGTCTTTCTCACAAATCTTATAAATTTCTCTATTAGTTCTCTCAAAAATTGGTATTAATAATGTTAATCATGGTTTAGGCAACGATTATGAAAGAATTTTAATATTTACTTTTTCTTAAACCAAGCATTTATTTCTCTCCTTTATTTCACATACGTTACGTTCCTATAATTTCGTTTATCTTAAGATTCGTACTTTGTAATACGTTTCGCATACTAATCATTATCCACTATTAGCGTTACAATTACCAAAGCTCGATATATTTTAAAAATCGGTTATGAGTAGCCCATCAGGTCATAAGTGATGTCCCCTTCGATAGGGAGATCTGGAGGGCCTGTGTTGAAGGGCAGGTGTTGATGGACAAACGGCGGCAACAGAAAAATTATAACTTTAAAATTAATGTGCTCTTCTTACGGTCTTGTATTAAAAATATTAGAAACTATATAAATCATATGAACTCAAAAAGGGTTTTTTTATCGTAAGGGGTTTGTATATCGGTGTTAAAAATAATTTTAGCGTAATATAATAGTTGAATCACGTCAACAAGAAAATGGTCACGTTGGCGAACTACCGCGAATATAGACATGGTCATCAGGAGGATGATTGATAGATCGATATTAGCGGTAGTTGAGTTTTAAGCAATATTATAGATTATGCTTATTACCTAGTGTAGTATGTAGTATCACCGTTTTAATGCATGCTTCTCTTGTATTTAATCTAACTCTGACGTTTGATACAATGAAATCATAAAGGCCACTGAATAATACCTAAAGCCGGTGTAAATGACAAAAATGACACCAGAGTGGTTTTTAAAACACCCCTTTAAATAGCCCTTTAAAACTAAATTACTCTCACCGGAAGCAAATTCCTCTACCAAAATATTGTTAGATCATTTCAGTATTGTCTTTGATTTTTGAATAATTAAAATTGTTTCCTTTTTGGAAGATTATTATGAATTAGTTCTGTAACAATAATTTACCTCTCATTCGTAAATTCGTTTTTCATTTGTGCCATTTTCTTAGCTTCCTCTTTCTTTCGACGATCCTCCGCAGCAGCTTTCATTGGATCATATTTAGAACGCCGTTTCCACATGGCCATCTCGGCTTCCTTTTGTTTAGCAGCTAACGATGCGAAAAGTAGAACTAATAAAACAGCGTTGAAATAAAAAAATGTACGAGTTACCTGACGCATCTCTTCGAGCCGCGGATGAGGCTCTAGAAGTTAAAATAGATCCACTGTTTGCCGTTGCAGATGTAGATGATTTGACACTACGATTACTGATACGTGTCCCATCATTTCTGCTTAGACCCATGGAGGAGGTACTTGGGCTTCGTTTCATTACGTCAGCTCCGCCGGACTTTAGTGTGCTTTTGGCATCGTTCTTACGTAAAAATGTATTTCCTTGCACTGGTTTATATTTTGAAATGTCTAAATATTTTGGTTGTGCACGCGTTGTTGTTGTTGTTGTCTTGGACGACAAGACGCCGGCGTTGACGGCAGCAGCAGCTGTTTGAAGCAACTGCTTCTTAGCTGAAGCCAACGAATTCGGAACATTGCCACTTAATCGACTTAAACTAGAATCTCGAGGCATTGATTGACGCGCAGCAATTGATCGAGGAGCACTCTTTACGTTTCTTCTTGGCATTTCGGGAGTATTAGGACAGGCTGCTACACCACCAGCCCCACCAAGAGGCGTTCGGGTTGAACCAGCACTTGAGGGAGCAATGATACCCGCAACCTTTTGTTTACTACGCTCAATACGCATTAGGAGCGCTTTGTTGTAACGCGTGTTCGTGAGGGGTATATTGGCTGGTTCGTTGTCTTCCGGTTTAGACCTATTTGAGCCCGTAGGATGACCTTTTCCCCCTTCGTATAACTCATGATGACAATTATTATGATCCTCCAATTCTTCACCGCTGGAATAATACTCCTCCAAATCATCATCATCATCCTCGTCTCGAATGTAATAAGCCAGATTTTCCTCGTAGTCATCACAGGCATTACTAAAATTATTACTGCTTGCCGATTTTTTTATTGCTTCAGCAGGAATTGGTCTATGATGACCATGGTTTGGTGGCACATAATTATGTCGCGCTGCGGGAGGGGTGTATAAATTCTGGAATTGCGGACGCGCCGAACGGACAGTCGCAATTTTGGCCGAGTATGAACTAGAACGACGCAAAGGAGACAATGAATTTACTTCCTGTTGATCCTGTGCCTCCATGAAACGCGTTCGATTTGCGTCGCGAGCTGTCTGCGATCCACTCCAGTTATTCTGAGATCTACGCGTTATCGGAGAATTGGGCAGCATAAATTGCATATTTCCATCGTATGAATTTTTACGTCCCCGTAATCGTTGACTGCTGTAATCTTCATTTCCAGCCGTTAAATTTTTCATATGTTGTTCATTGAAGCTGCTAGTCATGAGCTGCGGTGTATTCCCATTCTCCTTGTGATAGGTCTCCATAGAAAAGTTACGTTTATGGGCACTACGTAAGAGAGCTTGTTGGTAAGGGCCACACGAACCGACATCTGTGGGCGACGCGAGGCTGTGTTGAGGACTGCGTTCCTCAGGAGAATAAAACTGAAGCGCTGCTCGCTTCGCTTGGCTATTTCTAGGGGAGCCGCTCTGAGGAGGCGACTGCAAAGAGTTGTTACGTGATAAATTTAGTTGCAAATTATTGATGGCAGCCGCAGTACGTTGCAGATAAGTATCAGCTTCGGCAGAATCCAATTGCAACATATTATTTGTGTTGGCCCTCGACCGACTGGCACTACGTGTCCGTGCTAAAGAATGCATAGGAGAAGGGATCTTCGTAGGGCTCTTGGGCGGACGCTGAAGATCATCATTTGTTTTCGCAACACCCGCGGAGGAGATTGCAGGATCGCTGGCGTAGTCGAATTCGCAGCCACCCGCTAATCTATAACGTGCTGCTAACAGCTTGTTGTAATTCACCGGCTGCTGATGGGAATTGTAACCGTCGTCATCAATCAGGCATTCACCACCCGTTTCTGAGCACGTATAACTGCGTGTCATCAATTCTTGCGTCTGTAGCTGTTTGCGACTCTTTGAAGACCCTTCACAGGAAGCCAAGCTGCGAGCACGAGCATTTCGCGCCCACTCTTGAATCCAATCGTTTTTATTTTGAGCTGTTTTCAAAACGGCACCATCGGACAGTTTTGCTTGATCGATTTTAAACGCAGTAGTGGGTGATTCAGGCGGTGTTTTTATAAATGAACGGCTTGGGCCAGCGAATGCAGTAGAATCCTTTTGATTAGTAAAAACATTTAAACGGTATTCGGCCTTTTGATGATCAGTAAAGCCGCCCGAATATCCCGCAGCACCGGTTTGTTTCAATTTTGTCTCGTTGTGAACATATTCCGAGGAGTCAATCTGGGAAGTGGACAAACTACAATTCCGCGACAATTTTGGCCGAGCGTTAAGGGCACACTGTTTGGCGAGAACTCCGCTTGTTGTGACACTAGTAAATGTTCCAACATCAGCAGATGATACATACTCCCCATCTTCAGCCTCCTCTTCCACACTGCCTTTGACCATGTCCGTCATATTTTTCGTTGGTTCATTGTGATCCTGAACGTTACCCTTCGTCACTGATATATTACGCAATACTCGAGATTTTATTTTCTCGAGGTAAGAGCTGGCAGATTGACGACTGCTTAAGATGAAATCATTTCCGTTACCCAAACGATTCTGCTTCTGCGACAATTCTGGCTCGTGATAGTAATTTACTTCCAGTACATTTTGTCTAGTACTGTCAGAAGTAATACTTTGTATTTTTGATCCGATTTCCAAGCCTGTGGGTCTACTTAAAATAACCTGAGCAGCTCTTCTGGCTTTGTGAGCCCGTTCTAAATTGCTTTTGTCTATATTCATTAAGTCTTTTTGCTCCTCGGTATAGTTGTCGCCGTCGAGCGTATAAGTGCCAGCTTCGCTAACATTATCTGCTTCACCTTTCAAATGTTTGAAATCAGCCAGTGGCGGTTGGGCGCAAAGAAAATCTACCTTCTGTAGAGCCAATTGCATTACGGTGGAGCGTGGCGTGAATCGTTGCCTCTCAGATCGTAAATCAGAACTATCTTTGGTGATTTGTAAAGAATTAGGAGGTTTGGTCTTGGTGACATTTGATTTTCTGGCACTTTGCGGGGGAATTGGTGGATTGTAACGGCTTTTTGTTTGTGTTTGCTGCTGATTGTATTCATTCGATGATTTATTTATGTGCGCTGGTACTTGCGGTAATTCACTAGTGCTTGAACGCGGTGACCAACTGTGCCGTTTACTGGAATCTTTCACTCGCGAAGTGCTACGATCACGGGCACGTAATTTCACCTTTGAACTTAATGCCGACGATCTTTCCCCTTCCGTTGTCACTGCTGTTGCTGTTGTTGTTGTTTGAGAACGAAGACTTTCACTATTGTCGATATTTAAGGATTTTGTCATGCATTTGGATAACTCGGAAACCTGCTCGTTTGATGCATTCATTGATTCTCTATCACTCGAATTTTCCAGCTTAGACAAAGAAGCGCCACGACGATGCCTTTGCTGAAAACGCTCTAGCATATTTTTATATTTAGCCTGAGTAGCTGCAGGATCGGTTTCTTTATCATTAAAATTGTCGATGGTAAATGCAAACGATTGCCTCGTTGCGGCGGTGCTACTTGAATCGATCGATGATTCATCAATAACGGCCATCGGTGATGAAATATTCGTTTCACTCTCTGTGAAATCTCGTTTGCGATTTGTATCTAAAGCGAAAAGAAAAACAATACGAAGGAAAAAGTTAAACTAAAAATGGCAAGAAAAACCAGTTCAGTTATGATTACAAATATTTTGTTGTTGTAAATTTTCTCAAGCGCAGTTTCACCTGCTTTACGAGCTCGAATTTGAGCACAAAACATTGAGTAAACATTGACCAACTTTTATAACCGTCTCGCTTAAAATATTGTGCCATAAATAGAAATGAATAATTAATGTTTTTTACAGACACAAGTGCGCCATGCTTTAAAATAAAATCCAAATTAAATACTGTTCCTAATCAAGCCGGCTTCATAACTTTATGAAATATATATGATTTTCAGATATTCCAGCTGATTAACCCAACTGTTCAGAAAGTCATTTCGTTCTATATTTAATTTTTGTGATGGTGATTTTTGTTAATTCTTTGTATCCATGGGCGGTCAATTTATATAATTTCAGACTCTTAGTAATCTCACAATATATTAGTTGGCGCTCGCCGTTTGAGAAAAGCAAAATTACTTTTTGTGTAATATAATACAAACTGGACGTCAATTGAACGGATTGTTTTTGGACAGACTTCCAAAAATAGCTGTGGTAATAAAATATGACTGAATGTGCAGAATGGTATTGAAGGGGATGCAATATTAAATAACAATTATCATTAAATGAGATTACTAACAACCTTGCAATTAATTGCATTCGAACATAATTTAAAGGACTAAATTTTAATAAGGTTATTATAAAGGCAGGCAACGTACATATAATACGATCCAAATCTCTTCCTTATAATAAGTGAATAATTAGTATTAAGCGAATGAATAATAAAAATTAATTGAATTGAAAACTAATTGAAAAAAGAAACAATAACGCAAGAGTCTAACATTTATTTCTTTTACAAGAAAAATAAGTTATTAAAAATAATTGACTCAGACTCGAGTCAATGACTTCACTTCATCCGAATAATACCGATTGTGTCAATTGCATTCATTAAATTTTTTATTTTTATTTTACTGATCAAATGACTCCTCGACTTTCATTCGAAAGCAAATAAGGCTCAAACCTCACACAAAGCATTTAAAAAGCAGTCTAAAACAGGTTCTAACCAATTTTAGTATACATCACGATGCTCTCTGATTTATTATTGAACAGCTTACTTCTTAACCGCTTCCCTACCCGTCTCTGTATCTATCAGTAACCCTCCCCCTCGATTACCTATTACAGTAAAATCTTGTTTTGCACAAGTTTCGGGCTATAGGGCCGCACCGTACTTACCAATTGTCTGCTGCCGCTCACTGGCGCTCTTCTCATCTATATCGAGTTTTGTGGCTGACTCATCATGATCAGTGCATATTACCGCTTGTGGAATGTCACCAACAATGGCTCTGGTCGAATGAACACTCCAGAATTGCGATCGTAAAGTATTATCAGACAATTCAATGACGTCATCGATCTTCTTTAGATTTTCGGGTGTGGTATCCGTCTTCTCACGACCGTCAGAAAGATCGCAATCACCCTCGGAATTTGGTGATGATAGTTGTGCATGTTTCTCCAAATATTCAACACATTCCGATGCTGATACATCCAAGGCACCAGCCACTTCCTTTGTAGTGGCATATGATGTCATGGCGATTTTGAATGATTTAATGATTGAATAACGGACAGGTTAATAGATTTCGTTGGTTTTGTTGGTATTGTGAGTATTATCGACTATTTTATCAGGTGCTGATCAGGTGTATTCTGTATACAATAATTATAATCAGGATAATGCTGGTTAACTTCGATTTACGCTTTTTGGTGTTTGTTATTTTGTTTCTTCAGTTAGTTTCGTTCTTTGAGTGCTGCTTTTAATAAAACTGTGTTTTAGTTATAACTAATTCGTTCAATTGTTCAGCTTCTCTGCTTGGCATTAATTCGCTTGAAAGACAGCATTTTGACTAATGCCGATCTTCTTAGAGTCAGATCAGATTGCTTAAATCATAAGTCACCAAGCACCAACATTATTCAATGCTGAAACACAAAAATAGATTAATATTTTATAAAAATTTATATTATTTAAAATTTTAGTCACTTCAGCCACTCCTCAAAAGCCCTTTAATCGGAAAAACATCCAAAATAAATTTCGATCCAACAGAAACTAATCTCCGAAGAAATGTCGTACCACAAAACATTCGATTGGATAAATTCTTTTTAGTTTTCGAAGCCGACTTAATTAAAAATAGCTATTTCAAGGTCCATTTTTTTTAATTTATGATCAGTTTTGTTTTCGCTATCAAGCTGGCAAACGCGACATGAGTTCTAACAAATTTTTGCTCTTAAAGCATTTACAAAGCAACAACAAACACTGACGTCAGCCCACCGGACAAGGGCAGCCCAACGAACGAAACCAAAACTCATACAACTTCAATGATAAATCGCTTGGACTCAATTCATAAAGGGAACACCATTAACCAAGAAATGAAGGTAAAGTAGATTATTGTTGGTAACACTTTTATCCAATAGCACTAACTGAAACGACGCACGATTCAAATACGACTGCGAGATTGATTATCAATTTAATGGCTCCTTCCTATTTGGCCAAAGAAATGACACGATTAATAAATCGTATGTGCTTTTCGTAGCTTTCTAAAAACCTATTCACAAATTAGTTTATGCCATTCGAGAGAATCTGGTTCTAATGAACAGCTAACATAATTCAAGCGCGATACCACCAAGGGAGCAGCTGATATTTATTCACTTCGATCTACTTTTAAATTTACTTTTCCGATTTCATTTTGACCAAAAAACAGAACACTGACAAACTTGGTAACGGACGGAAACCTACTACCAAAAAATAACCACCGTCTCACCAATTTGGCTTTTACAGACAAGCAATTAATTAATGACGTCGCTCCAAAGAGATTAAGCAAGAGAGAATTGTTAAAATTCCGGAGAATGGCTGTCTGATTAAGAAAAAAATTAATAACTGTATTGTCATGAAAATGTTCCATTATTTTTGCAATTGTTTGTAGCACATAATCATAATTTTCACATCACATTTCCAAATTTTCACTTTTACACATTTTCCAAATTAGTAAAGATTTAAAAATAAATTAATAAATATTTAATAAAAATTTGCAACACAAACCCAATTGGCAGAGAATCCAACAAATATTTTGTAAGCAATGCTGCCAAATTTGTAAATTGAACACTGCCTGCCAGAAGAAATGTCAATTGGGAAAATTACTATGGGAAATTATTGAATGAATATATGAATATAAAATATACGAACCTTAATAAGAATTTCCTCAATTAGAATGAAAACAAAAAAGATTAAAATTATTAGACAATTAAATTTTAAATCATTTAAATCATTTATAAATTACTTTTCATTGTAAATTATGCTTCACATAATTTTTGAAATTAATTTCAGAAAACGGAAATTATAAAAATATAAAATTAGGTACGCTCAGGAATATTACTACTAGCAAGATATAGAAATGTCCCCATCTAGTCATACGGCTGCTTTCAAACAAAATTAGAAGTAATATTAAAATATATTGAAATTATTAATAATCAATAATTATATTGAAGTTATTAAATAATAAATTCACTTTCTTGACTACTTATAAAACATGGAAATGAAAATTTTTACTCTTGTTTTCTATTCTCGTTATGGGAATTTAAAGAAACAAGGGCTATTTCTATGTGGAAGTTAAAATTCATTCCACAATTAATTAACCTGCCAAAATCGCGTAATTAGCGACTCTAATTGAGAATTATAATTTGAACACGATGATCAGGATGACAAACAAAGGAAAAAATCTCAAATTAGAAAACAAAACAGTCGCTGGGAATGAGGGGAAATTTAGGTTCCACAACAAATAAATTAGTTTTGACAGCAACCATGCACCAGCGACCCGAATGTTTATGTAAATGCATGTGTATATAAAACAATAATGATTTAATGTAATAATTAAATGTAAATGAATTTGTATATAAAACAATAAACAGATAGAAAATCTCCCGCGACATTCGTCACAGTGATGTCAAAATAACACAGGTTACTCAGGTAATAACTTTTGAATACAAACTGGGTGACAGGCACCCTCAAGAATGGGGACCAAAACTTAGTTCGGAGTTAAGTTTAGAGAGAGATCAGCACAAAAATTCCATTAATGTAATATGTTAATATTTTTTAACTAGACAATTTTTGGAAATTAAATCAACATTCATCGCTTCTTAATTAATAAAACAATATGAAACAGAAAATGCTAGACACCGTTGAGGAAACTTACTATTGAATCTCACATTAAAACAACAAAGCTCCGGAGAACTTACTTTTCGATTTTTTAAAATATAACTATGATTTTTTTACGTTTGGAATAGTCTACCAAAAATAATTAAAGCCTTTTCTACTTACTTCTATAATGTTAGGGGTTTTTATTGTTGTTTTATAACATACTATTCATAAAAATAACTCAAAAACATAACAATTCAATAAAAGACTTGACATATATGTGTTATATATCCATAAAATGTTTGATATAGTCTCATATCACCGACTACATACTTTTAATTAATAAAGTCGGAATGATTTTATTTAAACAAAAAAGCCAGAATGATAAGATTGCACTGGACGCATTTAAGTGGAATGGTTTGACTCCTTTCTTCTCAGCTAGTGATTCACCTTCCGTTCCAATAGCAGACACGCCCATTTTCAAAAGCTAAATTGATTCGTGGTTGTGGCAATTTTTTACCAATACTGATATTATCAATGCATTCATTTTCAAAATAGAGACATTGTCCAACGAAACGCATGAATTTTTCATTCAGCGCCGAATTTATTGAAGGCAGCTTACTAAGATTCTCCTCATCGCAACAGAGGTGTTTTACTAGTTGTTGGCAAATGCGTGTATTGCAATCGACATCGAATAGAGGCACACCAAAATTAACATCCAACAGTGTCCACTCTTCCGTTGTCGAGCTATAGCTTTGGTTAGTTATGTCCTCTTCATCTGGAATGTCAAGAGTAACTGTTAAAGGAATCTCGACTGAAGCTTGTGACACAAGATCGGCTTTGTTTATAGATTGCTGATGACACTTTTCTAACTCAGACACAAGCAGCTCGTTACACTCATCTGATATAAAAACATTGGACGGTGAACTATTTTGTGGACTAACGGCAAAATAGTTCTCATCGGGGCTTCGAAGCCCACTAATTTGTGTAGTAGGTGTTGACAAACGGGCAAAACTAGTTACCTCCGAATTATCAACAGGTGACAAGACATCCATAGGTACAGCATCGACTGCACCAGTGACAGAAACTTCGTTGTCCTTAACAGTTGTTGACTCTTCTGAAATTTTTTGTTTACTTTCTGGATTTTTGGCAGGCTTCTTCACAACAGGTTTTGATCTAGCTTCTGGATGTTTCAAATGTACATTAATATCATAACATTCACATCCAATATCCGGTACACCCGTATTGACAAAACTAATATAACCGCATGTTCTCTCCAGATCTACAAATTCCTTCAACCGTTGGACAGCTTTGTGAGTTGCCCATTGCATTTGGCCGCTTTGAAATTTGCGGTCGAAAGGAAAAGCCTCGATATGAACTATTCCGGGAGTCCTAATCCCATAGCCTTGAACCAGAATACAACCATTTCTTAGCTGATCATTTAGGTTCCGAAAATTCTCTGAACTTAGCACGTATGAATCCGAATGCAGAATATTGACGAGCAATTTCCCGTAACCCAAAAATAGGCGCGGTAATGATTTAAGTACGGTGCCTTTACTAAGTAACAGGCTAGGTGGTCCATAGCCAGTGATATGATTATAAAAGAGCCTCGTCCACATATGTGCGCTCTCGCTGCTTCTGTAGAACTGACCGAAAAACGGAATACTAAAGGACGTCGTTAAATTAGCAGTAAGAGGTGTTGCAGATACAATAAATTTATATTTCTTCTCCAAGAGACGATCCCGTGTTTTGTAATCTAAGCTCTCGAGGCATTCAAGCCTTAGCAAATCCAGTCCACCGGGCAAAATATGCCGCAGAGAACAAATTGTAGAGCGTAAAATAACTGCATGCGCAAAGTAGCGACTAACGTCACCCTCACCCTCTGCATCAAGTAACGACACCTTCTCTAGTTCACGCAGAAAGGTATCCATACTCTCCTCGCACAATTTGCCAACTTCAAACATGGTAACAGCGTGGTTCTTTAAGCCTGGTGAGAGATTACCCATCATCAGAAACGCAGTCAGGGTAGAATCGAAGAGAAAACCTACACGTTTTCCACTTTTCTCGGATATACTAAGCCTAATCATATTATCACTAATATCATCATGCTCCGAGCTAAGATCTGGATCATCTGAGTTGGTTGTATCAGTGCGGTTAAGACGTACTGGTGAAGGTTGTGGCAACTGAGCAAACGAGAAATCGCTATGACTATCGGAAGAGTTGTTACCCGCGGAGCTATTGTCTTTGTCTATTCGTGACGCTCTGGGACTGCTTTGCGCTATATCTGGTAACTGCTGTTCAGAATTTATCAAAGTGTTGTAATTCAGTGGCGTTATTTGTGGCTTTGAATTCAGATCAGTGTAATCATTATATTGATCCCAACTGGAATGAAAGGGTTGCCCTGCAGTAGGGCTCTCCGTTGGGCTGAACTTACGCTTAGCAAATCCAAGTCGACAGAAGAGAGACACTGCCTGTTTCACCGTGTCCAAATTGAGTTGCAACATTTGTGACAATTCAGCAATTGTCATGTGCTCGTCCGCACTAACAAAAATTTTGTAAAGAAGATTCTCGAAGTAATCACCGCTTACTCGATTCATCACAAAATTACGCAGCGGCGGTATGCAAATCCGATCCTCTCCGCTAATTGGCACATCAAGATAAACTAAACCCTTGCGGTACAAGTTGTGTATCACCCCAAAATCGCACTTCCCAGCATTCTGGGAACCAAAATCAATTAAATCATCGATGAGACAGCGTTCGGCAGTTGTTACAAAACGAATATCTTTCTCCAAAACATAACCCACTTCAACTCGCCACCATGGTTCAATATGAATCCGTATGGGAAAGCGGGGTAGAAAATTCATTGGATTCGGTTTGGTACTAAATAACAGTGACCTAGATGTGTGCGTCTTCATCTCACTGATCAAGGCCAAATACTCGTTTCTTCCTATTCCAAGCACTCGCAAACAGTCAGCAGCCGTGAAGTTTGGTAGCGTATCATAACTCTTATCGCTGCGCAACAAATTGCTTATTACATCTAAGTAATAATTGAATGGCGTAACCCGTAGCCCTTTGGTTACAATGTCCGCCAGATGATATGGAAAAAGACACAGACAATTGATGCTCTTCTGGACCAATAGTTCATAATAACGCTGCTCAAATCGGAATACCTTATGCACCAAGTTACCGCGAAAGCGCAGTTGGTTTTTTAAACTGTAATTAAAGACATACTTCTCGTAATCACGCTGACTGTTGTGCAGTAGTTGTTTCATATGCACCGGCAGGTCCTGCCAGGTGATGTTATTACGCACACAGTTGCCAATATCTTCGGCTACTTTTTCTGAACTCATCTCAAAGGTTTTCAGCAATATTTTCCAATTCAATTAAACTTTAAAAGCGCTACATTCCAAAAATTCTTCAATATTTACTTTTTGTCTTTAGTGGAAAAATGATCGCCAATAAAATTTCGTCACCAAATCGAGTTATCAAATTTGTGACAGTTATATGCTCACAGGATGATTCGTATATAAAAAAATTAAAAGCTAAAAACAAATTTAGCTGAGTAACACAGATTAAATGCAATGAACATGCTCACGTAGCGGTAAGCAAGAAAATAAAACTGTTAAAGCAGTTATTTTCAGTTCCATGCATATGAGAGTCATTAAGCTTTTTTAAGCAAACGAATGAATTACGAAAGACAGGCCAACGGCCAAAAGGTTTGTCAAATTTGAAACAAAATAGTTGCTGCGACTTAAGATACATTTTATTGCTTTCTCGTTTTCTATAAGAACCAACGCATTTTTAACGAAAACCAATCGGTAGCGGCCTGAATGTGTTTATGTTGTCAGTTGTGCCAAATAATTCAAATAAGCCAATAAATTGTGCACAATATTTCTAATAAACCTATAAGTTTTGCCAAATAATTCAAATTTCTTGTTCCTGAGTCGATTTACGTTAACAATTAAATTATTTTAATAGAAAAAATATGTTAACTCCGGGAGTAAAAACGTTTTCTTCGCTTTTTAATTTTTTTTTGTTGCTTCAAATTCCTTCGCTTTTTATATCATATTTGCTTTAAAAAAGGGAAAAAGGATATATTAACTTTGAACTAAGTTTGTAACCCAGTGAAGGAGCTACGATAGATATAGAAAAGTATATATATTCTGGCTCAGAATGATTCGATTGAGTCCCTGAGTCGATTTAGCCCTTTCCGTCCGTTTGTCTGTCTGTGGAAATCACGATTACAAGAGAACGAATGAATGAATGAATGAAGCTATGATCATGAAATTTGGTATGGATATTCCACGCCTACAATTGGTATTAAATGTGAATTAAATCGCGTTTAGAGCTCAATTTCTCAGCTCCGAGTAGGAACTTAAAGGTGAAATTGTATATTCGAGTCTACTATCACATTTGAATATATAATCCAAGAAACGGGCCCATTAGAGACAAAATTCGTACAGGCGTAAAAATAGAGATATTGACATGAAATTTGGCACAAATGTTCCCTGTCATCATAGGATGGGTGGTGTGAAATCAGAAAACTGCCACGCCCACGCCTCAATTAGAACTGTTTCACAAAAATGAGCGTTAAAAAGAACAAATAAAGCATGAAATTTGGTACGAATGTTCTCTGTCATTACGAGCTGGTTATAAATGTAAATATAATAATTTAAACATAAATATGTAATATATTTATATAACTCGCCGACATTTTATTTGAACGTTGTTATCAAGATATTCGGGAATAGGATATATAAGCTTCGGCCAGGCCGAAGATAATGTTCCTACTAATTACTCTTAGGTTAGACGTCGTTTTATTGTTATGATATTAAGATGTTACATTACAGTCTTAATTTAATTTTGTACTTACTTTTTAGCTGAATTAAGGAAATATAAAATTTTATAAAAAAAGGATTCAACTTAAACTTAACAGAAAAAAAAGAATTCAAAATATTCCAACAAATTGGAATAAAAAGTCTAAAACTTGTTACGAAAATCGGAAAGGCCGATATCCTGCGTAATAAAGGTATATAGCGAGCATCGTATAGACTTCTCTTTAAAACAAGCCTGCTACAATTTGGCTAATTAGTTGCACTTTGAACATTTCTTCTTAGAGGAAAAACATCAAGATAATAGAAACGACAATGTAATTTTTTAGTTATACATTACATATATTACATTTATATAGAACAATACATTATACATTACATGACATTAAATATATAAAACAGTAGAATATTACTGAGGAATCTTTCCTGACCTACAAATATTTGACTTACTTACAAATATTAGCACCGAAGACTTCTTTAAAAGATATTGCCATATGCAATGGAAAACGTCCATGACTGCAATAGCAATTATACCATACAATGCTTATTGATATAAGAGCAGTTTTTAATGCTAATTACTAACGAAAATACTAAAAGCACAAGGACTGTAATCGTCTTCCTCGTGCAACGTTCCTATTGACATGAATTTTAGTGAAAGCTTATTAAAATTGTATCTTTATAAATTTGAAGCTACAAATTATTAAAAGGAATGACTATTGTGTGCAATATTTGATCAGCCGTTTCGATGGAAATTATAATTTTTTTTAGAAAAATAATAGTGTTTTTGTTCAGCTTTGTCTAAATTCTATAAATTTGAGATTAATCAGCCACAATTCATTTGCTATCAACCAACTATAAAAATTGCGCCGTAATATTTTCATTTGCATTCCAGAATTTTATTTAGTTAGAATTTTAAAATCTAATCTAAAAATCTAACTAACAAGAATTTATTGATCTATAGAAACGGTTCAAGTACTCTACTTCAATCATCATAAAGAATGACTACAATTAATATTCATAGAAAACGACAAAGCCGTTTTATTTCCTAAATAATCATTAATTAACGATTTAATCATAAGTTAATAATGATTCATGATGCTGATTAATTGATAATTAATTGATAATTAATCAGCAATGAAATGAAAGAAATATATAATTTGTGATATTTTTAAATTGGAAAATTCCTTGGCAATTCTTTATCAAGAATTGCAAACGACAAAATACTAAACCTAATCAAAGAAACTACAATAAACAAAATAACACTAAATAAACTTAGAACTATACCCAAACCAGCATTGAGAATAATAACCAATATTTTTAAATGTAATATCTAGTTAAAAAATTTATTTGCAGTGTAAATAAATTAAGTAATTTTAAACACAGAGAAACAAAAGGGTGTGAAGAAAGTTGAAATATATTAAAATGTTATCTTTATTTGTTATGTATTGTTATTTATTTAATTGTTTTGTTTTTTGTTTGAATTTTCTATTAAATTTTCGTGCTGAAAAAAGTTCTTATAAAAACGTCGAAAGGTTTTAAATTAATATTCAGTTAACGATCTACTAGGAGACAGCAAGTTTCAATTCGAAATTTGAACTTCCTAACTTGTTAGAAAAAGTTTCTTTCTCAGCTTATAATTCGTAGTAGATTTAAAGTATGCAACAATCCATAAAATGTTTAATTTCTTTTTCAATCATAACAACAATTTGTGCTGTAACAAGCGTTGCATCGAATGTGGTAGCATCCCAAGTTGGTGATGTAGAAATTTATATTGATGAAAGTAAGTAGCTTGCCATTTATTTGAAGGAAACGTAGAAGAATCGTGCATGAAATAGTAAATGAGCTCTCTTTTTATCGTTATGAAATCATCGATGACAATTTTAGAAATACAAAATACTTGGCTGATTTTATTGCCAAGCCAGATTTTTCTGAGGAAACATTCAGTAATTTCAACTGAGATATATATTTTAGTGAATTCCTAATAAAACATTTTAAAAAATGATGAGCTTCTTTGGATCTATAAATTCCCCTTTTTAATACTTCCTTTTTCATTTTTACAAAAAAAAAAATGGAATAATCCTTTTTCAATTACAGACGTCTGGAAGTGTGACAGAATTGAATGTCCCCCGGGAACCGATTATTGTCGTGTTACGAAATCAAAAGAAAAATCAAATGCGACTGAATTAATCCGTTCTGACGTCTGTTACTCTCAAAGCAATGACGTTCTTAAAGAGAAAACTCTTAGGGAACCAATCGCTGCTGACGAGAATATTAATGTTGTTGTGAATGCCTCACGACAGGGGGTGTCTTCTCAATCTTCTTCTAGCAGCAGTTCTAGTAACAGTTTCTCTGGCAGCAGTGTAGTAAGCGGCATCAATAATGGGTTTGGCGGATTGGATTTTGGCTGGTTATGGGAATAACGCTAATATATCTTAATCGTAAATTCAGTAGAAATAGCGTTTTAAACCGAAAATAAACATCTTACTTTGGAAAAGCTTCTTTAGCATATTCGATTGACTTTTAGATTTCTTCATAAATCTTATCCTTTCTCGTTCTTCTTGGAATGTTTTATAAAAAAAAACTTAAAAAGCCAAAGTTCTTTTAGAGGAAAGAAAAAATACTATACCCAATAATACACCCAATAATAAATACCCAGATATAGGTCCTAGAAAGTAATCCATTTTAATTTTGCCATGATTTTTTATCAATTTTTGATGAACCCAACAAATTGATAGATAACACCTCGAAATACTGTTCATGCTTATCTTGCATCCTTTTACCTTTCGGAAAATCGTATATATAATCCTATTATAATCCTAAGAACGCCGTTTAATAGCTTATGCTTTTAAATTAATTTTGCGGTATATTATTCTTCCATTGGTATGATGATTACATGGCAGAATTTATGTTGAATCGACAGAAGCATAAGGACAATAAGACGACTAAGGGAGCCCTCATGCTGCCAAATTTTAATTTGGGTATTTTTGAATAAAAAGTAGATTTGAATTATTTCAAGAAAACTTTGAATTGTATATAAAATCAAGGAGAAATAGTCAACACGAGTTAGTATTTTTTACATTATGTATTTTTTGATGGATTTGATATTTATTTTGCTTAATAATATATATTTTTATATAAATATATTTTGCACACAAATATAAAATTATATTACTTAATATTCAGTGTATAATTACTTGTATAAATTGTAAAAAGGTATAAATATATGAATAAAATGTATAAATATATGAATATATGAATTGACTTCGTCAGTCGGCACTTTTTCAAAATTATAACGATGGACTGATTGTTTATTTTTTTTTTAATAATTTTTAAAATTATATGGAATTTATATGAATTGATGTATGGAGTATATTCCGTAAATTCAAAATTTGTTCCCTTAATTTTGTTGTGTGATTTATTGCACAACTTCAAAGCATATTTACATACGTCTTTGTAAAACTTTTCCTTCTCTTATTATTTTATTATAAAACGTTTAATTTCGGAGCTTATTGAAAAAAAAACTAATTATTGTTTTTAAAATTTCCCTTTTTGTTACCATACTTGAAAAATTAATACTTTAAAAAAGGGATATAAAAACTCCCTTTCTAAATAAGTCGATATTTATACTAACTAAGGATTTGAGTCGTTGACTATGATCAATGATATCAATTGATTGTGGTCAATGATATCAGTACCTATTTTATGTGCCTCGCTGCAGCCGCTTCTTGCAGTTCATCCAATAGAGACATAGTAAAGTAATTACTATTTCGATCACGCGCACAAGTATGACTTACTCCGATGTAACGCTGTATATCGTGACGAAGTTCAGCGATTGATGATTCGAGTTTATTAAAATTTGGCATATTTCGATTACTGCTTTCTACAAGATCTAAAATAATATTGGTCCTGGGCCTCTTACTGCACGCTGCAGAATGTTGAATTAACTGTGAAGTAAATTTGTATGAATTAATATTTTAGTTTGTTTCTTAGAGCTTTCTATAACTTCATATTCAATAACTGCAACATTTTTATGTAATACTACTACTACAAGGTACAAGTTACAAGACATACCCTCTTTGTACATTTTTATATAGCTATTCTATAGTCGTAACAATAATCACCACAATATCATTTAGAACCTTCGTATCAATTGGTTTGGTATTACCAGAAATGAAAAAAATTTATAAGAATCAACAAGCTTTTCTCTTCTCAACTAATAGTCGTACAAAGATGCATGTGATGCACACATAACAATTTGTTTCGTTTATAAATTTATATTCGTCAGACATTGGAACGTCGTGAATGTTTAATTTATGTATTTAGTAAATTATGTTTAATTAATATTTAACTAATGTGCTTATTTAATTGTGTTTAATTAATGTGCTTAATTGATTTGGCTATTGGCCTTTTCTAAGTATAATTTATGAATTACTAAAAACTTGCGAATAAGTATAATATTTAATCATTCGATGGCTTCTAGTAATTACTAACACTGGGAGACAGGCAACGGTTAAACATAACATTAATATGGAAAAAAATCTAATTTTCAATTGAATAAATCTTCATTTAAATTGGACAATCTTTTTTAAAATATGTTCCTCAATTATATTTTATTCTTATTTGCACATGGAAGCGGTTTAGTATTTTTATCTTAATTAATCCACTTTGCTGTGGTTAAACCAACAGATATTTCCCTGAGAAAATGACAATATAAACCTATCAAAACATACCTTCTTGTAATCATCTATCAAATTAGAAACTTCATGGGCTTCCGAGTAAACGTTTGATTTATCAGACTCGGTAATTTCCTGCTGCTCTTGCAATAACTTTAATTGTTTTTGCAAACACTGTAAGAAAATATAATTTAATATCATAAAATGGTTAATCTGAAGCATATTTAATGAACTATTATAGTAATACCTTTACAATAGTTTGACTTTGTTCATAACGCTGACGCGTCTCGTGTAAAAGCCTTTTCGTTAGCTCTAACTCCTGCATCGCCACATCTGCCTTCTTTTGTTGCGCCTGCAAGCTGCTTACTTTCTGTTCTTCTACTACCAAAGCATGTTTCAAGCATTTAACATCATCAATTAGTGTTCCAATATGTTTATTGTAACGTTGAATTTTACGCTTGTATTCACATTCAAGCACTTTGGTCAATAGGCGCAAATGATCGTAAACATTATCAAAGCTTTGATTTTTAATATTATCAGCATTTATACGCTCCTTTGTGGGCTTGTGTTGAGGCGGTATAATAGCCTGTGTTGGCAAAATTACAGCCTGCCTCTTGGCCTTACGCAATTCTTGTAGTTCTTCTTCCATAGCTTTCATTCTCTTAATAAAGTCCTGGCGTTCCTCATGAATTGTCTTTAATTCTTGTTGCATTAAAAATAATTCATTTTTCATCTTTTCGTCGCTGGCTTCTTCCTGTATTGATTCTGCTAAGTTTTCAAAATTCTTCAGTTCCTTTTTGTCTAATTCTAAAGTCTCTATACGCTTTTCTTGATTTTCCAAAGCGCGAGTCTGTCGAATGCAAGTTTTTTGTATTTCTTGTAAATCTTTTCGAAGTATTCCATCTTGTTTAAGATTAATGCTGTGCAACTTTTGCAATTGCAAATTCTGATCAGCAAATCGTTCATTGAGCTCGTCGAATTCAGCCTGTTTCTTTTGCAATGCTGCGGTCGTTGCTGAAACCTGGACTTGAGCGGCATTTAAACCGCTGAGTAGTTCTTCCCAATCGGCTTGTGCGTCATTTAATTGAGACACTCTTTGATTTTGTTGTTGCAATAATTTTTGTAATAATTCTATGCGCTCGGTTCGATGCTGATTACCATTTTGTTGAGCTTCTACCAACTGTTCCTCTAGATTTTTAATTTTTGCTTGTAAATACTGAAGTTCTTGAGAAGAGGAAGCATTTTCTCCAATGCATAATTGAATTTTAGCCTCTTCTAAATTTAACCTTTCATTGTTTCCTTCCTTTAATTCTTTTTCATTTCTTAACTCGGCAATTTTATTTTCAAGTTCTATTTGTTTTTGTTGAAGATTTTTGTTTTGCTCAAGTAAAACTTGCTCGTTACTTTCTTGGAGCATTCGCTCATCCAGTTGAAGCTCCAACCTATGCTTCTGTTGTTGCAATGCTTCGAGTTGTTTAAGTAATTCTTTATTAGTTTCTTCGAGCTCTAAAACTTTTTGTTGTTCTTTTAATTCTTCATTTCGTTGTTTTGCTTTTTCTAATTTATATAGGCTTGCATCATTATTTAACAATTTCTTCTGTAATATTTTTATTTGTCGTTTCGTGGTTAGCAATTCCGCAGCGACTTCTTCATATGATTTTGATTTTTCTTTATTTAAATTTGCCATTTCTACCAATTGCCTTTCTAATTCTCCTTTTTCTCTGACTAAATTCTCAAGGATTAAATTTAAATCTAGAATTTCCATTTCAAGGCTTTGATTTTCTTTCAATTGCGAGGTTTGATTTATGCAAACCTCTTCTAATTGCTTTACAAACAATTGGTTTTGTTCATGCAGAGTTTCAATAAAAGCATGCATGTCTTCAATTTTTTTATTTAAAGCTTTGAAATCTTTGTCCTCACAATCTCCTGCCGGTGATTTTGTAAGTATTCTATTCAGATTTATACGGGTATCTTCAATTAATGGACTGCTACAACTTCTGACGGATATTTCTTGATACTTTGGAGTTTTTCTGCCCACTCCTTCGTTGTTTCCATTTTGAGGAAAATGTTTATTTATTGTTTCCTCCTCCTTTACATTATGTTCTAATATTGACGAGTTATTACTATAACTTCCTTTCGAACTTCTAAAAGAACAGAAAACCTCGTGTTCCATCTCTTCATGCATATTCTCGGTGGGAATAATACTTTCATTGAGGCAATCCTTAAACACCTCCTCTATTTCTCCATCTTCTCCCACATATTCTTTCTCTTTTATGAAATCGTGAGCTTTCATGTATTCATCTCCTCTCTCATTTTCCTCTGTGCTGATATTTATATTAAATATATTATCTTCAAATCCAATTAATTCGTCCTTTACTAAAATTATTTCTTTTTCGTGTTCTTTTTTCAATTTTTGCTTAACAAAACCTTTAAGAGCTACATTCCCTTCCTCCAAGGATTTAATATAATCATTTGTTTGCTGTAGTTTCAAATAAAATTCGTGAAAGTCTTCATCATGCTCCAAATAGTCATAAATAATATCCGAATTTTCCTTCACTTTCGATTCTAAATTATCGCCGAATGAATCATTAGTAGTATGTTCTTGATGAAAATTCTCGTCCATTTTAATTTTTGTTGCTTTCTTGATCATTCTATCATTATCTTTATTTATATCGTAATAGATAGGAAGCTCTGTTTCTTGGTGCTGGATCAACGCTTTAATGCATGATCCTCCTTCCAATAATTTCTCATGGATTTTTCCATCAACTTCGTCTTTACCAAAAGCGGGATTATTCCAATCAATTATATCCTCCGATATAACCTCATTGAGAGTGGTTAATCTTGCATTGGGATATTTGGGAATATTGTCTTGTGATGCAATACTTTCTTTTTCTAGTTTGTGCTTAATTTCCTTTCTTTCATTCAATTCCGTTTCCAGCCAAATTATCTTTTCACTTAAACGTTCTGTCTGTTGCAAATAATAACCCAATTTATCCCGCAATTCTTTCGCATCCTCCATTTCTCTACTCTTTTCGAACTTAACTTTTCCCAATTCATTCTCATGCATGTCCAGGTCAAATCGTGTCTTGTCACAAAGGGCGCACATGTTTGCGTATCGTTCAGACGCAGCGCGTAGTTCTGCTTCCATGCTCTCCACGTGAGCTTCCGGATCCTGATTTTTCATTCTCTGCTGATGCCACTGCTCGGTCAAGGTGTTTGACATACTCTGATATTCAAAGATTTCATCCCTCAGCTTGGCAATTTCAGAGCTTTTCTTAATATCGCATTCTTCTAACTCTCCTAGTTCGGCATCCTTTTCTGCCAGAGCCACAGTTAGTTGTTGAATTTCTTTTTGTTGCTGTTCACTTTGTTGTTTTAAAGATTCAAATGATTCGAGCTCCTGTTGCAGGGCATGCACAGTCATTTTTAGTGCCCTGATTTCATTAGTTTTTTGGATAATTTCTCGATGGTATTCCATACTCATTCGGTGGATAATATCCGGCTCTACTTCTTCTTTCAATGCTCGTTTGAAATGATTCCGTATTTCACAGATTTCCTTTTCCTTTCCTTTAAGCTCCTGCCTTTGAGCCTCCAAAGCTGTTTGCGTGTTGTGCATCAATTCTTCTTGTTTTCTTTGTTTCTGTCGTTCATGATGAAGATCTCTTTTAAGCCTGGCGAGTGTTCCTTGCAATGCGCGACGCTCTTCTTGCAATTCCTTACATTTTTTACTAATTTTTTGATTTTCCGCTTCTAGTTTCGCCAATTTTTTTCCCAGCTCACAGATGACCGCTTCCTTCTCTTCGTTAAGGCGTTTCAAATCAGCAAGAAGAGATCGTTTCTGTGTGCGCAATAGCTCTATTAATTGCAACTGATCCGCAATTATGATGCGCTGCTGCTCGTTTTCAAAAACGTCACGATCATTATCATTTCCTAGAGTTGATGTCATCCAAACTTCTTTTCCGGCAGCACCTTCCCCACTCGACTGCGTTTCCTTTGCAACTGCTTCCTTTCTCATTCTTTGCTTCTCTAAATCCTGTTCCATCTGACCGCATCGGCCGTACAATCGCAAACATTCACGTTGCAAACGTTGATTCTCTTGCATATAAATGCGTTCATTTCCATGAAATTTCTCAAGAGCTTGAAGACGAGCATGTTTCTGGTTACGTAACTCCTGTTTATACCATTTTTCTGATTTGCTAAGACGCTCCAATTCACTATGCAATCGCCCATAATCTAGCATTGCTTCAGACAATGATTTATCATCCGCATCGATCGCATTATCGACCATTAACGTATTCGTCAATGAGCTCCATGGTTTCAGTTGAGAATCACTGGCATTTGCCATAGAGTATTGACCACTGTCACATCCCGCAGATATTGCTTTTGAACTATGAGAATCTTGAGATTCGTCAGATTGCAGCCTTAGACGAGTACGAGTGCTTATTGTCGGAGCGAACTTTAGATCAGATAGTGCACTAAAACCACTTTCAATGTCCAATTCATCATCAGTGTTATCAATCTGTGCGAGAGAGAACTCTATTACATTCAACGAGCTCCTGCGTTTATCATTCATGATGGCAAACCATTTCAATATTTGAAAAACCAACTTGTTCACAAATCTTCAGAAAGATACAATGATAATATTTTTAATTGATTAACAATAAAATATACAAACGTACTTATGCGATCATTACACACAACTCTAGTTCCATCTGAAGTATATGGAGCTCAAATTTCCGTTACGGAGAAGCCACTTAATTTGAACCAAATACTAATCAGCTGCTTTATTAAACTCCAACCAGTGTAGTCGTTGCTTAAAAACCCGAGTGTCTTTACATATTATATTCCACAAATTAATGCCCTTGATACAGTTCTTTGACACAAATTTCTCGAGACAAGTGTGTCAAATTACATAAAAAAACGGGTAATATTGCGAGTCTTATATCCTTATCTGTGGTTTTACCGAATTGGGCTCTATAAGATCAGATCAATAAGGGACTTAATTGACCGGGCTACCCAGATTACATAATTATATATTCAAATGTTAATTAGACAAATTTGAAAATAAATAAATTATGTTCGCTTTCATTTTTCAACATTAAGTCAACTTTATTTGATCAGGTAACCAAGGCGTTACCTTGGTTGTTGATATAAAATGGTTAATCAATCCAAGACGTGTTATAATTCAGGGATTACTATTCTTGGCGGGTTGATTGTATTAACCCAAATCAAAGCAAAGCTATTGGGTTCGCCTTAGCCATACAAACATTTTACGAACAGACCCTCAGCTGAAGCTTCAACTAGTTATTACCAGCACTGAAAACCTACAGCCATTATTCAGAGGTAATTACCTTTGATATTCCTGTTCTAAACGGCTGTTCTCCGCCAACAACAATCTCTGCTACATGTCATCCTAAAATAGATTGTAATCAAACTGAATGGTAGTTCTTACAAAATTTTTATTAAGCAATGGATATCAATATACAAATTATTGAGAATGTAAAAAAATATCCCCAACTTTATCAAAAAAATACAATTCCTTCAGAACGACAAAAGATTTGGCAAAAGCTTGCAGATTTGATGAAGCTTGACGGTAAGAAAATGAAGTCCTTAGCGGGAAGTGTTTTTATCTTATCTCGTTCAGAACAGTTTCTGAAGAGTCGGTGGTACATCTTAAGGGAACGCTACACGAAAAGTTTGCGAAATAATGAAATTCGACCGGATCAGCAGAACAATCACCAACGTCCACACAGTATTTTCAAATACGACGATCAAATGGAATTTTTGAAGAAATATATGAATACAACTTCGTTAAGGAGTGACGATGGTGAGGCAAAACTACCCCACAATTGGATTAAGCCGGAATTCATTATAACTGAGGCGGACTTACAGTGGAAACCAGAAAATGATGCGGAAACAGAAGAAATCTATTTTCTAGCTACCGAAGACGAAGAACATACTGAAGAACAAAGTCTGTTGGGTAATATTGATGACCGTGGGGAGGAACGATTTCAAAATGAGGAAACGGGCTTGAGAGAACAAATTGAACATTCAATTGTTATAGAAGAAGATATACCTTTCGAGACAGCTGCCCAAATGAAATCTGATCGCGATTCTAACGTTGAACTCTTAGCGCATCATTGTAATACCAAGGACGAATCGGGTGCAGAAACGTCATCAAAGGAAAATTCTACAACTATCCAACGGGAATTAGAAAAGAAAGAGAATACAGATGAAATAGAAATTAAAAATGAAACCATACCGGTCGCTTTTGATAATTCATCTATGAATGCGATGAATGACGTCGCTGAAGCGGACAACAAAGATAAACAATCGCATAGCAAGGATAATGTATCAGAGGCAAGTAAAAGACTAGAAGAAACAACTAATGGTGGCCAAGAAAAAGAGCTTCAAATTACACAAATCGAGAACGAGCGTTGCGAGGATGCCATTTTTGGTGAACTAGTGGCAGCTATGTTAAAGACTATAGAGCCTAACAAGAAGAAAGCAATCAAAAAGGAAATTATGAATTTACTTCTGTCTTGAAGCATCTGATTGACGCTGAGGTTCAAACATTTATTCAGAGTTTACCAGAGTTTAAACGTTGTTATAAAGATTTAGAACAGTTTTCCAATTCATAACTTGCGAATTCGTGATACTTAATAACATAAGATTGATTTAACTTATTTTTTCGATTCCATACAGATTGGGGTGGCATAAACTGTGAGCAAAAAATTTTTTTCTTGTCTAAATTGAAACATGTAATTATTGCATTAATTATATTTCTTTTTGTCACTTCTGTAAATCGAAATAGTTTACATTTTGTGTTCTATAATTGATAATATATGAGCCGCAAAATGTTTCTTATCGAATTTATATAAAACATAACTATCTGGAAATTTTGTATTCATTGTCTTCCTATAGACCAATACCACATCGTCACAGTTATTAATAAGTTTCCTATGTTTGGCAAATGCTAACCCATAGAGAAATTGTTCAAACAATAACGTCTTGTAAGATATTCCGGATTTTTCGATAAAATGTAGCATGATCACATTGTGATAGACTTGAATGAAACTCGTTGCAGATTTCATTGATGTTACAAATACGATCGGAACATGCGGTCGAAAATGGGCCAGTTTAGAGGCCATGCGGCCAGTCACGCCCAAAACTAAAATAAGCGCAACGCGTGTTCCAAAAGTGCATCCTACAGCGGCACGCGCTAAACTATCGCTACCCGTCAAGGAATTCTCGTCGTATGGAATTTTAAATAAGATTTGCTTCGGGAGAGGCTCGAAAATGGCTTGTTGCAATAGAAAAAAGAGGAATGAAGGACGCGTTCCATTATATTTGAATAAATATTTTTCAGGATAAAGAAAGATGTGTGGATAATTTTCTTCAGCAACTAAGTATTGTTTAAGTCCCACAGGCATGGGGTCACAAATGATCGGTTTTTGGAGTTGAAAAGCAATATTAATAAGATTTTCCACAGCTGGATGTAATTGCAATATTTCCGACATGCCTGGATTTGTGGGCGGTATGAAATTTAACAAAAATCCATCGTAGCCTTCTGCAGCCCATTTGTAGTCCTTCTCGCATTCTTCCGTTTCGTTGGCAAAGACGCTCGCCCAGAGGCGCATGCGTTCACATTTAAAAAGTCCCAGAGTCTTGATCAAATCATCAAAATACTCTTGAGTACCGATAATACTTGAGACGATTATATTTATGCCAATTTCCTTGCAGAATGTTATATCTTCCAATTCTTCTAAGGACACTTGAAATTTATTACATCGGCCGGGAAAGAGTACGGGCATACGAGAAATTAAGGTTCCGCCAATCAAAGCGCGACATTTTAGATACTCGCCTTTATTTTCTATTACCGTTAGCTGTATATCAGGTCCGACGCAGATGACATCGAAGGTTTGGACATCAAAAAGCAGAAAGGTTGCATTTACAAATATTAAATCTTTACAGCAGTGCGTCGAAGTAACGCGTTCAATGGATAACACGATTTCGTCGTCCTTCTGTAGAATGGGTAAAGCTTTCAAATTCGCTTCCAAGTCGCCAGTGTATTGTAGGCGTGGACTTAGTTTAGCAATCAGTGTTGTACATACTGGAAATCCAAATTCCCGCGACATTCTCAGTTCGCACTGGCGCAGACGCACTACAAGCGATTGATTTTCATAGATTGATCCCACGAAAAGATCAATACAAAAACAAGTAACGCCTGAACCTAAATTTGTAATGATTTATTAAAATAACGTTAATATTGATGTATCCATTAATCGTTCTTCATCTCCAGACACCTACGTATATGTGAATCCAATATGTGATCGGTAGTTAGGTTCGATATTTCGATGCATTTCTTATTTTCGCACATGCTGAATTCTATTTCATCGTTGAGCACTTGATAGCCTTTAAAATAGCCGTGCCATATATTCTCCGGTAAATCATCTTCGATATCTAGGAAGCCCTTAAAGCATTCTTCTTCCTCTCCTAATTCTTCAATTGTTTGATTGTTTAGTTTTTTGACTAGAGCCTGATCGAGATTTTGTTTATGCGATAGATCGGTAAGAAGTGCTAGATCTTCATCCATTACAGAGTAATCTTCTTTGGCTCCCAGTATGCGATCGAAAATTTCTTTATGTTGAAATTTAGTAAGCAGATCATGTGCCTTCGCAACCTGATCGAGATCGTTAGCCAATATCGAGCAACGTAATTTATTGCACAGATTTTCAATAATGTGAATCATTCTAAAATCAGAAGTATCATCCTCAATTGCCAGCATTTGTGATACATCGTCCATTATTTCAAATTTTCTGATCTCTATGAAAAACAAGCAAGCAAGACGTCTAATAGTGAAAAATATTTAAATATAAATGAAAAAGCTTTTTGAAAAATTATATGATTTTTAATTAGTTTCAAATATTTATTTGCTGAATTTTCTAAATATGTCAAAACGTACAATAAATACCAGCTTTTTTGATCAACTCTGGCCACTCATTCTAGAGGAGAATATCTGTGATACCCGCAGCAAGAATACCACAAAGTTCTTTGAACCCGTGGAACATTTCGATTATTTGTGGGCTCATGAATTTCTTGCTAAAAAAAGATACAAAAACTACCAGAAACCCAAAGAATTGAAACTCCCACCCCTACCAGGTGGTGAAACCACAGGATCACTATCATCAAAGTCCTCTCAGCAGGTCGTGACAGAGAAGGAGGAGGACGGAGTGTATTGTACTGGGCAATTGAAACCACAAATTCCAACTTTAAAAAAGCAATCCGATCGTTTACGTTTGCAACGCGAACGCTCCCAAAGATTGGCCTACGAATATATTAATCGTAAGTATCCCTGGTATATGCAACGTTCCTCTTACAAATGCGACTTTGAAATAACCGATGAAATGCGTGCGAAATTCAGCAATTTATTCGAAATGAATATTTTGGAAAATATGAAAAGTTTTCATTGCAAACTGATCGTTATCGATGTCGCTCCCGAAATTTCTATGAATGAAATGGAACGTTGGATAAAATTTAGTGAATATGCTCTGATAGTTGTAGTGGCACGCTGTGAAACAATGGCACATCAATTGGGATTGCTTAAGGGAGCATTCCGTTCGATTCTGATGGAGGAGAATTTGGAAAATAGCTGGCAGGAAGAGCTCGCTCAATCATTGAATCTAGCTAAAAATTATGGCAAACAAAAGGATTTCGAATTGGACTGTGGAGATCCATTTGTATTTATTTTTGCAACAAAACAATCCGCCAAGACTTGGGATATGTTCAAAATTTTGAGAAGAGTTTAAAAGAAATAATTTGGATGGGATGTAAATTTGATCGGTTTCAGAATTGAAAATTATGCGATAAAGCTTATAAAAATTACGTGGTTTCGGAAGTAAAGCCTCCAACTTCGATGCTGTTCGAAGGGGCTCTAATGGAAAGGAGAAACTTATCTATAATATTTGATTGTATAAAAATTATTAGTGATTAATTAGAAGACCTATGAAATTAATATATGGATTGTTCGGAAGGTACAAAGCAACATTTTCGGCGCATTGTGTTACCAACGAAGAATGCGAAACTATGCGAGATAGAAATAAATTAGAAGATTTAATCTCTCTAAACAAGGGCGAAACTGCATTACGTGCAATTCAATACTTTGTATTTTTTGCTAAATATAAAAATGTTTAACAAATGTTTTAAAAATCCTATTCTTATATTTTGTATCCTATTCTTATATTTCTTATATAAAAATATTATTCTTATATTTTTTTATTGTATCAATAATAAAAAAACTGTTTTAATATATCCCAAATAATTATTTCTTAATTTATTAAATAAAGCTTTCGTGATATTTATTATATTTACACTTTTTCCTCTAAAATCTAATTTTACAATATTCATTACTATGTTTAGTGGATTTGTGTGTGATAACACTCTGAAGTGAATTGGTTTCTTTCCACAAAGAAATAATGAAAGAAAATTGATATGGTTATTTACAATTATTATTTCCAATGTCATTACAACTTAATGCTATACAAATATATAATAAATATTTACTTAATCTATAGTTAAATGATATAACATGCAGTAATAGACACATAGGTACCAAACTTTAGATTCTAATAAATATTAAACGCGTTTCAAATTTAACAGTTAAGAAATATAATTAAAATATTTATTTATTTATTGTAATCAATTATTATAATACAATATTCCGTTCAGAAAGATTTTATTACACGTACAGGGAATTGCGAAGACGCAAGATTCTAGAGATATTTAAAAGTTATTTTTAAAGATGATCAATAAAAGCGAAAGTTTGAATGACAGACGGTGTTTACCTAAAAAAATGAGCTTATATGCATGTTAATTTAATTACGAATAGTGAGTGCTTAAGCAAGAAATACATGTATATAGATTGAAGGGAAAAGCCAAATTTCATTCGAATTTAAAATCTTATCATATGTAGCCTTTGTGAAGGCTCACTCATATGTGAAGGCTCACTACGTATCATCTTTCCAGTCACCTTTCAACTGATTGACACATGTCTGGATAATCTTACCGAATATAGCTGCATAAAAGTTTTGAAAGGCAACTGTAAAAACGATACGGGACGAGACAATATGACAATACGAACGAGGAATAAGTTCACGAACTTGGAGAAAACCATATTATAGCTGAACTACATTAATAAATAAATACAATATAATAATGCAATAAACATCATCAACAAAACATTTTACAATCTTAATAAATTTAACATGCCTTAAAAAGTAATCCTGAAATAATAATTATTTATCGTTTGATTGAACTCTACTCCGTTGAAGGAAGAGAGCTTTTATCAATATACACTATAGATATTCAAACAATTTAGTACCATCTTTATCCATTTAGTATTATTTATAATACCCGTTAACAAAACTTCTCATGTCTTTTTCAACGCAGTAGTAGTTAGATGTTCGTAGGAAGCCTATCATTAAAAAAACGAATGCCTGTTAAAAAGTAGAAATGAAGTTAACAGTTATTGGAGAGGTACCTTTAGTGTGGTATAACAATAGCCTGCAAAACCATTCATTTCAATTTGGAAATTTGAACCTCCCGTCAGATCATCAAGTAATGCTAACTCAGCACCTAAATGTGGTACAGCGGCACGTAACACCAGAAATAGAGTCAGAGGCATCATATTGTCTGCCGTTAGAACCGAGGTGTTTTCTAAATATTAAATTTATGAGTAAAAAGAAATTTCCCCTATTTTATTAAATTATTTCATTTACCACTTCCGGTTATTTTATGAGCTTCCGTTATTAGTTGCATACATTTTTCTATCACAATCAACATGGCTTTTGGGCTATACTTTTCCTGCATCTGTTTCAACGTCTGAATGGCAGAGTGAAAATATTCATTACTTACAACCGGTAAGAGCGCGCTGAAAAGATTAATAATTACAAGTATAATAGTGATTGGTCTTTATCGGTATTGAATAATTTACTACGTTTACAAACCTGTCCAATCCAAGGCAACCACTTAATTCAGCATCTTCTAATTTCTCAGCAAAGAGTAAATTTTGTCGATAGATTTCATCTTTGGTGCTGTATTTATTCGCGTACAGGACAAATAACGTTGAATATATTCCCTCTGATAAGACAATCGGATAAAGTAATGTTATATGCGAGACCACCTCACGTGTACTCTCAATAACGCAGTAATCTTCGGGCAATGCCGGAAAGAGTTTACGCACGAAACGATATACACGCTTAGAAATCGATTCCCATTCGCGCATGGCTTGTTTTGCTAGAATCGGTGTTGGTTTCACTTTCCAGCAGCCGTAGGAATTATAGAAAGCATTGGCAATGCGTTGATTAAGCAAATGCAATGGATGATGAGCATCCTTGAACGCTTGCACCAGATACTCTTTAACTGCAGCAACATCTGTTTCATCAAGTGATGACATACCAAAATTCGGAACAAAATCTAAAGAGCTCTGTTGACTGAAATGAAAGAAAAAACAAGAGAAATAAGAAATATTAATGAATACATTTAGTTACTGTATAATTAATATTATACTTCATAGTAACAATCCGGAACTGAATCAAAATTCTTATCTGCAATAATTTTTAATTAAAATCTTACTGAAAACGTACCCATAGTTTTTCGAAATATTATTATTACACGCTGCAGAATCATAGGATGAGTTCAGACTGCTTACGGAATCGCTAGCCCAATTTCCAAGTTGAGCATTGAGTAGATTTTGAAAAGAATTTTCTTCATTACACGGGAATGTTGTCCAATTCATAAATTCCAAATCATTTAAATCACATTCGAAAAGTGTTTCTTGTGAGTATGAACGACGCGTTAGGCGTGTCCTCTCATCATCGTTCGTTGTATCAAAAATGCTGGACTTGGCACACGTGACTAGACTATTGGTGGACTTGAGACTTATCTTATCCATACTCGATGTGAATCCCATCGCAATATTTCGAGCAAAATAACTGTGTACATAACTCTGATAAGCTGAATCTTGTTGCTCACGCATCTTATCTCGATTGCGTAAAGTTGTAATATATATAGCAATGCGATTCCATAAATCTTTGGTGTTAAATGAGGAGTAGTTTTCACCAAAAATCTCCTCCTGGAAATTGTCAAACAGTGAACGCCATTTTCTTGAATTATCAACAATAAGATCGCCAAGTGATCTAAAAATAAATTCATGGTAATACTCGAATAAATTATTTATAATGATTCAATAATTTACTTCGGATATTTTGAAAACGGGCGATTCAAGGCCACAGAACCAGATACAATACGTACATCATTCCAAGTTCCTCCTAATTGACCACTCAAAATGCTACCAATAATTTTGTGTTTTGAATCTGCATTATCGCAACTCTCCAAACTGGAATTCTACAAAACGAGAACTACTGAATTATTTGCTTTTTTGTTTTGTTTTCTTCACACCTAATTAAATTCAAATACAAATTAACAGAATTTGATTTTAACTGCCAATTAGAATACTGTAATTGTAATTAAGTACAAAATTAATTGCGCTTGGATTGTGAATCTCAATTAAAATTAAAAATGAATTAAAAAATTAAGCACAAAAATAATCAGGCATAGAAGCTTAATTGTGGAAATACTCACATCACATTCAACACTACCCTGCGGCATATAATAAACCCCTTTTCCATTGGGACCATTCAATGTTAATTCACCCTCATAGTAATACCCACTTTCAAATACTGCAATACCCTGTCCCACTAATTCATCATTCGAAAAAATACCCTCAAAATAATCACCACTCATGGTGATACAAATACCGGCGCCCTCTCGTTTATTATCTGCAAACATGCCCATATATTTCTCTCCGGTCAAAGAGTCATCTTGGATGCCGTACCCAGACCTCGAATTGGCTTGAAATTCACCAACGTACGAATAGGTATTGGTGCGAAGTATTCCATGACCATTAAAAAGGCCATCACGAAAGTGTCCTGTATACACTTCATTATCTTTCATCTCGAAGCAGCCATTGCCATGAAATTTGCCATTCTTAAAATAGCCCTCATATACTCCAACCGATGGTATAACCATTTTTCCATAACCTGGCAAAGATATTTAGAAAGTGTCTTTATATTCATTCGACAAAAACGTAAGAGTTTTGCATGAAATTTGTTAGAAATTAATTTTTATCCTACCTTCGATCTCACCGTGACGCGCCTCACCCAAATAGAATTTTTCATCAGGAAACTGAAGGTAACAGTTGCCATGTAGGACACCACTACGCCATTGACCGTATGCATGCACTCCGGCATATTTACCATGCCGTAAACTATAAACGTATGCCATTCTGCGTGTGCTCGACAACTTTAAACTTGGCCTGCCAAGGGCCATTGATATAGCTGTTTCGAGTTGATCATACCACAACATTTTGTCATGTTGCGAGCGTGCTACTAGAAGAAAGGCTTTCTCCGGTGTTGTCACTCGCAATGTCTTTTCATTTTCATGCTTCAGCCAAAGGGCAACCAAGGGAAATGTTTGCAGATTTGTGCTTAGCTGACAAAGGCAATCAGAGAAGAGAATAAATGTAGGATGACCACCAGGCACCATAGCCCCAAGCGCCGAGTTACCCAAACGTAGATGTACCCTTTCCGAGCTTAGAATGACGCGGCGTGTTGGGCGACGAAACTGACGCAGTTTTGTATTCCTTTCATTTCGAAGCCAAAACTCATGGGTATGGTCGGCCAGTTCTAATTCGTTACGTTGTTGTTGCGCAAACGTTTGCCACAGTTGTAATTGTTCGGAGAATTTCATTTGAGTTCGCGAAAGTAATTCCAAACACTGAACGAATATGGGCGGCATTTTAAAAGGGGACTGAAAAACTCGTTCGAAATCAATTAGTTCTCTACTGCTTAATTTATTGAAAGAGGTATTGGGGAAATTTGGATAAATTTTGGCAGCTTCTACGAAGCCATTGATGGAACGTACGTCACAATAAGCACGACAATACTGTTCAAATAATGCAAGTGAAGGCGCAATATTAGATACAAAGATTAATTCATTTGCATGAGCGACGTCACCATGGTAATAGCGCTCAACGGAATGGAGTGTTAGAGCTGCATAATTTAAAAGCTTCAGGAAACCCTGGGACACGCTAACTAATTGCCGAATGATGGGACAATTATTCTTTTCGTGAAATGTTAAAAGTGATTCAACGAGATCACGTTGATGCAGCAAATTTTGCAATTGTTGTTGCAAACTGTTGAACGGTTCAAAAAATCTTTTCTGCAGTCTTCGGTATTCAACATTTTGCAAAATAAAACAACCCGATGCAAGTATAAATGGCGGATAGATGGTAGCACTTTTCCAGATGTTCTCCAAATTTCCTTGAAAACTTAATAAGTCATGTTGAACTTGCTGTACATTTCCCACATAAAGCGATTCTTCGGCATTCAGAAGCAAAGTCTGATAATCTCCACAGCAGCTAGCAAGTATAGAGCGTTCTGTATCACTCATTCCGGTAGCATCGAGTTTTAGTTCTTGAGGTCCGCTAATATCCGAGCATTCTCTATTCGTGTCCAGTTGCTGTTTGCTATTTAAGCCCCAATGAAAGACGCGACCATCTAGTGTGCGAGCAATACTGTGCTCACGGCCAGCTGCAATGGCACATACGCCAATTCCATTCAGTTTCTCTACACAATTCACGTTTAGGCGTTTTATATGATCGCCCGTGCCGAGTAAACCACCGTTAACGGATCCAAATGTACACACTTGCGATTGAAGCAGTTCGTGTCCATAATGTAAAAGGTTTTGCAGAGTAAATTCTGAGTGGTCACCAGTTCCATCACTCTGTTGCGAATTGCTAGTTTGGCTAATGAACGAGTTACCAGAAGTTGATGAAGAATTGCGTTTGTGCTGCTTGCGTGCTACTGACGGTGTTTCCAGTGTTGTTGACGTAGCCAAAGAAATAATTTTTTGAGGAGATGACCTTTGTGAAGGTTTAGTACCAAGACCTGTTTTTAAGAAATGAGCTTATAAATCGACAAATAATGTATTTTATAAATTACAAGAACCTTTAATCACTCCAGCCGTCTGTTTTGGAATATCAAAACTCTCCATACTCTGCAAGTCGTCGTCGTCGTTAATGTCCCTCAACAACATCACAAAGTGTTCATCACCTGCAGCTACATCGAGTATTTCTTTGTGCTTCTCAAAAAGCCGCAATTGCTGAGGCTCAGCGTCAATTTCAAAAATTGCACCACAGCTACCTAATGCATAGATTTCACTGGTATTAGTAAGAAACAGTACTCCCTGGAAAGAACATTTGACCCGAGCTATTTTAATTCCATCTTCAGAAAGTTCGAGCGGATCGAATGTAACGGCTTGCCAGTTATTTAAACGGAACCCGTTTTTGAATGTTTGAGCAAAGACTGTACCACTTCCGGTCACTATATATACGATATGAGTGTTGCGACAGTAGTCCACATCATTGACATTATGACGTAGAAGCTTTAGATGCACACGCTGAGCATTTTTCGAACACCTTCCAAGCAGTAATTGCTTTTTGCAATTAACCATAAGTAAACGCTGTTCATCTAAAGCGCAAATACGAATTACTGGAGTCTCAAGTCTGTTAGTATAACCACCGCTATCCCCATCATCATTGTCATCATCATCATCATCGTCATCATCATTCTCACGATCAACATTGCTGTCACCATCGTGAATGCTAGTCGTTATTTGTAGTGCGTTGCCCTTGCGAAAGATAACAAACGCAGATGCTGTTGCAGCAGGCACCGCGGCACTAGGCAACGTCGTCAATGTCAATGTTGTTGTTGAGTTCATTGCAATTTACAGATGCCTTCACTTCCTTTCGAAAATGAAGGAAATTTGATTAAGTAAATAAATTAATAAATTACGCAATGATTAAAATCGAGCTACGAGCGATTTAATCGATTACCTTGCAATTCTATGAAAAAATTTCTTTCAACACTTCAAAAAGTGCATTATTAGTCCCGAATTTCACTTCGTTATCAATAAATAAATGCTGATTATACACATTTCTTGTTTTTACACGAAATGCAAGGCAGAAAAATTCTTCTCAAGTTTTTTTCCAGTAATAATCAATGACTGCCCAAGAAAAACAATCCGAAAACAAAAACAATTACAACGAATGTTAAAAGGAAATAAACTGACGAACGTGTGAGCATGAATGAAGCAGTATATGAAGTTGACAGCTGAGCAGCTGTTTGTGAATTGTTTTGTCCTTAAAGTTGGCATGACTTGAATGTTGAGCATACACTGGAAGAAATAAATTAAATTATTTTGGAATGGATGTATGACTTAGAATTATGCATGTAATCTCCAGCAAAGAAAAAATTAATTAATAGTAATCCAATTGACAAATGCGTCTGCCTAACTATTAATTTGAGGGAGCAAACAATTAAAAATAATCCGATTTAAAGCAGCGCCTTATTACATATAGGTACATATACCATATTTACCGTTTTCAGATATATTTTCGTCTATATAATCTATATCGGCGTCTGTCGATGATCTATAACATGTCAGTCGATTTAATTGTAAGAAAACATCTTAATTTTTTAGTAAATTATAAATACTTATATTTGTTTTCAGCACATAAAAAAATAAAGGAAAACTTAAATCTATATTTTCTAGTTGGTAAACACTAAAATGTTTACCAATTTTGAGGTCGTTCGGAGTAAGCAATTGTTCCATCGGGCAAAGACACGCGATGTCTGATAATCGGTTGAAGTTGAGCGAAGGCTCGTGGTGGTTTTTCACGGAGTTTAATAGTAGCCCTTATCTTCGAAGGGCGCTTTAAAATAGGACGGCGTTGAGGCTTTGGTCCGTTAGTTAACTTTAATGGACTTTTAATATCCCGTTGTATTACCGGTGACGGGCGATGTTGGGGCTCATTGCGAAAAATCGTCAAGCGTTCAACAAGTGGTAGCGTTAGTTTTGTTTTAGGAAAGTATTCATGTAAATCGATAAATTCGGGAGTGGTCGAAGGTACAGGTACTTCGTAAGTTTGTTTTGGAACGTTATAAGCTGGCTGAGGTGTTCTTGAGTTCTCTTCCAATATTCCAGGGTTTTCAGATGTTGGTGGACCATATACTTCTTTGGGTGTCTCATAATCAGTTTCCAGTTGAGGAAAGTAAGCCGCCTCCTTATTTGGCAATTCGAAAGGAGGATCTGGTTTAAATCCGGCTGCAGGATAGGGCGTAAAAGTTGTTGATGCTAATTCCTGATGTGCCGGGAAACGTATCTTTTGCGCATGATACTCTGATTCCGGAAATATTATGCGTCTTCGATATACCAGAGGATCGGCATTAGCTAAACTGATTACTAATGTGCCGATAATTAATAAAAATTGATTGATCATTTTTCTGTAGTTTTTTGCGTTAATGTGTTCACACCGAGTGCCGTTAGTTACTAACTATTATATTTTCTATACCCTTCAGCATTTTATACATTTCTTTAAGAAATTTAATAACCAATTGATTCATATGATAGCTTTATTGCATCATTTTTTTCATGAAATGCCAATAGACATGACCATGAATACCGTTGTGACCTTTTCCTCCGGGGCTTTTTGTAATTCTAGCGCGGCAGACAGTGTATAAATGATTATGCTCATTGTTAACCTGATGATTAAATTAGTACGTGACAAATTTTTCAATATTTTCTATTGCATGACAGTTTGGTCAAAATATGGAGACTAGAAGGTTTAAGCGAATTTTTTTCTATAGAAATTCACTGCTTTAGTAGAAATCCAAAAATTAATAATAATCGGATGACTATTATAGACGACGTGTAAGAGTTACTTTAATTTGGAAATTCTGTTTTAAAGATAGAAAGAGATAACGAAGAGACATTTAATAATTTATTCAATTCTCCTAAAAACCTTAAAATGAAATTTAGGAGATTATATTAAAATGAAATCATCCATCTGCTACCATTCATAATAAAATGACTCAAAGGGTTTACCAAGGATATTCAGAAAGCCGTTTCGAAGTACCTTAAGTTTTATTTATAGTGCGCAATGCATGTAAATAATATAAAAAGAAAAACGTTTATCATTGGTAAAAGTTACAGAGAAGAAGATTACCTTCTACTACTGCTTAAAAGGACTTTAGGGACAATGTATGGAGTTTTGAACATAAAATACGGATGCGGATATAATATGAAATGTTGCTCGAGGCACAGACACACACCTAAGTACATACATCTAATGTCTCCACAATTACACAGACCGACTTACCATCCCGCCCCTTCAAACAAGACAGAGATTAGTGTACCGTGGCTACAGCTGTGTAGTCAACAGTCCAGCCCTTTAACCCGAAATGTTTTGTGCCTTTACGAGCGTAAATAAAATCACCCACTAAACGGATATTTCATGACTGAAACAAGCTGGATTTAAGGAATAAAAACGGATATCAGTTCACAAGAAAACAACTAATAAAATTACTACAAGAAACTATATGAAAATCTTAACAAACACAACAACAACAATCGACGCTGGCAAGAATTACTCCACATACATACAGGGAAGCATGCAACAAAATCCGCAGAGAGTTTCTTTATTTTAATAAAATCGTTTTCTTACCCGTCTGACCCTGTCACCCTTTCTCTTCTTAATCATGCTCATTCATCTTGCCTTTTCTAATTTCTCTTGATCGTATGCTGCCAAAGAATATTTTACAACCACTCGAAGTAATTTGGCATTGTTGGGGGCTTTAACTGCCTGCCCCGTGCTTTGTCATCACTATCATCGCCATCGCCATTATCATCATCTCCATCATCACCATCATAATAATCATCGTCATTATCGCCATCATCTTCAACGAAATACCATCTTGAGGTTGGATTTCAGTTGTTTACAAGATATCACAAAATGATGCAGATGATGCAATTACGACAAAATTACGAACAAATAATGTCACAGTTATCACTCGGTATCTATGCAATTTTCTTCTTTAACCCTTCCTTTCACTAAATTGTCCCTCTGCGTCAACAACACGTTTTTCTACTCCATATTTTCTTTCTCCTTTTTTCCCTCTACTTCTCTTTCTTTCACTTATCCTTTAGTGAACTACTAGCATCCGGAATGTTAACTTTGGAAATATCTCGTGGCCTGAAATAGTTAAGAAGGAATGAACCCAGAAACCAGTCAGTCATGTCGCTCATTTTGTTGCTCATTCTTTATTTATGGTTGAAAATGAATTTAATTACTGACGCTGTCTTTGCAAATAATCCTTGTAATCCATTCTGTAGTGGTTTGAGGGAATGGAGAAAGTTTAGGAAGTATGGAGTGAAGGAAAGAAGAGAGTAGGTTAGGGAGAACAGAAGGAAAACACGCAGGAATGAAGGTGTGTAGAAAGGAAGAAATGATGCAGTTAGCAAAAGAGTAAGGGGAAGAGTGTATGTACTATAGATTGAGCATTGAAAGTATTTGTAGGATTATTTCATGGTGTTTTGCATGGTCATGGTCTATAACATGTTCGCCGAATCCAATTCACAAAATAACGAGAAACTCTTAACGCGCACATAAAAGTATGCGCTGTTATTAGTATTTTCCAGTAGACGCATAACAATTTCACGTTTCTATACAGACAAGCTCTTTCCTATCTTTGACGATTTAGTTATATCGAAGTCTCAGACAATATTAGCATTTTTATTCATCTCATAAATGAAACGTATATAAATTAATAACAATGTGAATAAAAGTTAATTATCCCATTCTACAATTGCCAATGATCGCAGTATGAAAAAAGCTTGATTTAATTTTTGTTTGAAAAGATCGTCTCTCGCATGATAAAATGGATAAATTTTAATTAAAATATTTAGTGTTCAATGTTCATGTGTCGGTGGGATACCTTTGTAATTGAAATACAAAAATTAAGCATAGATTTTCTAAAAGTACATTTTGCGAAAATGTGTTTTTATTTAAGCCGTATCGTAAAAATTAGAGGTATGGCAGTTTGCGTGATATGGTTTAACGGAGTTGGTTTAATTATATCGGAGCTGAGCTACCAAATGTTCCTGAATTAAAAATTAAAAAATGAATTGTGTAACATTGTTTTATACGAATAGCAAAAACATTGAGCTTTAGCAAACTCGATGTTTGACTCTACAGGACCATGAGCAGTGGTAAGTCCGTGGGATCCACTTAAAGCCCTACCAACAATCATTACTCAGTCAATTTGCTGTCAGCTGCTTTACCAGACTCAACTGTGTTTACAAATAGTTCGATGTACACAAACTTTTGTTGGACAGTCACTGAGAATGCATGTATTGCAATCGAAAGCCGTTTAAAAGCCGCTTCCAAAACACACTCGTAGAACTATGAGAGAGTCCTTCATAGGACACAGAAATCAGAAGACCTTCAACATGTTTCCGTTTATAGTAAACACCGCAACGAGAAACGAGAGAGCCACGAGAAGATGTCACGAGACAGAAAATCCTCTGGGTAAAGAAAAAGGAAAATATATTGAGGTTTTTTTTTAACAGAAGTCCCGTACGAAAAAGTGGTAAAGAGGGAAAAGCTAAAGAAAGAAAGAGAGAGAAAGAAAAATAATGATTGAATGAGGATTTTATTCATTCTTTTGGTGAGATTTTATTTGTTTTGCTTTCGTTTTTTTTTTGTTCTTTACCGGATTGTTGACTGTTGCCGATACTCGCCACATACGCGCACACACACACACACACATAAAACCTCACACACGCAAACAAAAATTTACACAAATATTAATAGAATGCACACACATGCGCACATGGGCGCAGTCAACCAACTTCTGACGCTCGAATGGAATCCTTAATGAGACTCGTATAAAAATATTTCAGTTAACGATTTAGTCATAAAATTTGTTAGCTACTGCACTTCCTTAGTGATTTTAAATGCTGCTGTTGTTGTTGTTAAATACTCTATATTTCAGGGTTCGACCGAATATTTATCTACGTGTTACTTAAGTAAAGTAACTTTATTAAACCAACTAACTCTTGTTTTAAATAAACAAGTCTAGGTTATCCCTTTTAGGCCACCACTATTTTTGTCTTTGGCTTAAACCACCAATACCAATAATTTAACGCAATTAAATTTACCAATTAAATATTTTTGTACCAAAGCAACGGACGTCGCTTTGAGCTCATATTTACTTTCGTTCAATAAATATTGATTTTGAACCTTTCCCTTTCGTCCAGATTTTGTTTCAAGCTTTCATACTTTAATCCTTATTCTGACTTTTCAAAGAGGCAGCAGCTTAGAAGACAAATAATCGTTCTGCTAAATAACAGTCACGTAATTTCATCACGTAATCGGTATAAAAGCAGACCTAAAAGAAAGAATACACTTAGTAGCGTCTTTGGATTAGATTTCTTAACTGAGGATTAAAATTGAAGATATTGATAATTAAATGTAATACATATGCATTATAGAGTTAAGAACTTTGACTCTGCCCTACCGTGTTGCTCATAATTAAATCAGGTAAGCATAATCGGCGCGCATAAACTAAGTAGAATTTTAGTGCATTAAATCCCGAAAAATTGAGGTCTGTGGAATTTAATTAAACTCATTTTGGGATGATTTACAAAAGTAGTTAGTGTCAGGCCAGTGTTGGTTTATGGTGCATTATTGTATGCAATGGCACTAGGTCGGCCTGGAAATTTCTTGAAATAATACGATCGGATGGGAACTTATTGAGCTTTAACTAATCAATTGAATTAACGTGGGATTATTTGCAAAACACTCCGTTATATAGAAATCAAAGTGTGTCAATGTTTCGATAAATAAGAATTACGAAGTTTCTTCTATTGATGGATTTCTCAATGATTAATATCATTAAGGCATTTGTTGGGCAACGATTCCCCTGACAACAATATTATGGGCTCAAAATTATTTAGCTCATTACGAGCACTTCTTGTTAGCATTTTGATTAATTCTACGATATTCCGGTACTTACACTCACACACGTTCTCACACGCACACGCATACGCACGCCCACTTAAATCGTGCTTAAACACAAATGCATACCTATTTGAAATCTTCTTCCAGTTTATTAGCTTCAACACGTGTCTTGTTCGACTAATATTTCATTATCTCTTCCCCTTATTGCCTCGCGTCAGTCGGTCAGTCGGTAGCTTAATTCTAGTTCATCCATTTTTCATTTTTTTTCTTTATCCAATTATTTCTTTCTTTTTCTCTTAGTATATCTTTTTTCAGAATTCTCTCTATCTCGCCATTTTTCTTAGGAAGCCAGAAAGCGAGGGCGTCTAATTTTTTTTTTCTATTACCACGAGTTTTCCTTGTTATTCTTTTTCAAATTTTTTCCTCATTCATACTTTTTTCTCTTGCGTATCATAAAGATAACATTCATAAGAATCTCACTACAGAATTATATTTTGGCTTCTGTAACTTCTTAAGGCTTTTGTTGGTTCGCTTCTTAAGCCGCCACCAACAAGTCCAATTAAATGCGGATAAATGTCTTACAGACGTACAGACGTTGCCAGATAGAAACCTCTACCTGAAGTGATTGAATCATTCACCAAACAAATATGATTGCCAACTAGGAATTATGTTACGAAGACAAGAGGACGACAAAGTGGACGAAGAAACGTTTTATTTTTGTTATGAGAAATTCTTTTTTGCTTGATCTTTTTGCACGGTGTTAATAATATTACACTCGTTTACTTGCTTTTAAAGAGGCTTCATTTTTTTAAAATAAATATCTTTTAAAAGCCTTGCTATAATCCTGATTATCCTTGCAATTTATACTAAAAACAACCGAGCTATTCAACAACGCCGTTGGAAATGTTTAATTTATGATGATGAACTTTAATACTACGATTGGCATTTATTTAATACGAAATCGGCTTACGTTGAATACGCATTTTTTTCGCTGTCAATTTTGTAATTTTTTAAAACAATAAAAAATGTGCGTCATCTTTTGATATTCGACAACGCTTTTAATTATGTTCCATTAATTGATTCGCATCGTTCACCTGCAGCTCTTTAGCGTGCATTCAACCGCTTGCTTCAATTTACCGAACGTATCGACTATGTTACCATCAACATCCCCGTCACAACGATTGCCATCCTACGCCCTCACAGAGTGCATAACAACCTCATCGTATAAGCGGCGACGACATCGTTAGCACAGTCGTCATCGTCAGCATCGTCGTCGTCAGCATCGTCATCGTAGGCATCGTCATCACACCATTACCGTCAACATCACTTTCATCATCATCGTCAGCTTCAACAATTGACAATAAAGGGAAATATTATGCCCTGCGATAGACTCTGGAGTTGACAGAGTGCGATTGACAAAATGCTGTGAAATCCCGTCGAAGGTTTCTTTTTAAGCTGACAATTACAAACGACGAGTATATACATAGTGCTCATTAAATTGATTTTTATGGGCGGAATTTATTGCAATAAAATGTAAATTATTATTCTGTGAGTACTAACGATTCAATTAAAGATAAATATTTTTTATGGATAATTATAAAATTTAATTTACGGTTTTTACTGAATTTCAATAATGTTTGAACAATTTTCAACAAGGTTTTTAAAAATTGTGTATTATTTTACGATTATCAGGCTGTGTTCCTACTGGGTGTCAACCTCCTGGGATTTCAAAGAGTTTAGATTAATTTTTAGTGGAAAATCTATTTAAATCCTAGAAAAAACTAGAATATGTCGTTAGAAATTCTTGCTTTTGCACACTCTTTTCTTGTGATGTCATCCTACTTCTGCTTCACCTGGTTGTTTTGCTAGCCTTTGATAATTTACCAAAAGTTTCATTGAATTTTTACGGGAAACAAAGATTGATTTTTAAAGTTTTGATTTCTTTTAAAAATGAGTTAATTCATTCTAGGTTTTCAATTTTTTTGTGTTCCATAAAAATAACTGTTTTGTGAAAATAACTCTCCATTCTCTTCCTTTTGAGATATAACCCCTTAACGCCCTTGACTAGAATCCCTATTTCCACAAATTTTTTGTGACAATATTTACCCCAACCACTTTTATCACTGAGACCTGGCTCCTACAGGCCCGTCTTAAGGGATTCTGATGTTGGCGGTTGCCGACGCCGTTTCGGTTGCGGGAATCGCTGAAAAAACGTTTGCTTAGCTTTATCATTTTTTGGAGTTTCAAAATCTGTTTGAAATGATGTTGCAATTGCTATGACTGAACCATCTGGTGCATATTCAACTATGACTTTTTCCTCCTCATCTTCATCCACTTCCAGTTCATCATGACCTTCATTCGGCAGTTGTTCTATCGAAGTTTCATAAACATCACTTTCTTCTTCTTTATTGTCATTATCATCTGGTTTGATGATCGTATCATCTTCATTAGTCTGTGGTATTCCGTATGTCGTGCTCGGTTTTGTTTTTGGCTTAGCAGGTTGTCCGTAAGTTTTACTTGGCTTCCATGGCGGTCCATAAGCTATGCTTGGAATTTCTAAGGGTTGTCGACTATGTCCGGGAGGTAAGTAGGTACCACCAGGTGTTTTTGGTGGGCCATAAATGACATCTGGTTGGTGATTTGCTTTTTGTGGCTTTTCTGTAAACAAATCCTTTTCACCGGGTAGTACAAAAGGTATTTCTGGAGTAACACCAGCGGCAGGGTAACCCGTAGGATTGGGATAATCTGAACTGGTTAAGAGCTGATGCGAGGGTAGTCTGCTCGTATATTGAACTCGTAGGCGACTAGTATTGCCATTTCGAAAAATCAACAGCATCACCAAAATAATGAAGAATAAGCGATCGTAATTTCCAAAATACTTCGCCATAATTTCAGCCGATTTCCTAAGTGGTTTCCAACCGATTGATTCTTAAACGGGAACTAATATTCGGTAATTCATTATTATAAGCTTTTATACCCGCACACACTTTAAAATGGTTCACAAAGCTTTAAAAATTATTCGTACTCAGAATCGAGCTGACCACTAGATGTGAAATATTTGAATTATGTGGCCCTAAAGCACTGACTTCTCTTGTATGGATATAAACGGTGGTGTACAATTTTGTGTATGTATTTGTGTAATGTATATTCATAGATAAATGTGTATGCATGTGTGTGTGAGTGTGTGTAAGTGCTGTTGTTGCTTCTGTTTTGATAAACGTGACCCTTTTATCTAATTATTTGTCAGGCCTGAATTAACGAGGTGGAGCTTCATCGAAGGTGAACTCAAACATGATTTAGAGATTTAATAATGACTTCCTATTTTGGGTGAATATAACCTATTAATAAACGATAATGATAGCGAAAGATGTTGCGAAGAGGGACCAAGTGGTATCGGGTGGAGTTGTTGGTTTCAATTATCTTTCACATTTTATGGTCATCTAATGGATTTTCCTCCCTGGTCATGACTAATACACTTACATATTTTCTTGAAATATATTGAAAAAATATATGTTTTGATCTATTTCTTTAGCATTTTTCAATTATCTTTTTTTTATAAACCCAATTTTATATATTTATTGCATGGGTATGGGAAGATTCCCAAACTAGGTTTTGTCATTTTGTATAAATTGCATTTAGATGAAAATTAAATTTAAATATTTCCTTGAAATTCTTCTCATACTTTTTTTATACCCATATTTTTGTCATTGTCCTTTTTTTAATGTTTTCCAAACTCAGTCTTTGTCCCATCTTTCCATCCTTTTCGTTCCACTAATAAAGCCATAGCACATCTTTACATCTTTTGTCTTAATTAAAATTTACTTTTCGAAAAAAGCATAAAATTTGTTGGTTTCTGAGAATTAAATTTTAATTAGTTTTGTGCAATTTAAACTTGTGTGTACTGCTCAATGAGCGTATGTGTGCGTGCGTGTCTAGTGTTACAAACTATATTATATATAAAATATTTTTACGATTTTTTTGTTTACAGACATTTTCACACGAATTGCGGATTAATTTTGAATTTTGCTGTCCGGGGTCGCATCAAGGTATTGTGGCCATACCACCGATTATACGTGAGTAGCCCTAAAAGTAATCTGCCCGATATATTAATAGTCATATATATTTAAATTTAACGACTGTGTTAGATCGCACCAACTTTAGAACAATTGTTTCAATTTTGATGACGTCATATTTTTGTTATTTATTTGACAGACGTTGTCTGATAAACGTTGTCTTTGACTCTGGTTGTCTGTTAAGACTCCATTGTTTCGGCTGTCGGTAGATCACTATTTATATGCAAGACCGGCTACTTCTTGAACTATCCTCACTTTTTGTTATTTTATAGTCGTTAATATGATCGTAATTACGTCAGACAAATTTCGTTAATGTATTTTGTTAAATTTTTTATATTTCTTAGTTTCGTTTGTTTTATAATTATATTTATAACAAATATATATTCTGTAATTTCCCCATTTTTTGCGTAGAGGATCTCTGCTACATATTCTCGAATTTCGTTCTCGTGTTCGCCCAGAAAGGCACGTGTGCCTTCACATTAAAAACCTAATTAAATCGAAAGATTATTTTTATTTTCTAACACTGTTTAAGAAAGTAATTTGCAATTGAAAATATCTTATGGTTTTTAAAAACTAAAAAACTTCTGTTTTTCAAAAACCTCCCACGTATTTAATATAATTGACAATGCGTAATTTATCGATTGAAACGGTAAGAACGTGACATGTCTGTCAAAAACTGTCTTTAAATATTTTGGAAATTTTTTTAAAAATTATTTTCTTTTTGCGCTTACAGAATATTACAAAACATTTTTGAACAAATTTTTTAATTAAACTCAGACGAATAAATCTTTGAAAAATAAACAACAATTGTTGATAAGAAATGCTTATAGCGCAAATAACAAAAGCATTTATAGCGAAACATAGAATACGTGTAAAATAAATAAAGGTATGAATTGATATGTGAAGAACGTTCAATGTATTCTCGGTATCATGTAGGTAGGATAAATGTTTTTTTCTATTATCAATTGAATTGTTTTTAATATACCAGATTTTCACAATTTCCATGAAATAAATGACACGAATATTTATTCTCTCGGTAAATGCTAAAACAGAAGAGAGATTGATACAATATCTTAATCCTTTTCTCATCTCAATTTTCATGCTGATTTATTTAAAAAAAAACATATCACTAAAATGGATAAAATAAAATTAAACAATTTTTTTGTTTATTTTGTAATTAAACAGCAATTGATTTGATTTCATTAAGTTGATTTTAATTTCATTCTTGTTTTCAGAGATTTAATTTATTGAATATTCTTCAATTAACTTTCCATGTTAATTGTTATTTTTTTTTAAATGCATGCGATTATTTATCTCTGTGTTCGAAAGTGAGCGTTTGTGTATTTGTGCATGCGTGCGTTTGTGCGTTTGTTTTTCAATCGCAATTGAACAAATATTTAATTATCAATAATTGATTTACAACCTTTTCTAGAAAAAATTCCATGCCCTGCCAGGCGTTCCGATTAATTTGTTGAAGGCCGAAAGCCTTTAGGTAATCACAATTGATTTTTTTATCATTTTACAATTAATTGTTTAATTGATTGAAACGTTGAACAAGAATTAAAATTTACAACAATAAATCTTCTCCTTTTAAATGGTTTTCCTGCAAGAGCTGAAGATAAATTGTATAAACGATTTAAAATAATGTCATTTAAGGAAGCAATAAATTTAAATAAGTACGAGATTGTTGCCTTCTTGGCACACACTTCTACCAGAAATTGAATTAATTTATTTCACTATTGGTCATTGAGTTTCCAACAAGGCTAGACTTTGAAGATAATGATTAGAATTAATTATTATTAGAATTCATAGGTTTTATTTTTATATGCCTTTTATAAAATTGCTATTATTATTATTATTATTATTATTATTATTATTATTATTATTATTGCAATTATTTTCATATTGGTTTAATTCAAATCAACCGCCATAATAACTTTGGTATTAACTTTTGACCCAAATAAAAGTTAACAACATTAACATTAGTCTCCTTGATGATCACGTAGTCTTCAAGCATTTAAATTGGAAGTTAACAATAATGAATAATTTTATTTATAGTAAATGTACGAAGATTCCATTTATGAAAAACTATAATGAATATTATTCGTGATAATCAAACTTTAAAATTTAATCAAAATATTTTCCAAAAAAAACCCACTTACGGATAAAGTATAAAAAGCCACGTAAACCTCAATCTGACCAACAGAACGAACAACGACAGTTTGTTGTGACAGTGCATTGCAATAAACCACATTCGCAAGAAAACATTCCGTAAGAGAAGGAGAACGAGAGAACAAAAAGGATCACTAAAAATGGCAAAAATATTTAAGCACGTTTTTTTATTAGTCCTTCTTCTGGTCAGTTTTACAAAGGCCGAGTTACAACGGCCACGATCTGCTGCACGCATTCAATCACGTTTGCGTTTGTCTGCTCGGCAAGAAGCCGCCATTCCTGAGGTTCCTCCTGCAACAACGACACCCGCCCCATTTGCTCCGTATCCTGCAGCTGGCTTTACACCAGCAGTACCTTTTGATTTACCTACGGAAACTGAAGCGTCCACAACGCAACTCGACTCCACCTACGGCCCGCCAACGACTGCCGATGGGCAAAGCACAGAACCGGAGACCTCTTACGGACCCCCACCCGCACCAACCTCATCAGATGTTGCTTTCGAAGATGAAACTGCAGATTTGATATCACAGAATTTACTGGTGCAGCCACGTTTGAAATTGTCATCGCGTTTGCGAGTAGCGTCGCCGCCAGCACGACGTGCACGGATTGTAGAAGTTATACGTTCGGAGCCAACTTTTGTCTATACTCTGGATTAGAAAGATGAACAAGAGGAAAATGGGAAAAAATTCAGAATTTAATTTATATTTCCTATTTGTAAATTTATTTGTGGATTTCTAAACCTTATTGTAAATAATTCGAAAAATATTCCTTTATAAAATAAAATCGAATCGAATACTCGAGGAAAGGAAATATTTTTTTTTATGTAAGTAGTAAAAAATTAATCAAGTGCGCAAAAAGAATATTCAGTAATGCAAGAAGCTTTGGGATTGGAAAATACGATTTTAAAGATTTAAAATATCAAACGTGCCACCCGATATTTCTTTGTATTGAATTTGTCTGTATTAAATGTAATTTTCTCTGATACTTCTCTCCGATCCAGTAAAAATCTATGGCGGCTATCCGGATTAAATCTGTATCTAGATACAGAATATGTCTCCTATTCTGACATTCCTCTTTTACCTAACGCAAATCTATTAGAACCTTCCGGTATCCAACTATCTCTATGATATCTAGATATCATACGTGTGTCCTATTGCGATATTTTTCTTTCTATTCGGTCTGGACTTATAGTAATGGATACTATAGGTCCAGCTCGATATCAAATTTCTTGCCCATCTCACACCAATCTGTGATAATCGTACGATGTGAATTTATCGGTAGGATATCAAAATATGATGCAAGTCTTCTGTTCCCGAATTACTCTTCCATTCGAAATAAATCTATTTTAACCAGCCGGTATATATTTATCGTTATGGTATCTGTATGTGAAATATCTGGCTTCTTTTCTGAAATTCCATTTCCATTTCATACCAATCTATCGCTGTAGCATTTAAATGTTAAATTTGTGACTTCTGGCGTTCCTCGTTCGTCTGGTACTAATCTATGATATACATTCAGTGATAGATATGTCAAATATGTCCTTATTTCTTATATTTTTTCTTCAACCCGATTGAAATGTATTGTAACCATCTTATATTTATCTGCCCTCCAATATCTGGATATGAAGTATATTTTCTCTACTAATGTTCTTTTTGATTAGATAATGATATATCGTTAAACTATTTAGTTGTCAAATATATCTCCTTCAAAGTATAATACCAATTGATAGTAATCAGTCATTATTTGTATTTTTTGCTTCGAATATAAATTTTTGGAATAAAAAGTTTAGTGCATTACTATTCTTGAGAAAATTTAGATTCCTGAGCATTTTCACTTTCAATCTAAATGTTTGAGAGTAATTTCTATTAGAGGATAATGGTTGCATAGTATAGTTGGCAACTCTGACTGCAATTGGGAAGAGAGCAAAGACAGTGATATTTTCTTAAAAGAGGTCACGCAAGAGAAACTTGCGTTGATGACATAAAATTGAGTTTAAAGTATTTAAAACATTTGTTATAATTTCTCTTAAGTTTAAAGAATATCGTTTCAAAATTGAATTTGTTTTATTGTTGTATTTATTGAACCGATTATTGAAACAATTGTTCAAGTGATTGATTTCAACAACTTTTAGTTAAGCAGCTTCTACACAAAAATTGTAAAATTATTGTGCGTAGAAATTAGTTTGATATGAAATATTAAATATGAAATATCCTTAAGCACTTAATAAAATATACAGAATAATAATTTTAATCTGAATTGTTTTTAAAAGCAAATAAATTTTTTTTAAATATGAAAACGCAGCATTTTTGCGGTCATTCGAACTGTATGCTTTAATTCTTCGACTTTTACCAAAATTATTGTTCACCGTAAGAAATGGCTAGAAAGATTTCCCATTGAATAATAAAAATGGTCGGTGTTTACATGCGCTTTAAAGAATATTAATCGTCACCTGAACTGAATGATGACCTTAACCTAGGTAACGTTTACGTTCGTCCAATACCATCCGGAGGGACTTCATTAATATTCAAAAACTCTACAATAAAATCGAGGCATGTCAGTTAAAAGCACGAATTGAACAAAAAAAAAATAACAGAAAAATAACAAAAATAGTAACACCAACAACAACAATCTGTTTAGATGGCTTGGCCACCTCCGAATATTTGGCATTCGGAGCGAATGCCAAGCGGTTTTGATAACCTTCAAACGAATCAGAATCAAAACAAAGACGAAATCGTTGTAAATTTCGATATAAAAGTGCGCATAGCAATTGAAGAGGGAGTATATCGTCAGCACGATCCGCAGAAGTAGGCAAAACTTTAGCAGGTGTTCGTTAAGGATTTTACAAAAAACAAAATGGTCAAATATTTCCTAATTTTTGTTCTCGCTTTCGTATTGACTACCGATAATGTTCAAGCATTATCAAACCGAGTAAGAAGTGGGCGTGGTAGATTATTGGCGCGTCAACAAGTAGCATCAAATCCAACACCTTATCCTTCAGCTGCTGAACTAAAACCGGAAGTGCCCTTTGAAGAGACTGCCGCCGCCGCTCTTCCTAACACTCAGGAACCTGATCTAACATATGGTGCTCCTGATGTCACCTACGGAGCACCAGATCCAATCTACGGTCCTCCACAATCCGATGAGGAGCCAGCGTTGCAGGAGGAACAACTACCATCGGAGAATCCGCCAGAGGAGTTTGCTCCGCAAGCCGATGTTGAAGAATTCAGTTTGGTGGAAATAAACTCAGGAAGTTTCTCTCGACTTTCTAAGGTTCCCGAGCGTCGTCAGAACAGACGAAAACAATTGAACTCAGCGCGTTTACGTGTGGCTAAAATCCAGCAACAGCGGCAGCCACAGCGACAGCAAAAGCCCATTGCAGTGAGGTCTAAACGTTTGACTGGCATTCCCCTGAGTTCTAGTTTAGTATCTGCTCCGGTTAGTGTGGCTTCTATACCGACTACAGTGGTGTCCCAACCTCTTCAGGTGCCTCAGTATTTTGTACTAAACCAACCGTTTAGTACTGCGTATACTGCGCAATATCTGGCTTGGTAGCTTTTCACTGCGATCAATAGTGAAGGATGAGAAATGAAGGAGAAGGAAGTAGAGGCTGCTAGAGATGTTCAGAAATTGATTTTAGAGTAAATAATGGGAAGGAATAAAACCGGGGAAAATACTGAATAAATTATGACTTTTTTCTCTTAAAAACTCGTTGGGACTAAGTTATTAAAATAACGACTTTTCGAATTTTCTTCATGAATATTGTTAAATTTTAATTTATTACTGAGAAATAAAATTGGACGCTTTATTATTATTTGGAGTATTTTTTGAAGGGAGTTTCTGGACAGTCTTCAATCCACTTTTATAGAAATAGAAAAGAATAAAAGGATTTCCAAGTTTTCTAGTTTCTTCTTCTATTACATCTTTATTATAAAATAATTAATTTCTCTTGCTTAGCTAATGAATTGGTAAATATAAATTAGAAATAAGTATGAATTATAAATAAGTTAATTTAGTTACAGCTTAGACCTAATCTTAGATACCGAGAAATTCAGACAAAAACCGAGATCACCTTATGATTGTTTCAAAAAAGCGGGCAAGTTATTTATACTAATTTTCAATTCCAAATAATCCACATGCCAGTTTTGATGACTATATCTTTACCATCTGTTTACCTTCTGCAAACATAACGGTCGAGCCTAAATCTAATCAGGGGCTTGTTATGAATCGAAATATATATACTTTCCTACCCTTGGGCGTCTGCTTTAATGAGCGACTACCTTCCTTTCTGATGGAATGTAAATAAAAATAATGACGGCAGTACGAATTCGGTTTTTCTAGCATTCTTTTTCTGATTGACCTTTGTACAGTCACATTCTTTGCTCGGAACTTCCGAAAGCTTAGACCAGGCCAGGGTTCTGATCAATCTTCTCCCCTTTTGATTTTCTTGATCAAAAATACATTTATTATGAATCATGGTTGCGACGATGTTCGAAGTGAATAGGTATGACTGGTTTGTTGGGTAATTCGTAATTACCTGAAAAGCTTTTGAGGGAATTTTGGGTTTTTATTGGAATTCTTGGGTTGGGATAACTGATAATAAATCCTCGAAGGGCTCGGATACAGTTTTCGTTTGGGTTTCCGCTAGGGTTTGTTTCTCCGTTTCGTTTTTCTTTGCTTCTCCGAAGCGTTCAAGGTGTGAAAAGACATTTGTATTCAGGCTCAGATTCCTTTGCTGAGTCGATCTACCCTTATTCGTCCGTCAGTATATCTGTCTGCCTTTCTGCTTAAAAAATAACAATTATAGGTGAACAAAAGGAAATGTTAGATCTATTACTTCTAGCTCTTTGATCCTGGAAATAAGCGAAATTGAATGTGAATCACGCCCAAACACCTAATATGAATGTATCTACAATACCTTATACATTCTACGAAGTTTGCACCCACGAATATTAAATTATTTTGAAGAAACTGGGCGTGGTACACCCACCAGAACTATAATTATAGAGAAGACTGCATACAGGAGAAAAACCGGAGGTTCTAACAGCCCACTGATTAATTTATAATCGCTACAAGAATTTATATTACGTGTGTAGGGTATATAAGTATCAGACAGGCCGCAGTTAACTTCCCTACTTCTTCTTTTTAAAACCATGTTTTTAAAGACAACAAATTATTTATAAATATTAAAAATAATCAAACAATATACGCGTAATTTATTACCTTTTTTCAGTGACTTCTTTCGACGGGAATTTCCAGTTATAAAATTAATTTGACCCAGGTCAGGAATTTGCATGACGCAGAAATCTTTCAATGGAGCATCTTCTCTCTACGCTACGCTCTCTCTCACTCTCTCACTCTCTGCCTCTGTCATTCTAATTGGGTTTTATACTCGTTACTCAGACCTATCTTGTGTTTCCTTAAAGTGTTACTCTCTCTTTTAATACTTTATCTTTTATCTGGTAAATACAAATATTATCTTATAAAAATATTATTTAATAAATTTTAATTAATGATTTATTTGATTTCGAGAAGTTGAGAAACTTTTTGATGCGAAGTCAATTCTTATTATCTTAATTTTTTTCCAGCGAATTTTATTAATAAAACTTCTTCTTCTTCATACAATTCTGTGTGGATTAAGCAATTTAGTCGTGAACAATCTACAATTAAATTATTGTTAAATAACACACAAAAAGAATTGAATTCGCACGGAAGAGTCAACAATTAAATTATTAATCGATTGTTAAATCGCATGTCGTTGCTGTTGCTGTTGTTGTTGGTGCGGCTATTGATGTTCTTGTTGTTGTTGTAATATTTTTCAATGCGGTTGCCGAATGTATTTACATATCAGCAATATTATGATTCGCTTTTTGTTGTTGCTGATGATGGTTGATGATGATGCTGATGCAATTTTTGAGCGCATCACCCGCATCAGCGGTCGGTCTTTCTTTGTGTCATAAAATCAACAACAAAAAGAACGCAACGACAGTGACAGCAATCAATGGCATTCACACACACACATACACACATACACACATACGCACACATACACATATCCACAAGCATGCATATGATTGTTTACATTGTTTCCTATCATCAAGCATCTGGACTGTTTCTGGCGGCCCCTTCTGATTGTGTTTTATTTGCGGTTTTTCGGGTTTTTCCCACGTTATCATTCCTTCATCCCGATGCCAAGGAAAACAAACGAAACGAAAATACTGGCAAGAATAAAGAAAAATTAATAAAAAATATGATGACGCAGCAGCAGCAGGAGCAGGAGCAATAACATCAATAACAATCAATAGCAATCGTGGCAGACTGATTGACTAACCGTCACAAGAAATAGTGGCATCGCAGAATGCATATTATTAACATAATTATCATCATTGTCGTCGCAAAATGGGTAAGATTTTCATCGGTTAGTTTTTGAATATTTTCTGGATGTTCTGGATGTTTTTGTTGTTGTTGTTTTTCCTCCCGCTTTATTGATATTTTTTTTATTAATAATATTTTTATCGACCGAATTCTTTATTTTCTATTTTTGTTATTTTTCTCTTATTATTATTATCATTATTTTTATTATTATTGCTTTTGCTTCTCTGGAATGGATTTTATGGTTTTTTGCAATATTCCATCCTTCCGTTTGTGGGTGTTTGCGTTGTTACCGCTCGTTTCGTGTTTCCTGCTTTCCTTTTCTTATCTTGATTTTCCTTTTCGTTCTTTTTTAGTATTTCCTATAAAAATTACTTTCTTGTATTTTTTTCGTGTTTTCTTTTCATGAGTTTTTATTGATTTTAATATTGTTACAGTTTCGTTTCGTTTCGCTGATGATCGTAGATGTTTTTTGTCGTTTTTGCGCTGCTTTTCATTTCAAGGAAAAATTTAAATATTCAAAAAGAAAATTTCGAGAGTAACTCGTCCTGCTCTATAAACGATATTGCTCAAGGATATTTTATTTTATGTTTTTATTTTTATGTGTTACACTTTGAACTCATTCATAATCGATTACTTTCCAATTTTATTTTATATTATAATTTTTATTATCATGAGATAAATAAATTTCATGAAATGTAAAATATCGTCGATTTAAATTTTAGATTTAAACCCTTCGCTTTGTAATGCATTAAGAGAGGAGGCAAGCATGGGAAAATAAATATATTCTTGCTCTCAGTTAACTTTTGATTCGATTTGGGCAAGTTCGTCCCTTGATAGTCTTCAGAAATTGCGACTGCAGAATGATGACTGTTGTGAAATATCGATGGAAATATTCTTTGGATTGTAAAAGCGTTTTGCGCACGCCATTTTGAATAGTATGACGTCATTGGTTTTCTTGTAAAATTTGTTAGTTCGAAAATTTTGTTTTTAACTAAATTTTTTTTTAAATTGCAACGTTTTAAACGAAACGTTTTAATGCCAGACATAGGCAAGGGAATAATGTAAAGAAATTGGACACATGTAGGCATTAATCTTACATGGTCGATAAGGAAATAAATCGGGCTTTTCTTACGCCCACTCTGATAGTAAATGTTAATAATTAAGTTTTCTGTCCGGCATTTTTCAACCATTAATCCGAGTGAGAGCTCGAAATTAAGCTCCTTCTTAGAAAAGAATTTCAACATATTCTCATCACGATTAAGGTTTACAAAAAATAATTATGTAAAAATTAAAGCACTACGTGCTGGCGATGATAACAAGCGGTAAACTTGGCTTTATTGTTGCTTACGTTTATACCACCATCAAGAAGATTTAAAATGGAGTACGTGCGTTTGTGTGGCAGCACAAAATCAGTGGAAAAGAATTTACTGATTACGTGATGAAAAATTGATGATATCGTTATATCTGCCATATAAGAATTTATTCATAATCTGCGCCTATGAAATGTACTTGAATTTAATATTTCGATATATGAAAATGAAATCTCCTGCACTCCCACGTCCACGAACAACGCCGCGAAGCAAATGAGAAAAACAATTGTTGTTCTGAATGATGGCATTCTGATGAACGATAATGTAAAGGCATAATATTTGCCAACGAAATGACAAAGGAAAGAAGAGTCACAGGAGCAGTCACATTCGTCTCTCAAGTCTTTCGAGATCTATCACAGCGCAAACACCATAAAAATCAGCCAAGAGATTGAAGAAAATGAAAATGTCATTGCCATCACCATCACCATCACCACCAGCATTATAATCACCGCCCATCATTGCCTCTCCTCATCAACATCACGACAAAACCATGACAAAAGTATGTATGATTATGATGAAGAAAATGATAATAATAATAAAAAAATAATGAGATTATAAAACTTCAGCTCAAGAGACTCAATACAATTTAGTGATGATATTTGGTATTTCAGAATTATCGAAATTTTGCCAGCTCAATGAACTGGAAGAAGAAGAACAAAAAAAATCACAGGAAATTTCAGAAGCAAACTACATTCCGGAAAAAAGCAAAAATGAAAATAAAAAAATAAACTAAGACCGAAACGTTGTGAAGGCATAGAAAAACGAAGAAGAAGGCATAATAAAATACAAATAAAATCTTTGATAATCTCATTCCTATAACGAAATGAAAATAAAATATTTAACGAAAACTACTTTCTACCAGAAGAGGAAGAATCGAGAATAGCTGTTGCAGTATTGGGTTTTATTTGAAGGGGGCGGAGGAACGGAAAGGGGAAAGAGGTCTTAGAGTGCGCCTGAGTTGTTTTCAATTGACAAGTATTACAAATTTCGAGTGAATCGAGTGGAGAAAAGTAAACTCATAGTAAAGTCATAAATCTCAAAGTAATCCTTTTAAAATAGGTAAATACTTACTACAATTCGCTCCCTTACAAAATCCAAGGATTTTTATAGTATTCAGATTCTTTTAACTACAAAATTTGTTAAGCTAAATTTAAAACGACTTCATATTTTTTATTCTCCCGAGACTACTGATATCCTTATCACCAACTCTCTCGAGCAAAATAAAATATTTGCAAATTATTTTGTTGTAGTTTTTAAAATATTAATTAATTTTTATACCCTACAATCGAGGTGATGAGTATATTCGGTAAGTCTCAGGCGTTGGTAAAGTTTCAATAAAGGAGAAAGTCAATTTTTCATTAAAGGCATAACAATTTTTTATATAAATATATCATGAGATAATTGCCTTATTAAGGTGAAATTTAATCGTGATACAACAATTATTTAACATTTAAGTACGATGTACTAAAGACCTTCCACATAGCGACTTTGACTGTATTTGTGGCCATCGAATCTTTGAATTCAATTTGTTTAAAAAAAGATTTGACGTTACGACTTTAGCAAATCATGAATAGGCGTCTCAGACGCTACGCTTATTGAAATACAAAATTTTTATGCACTTGTTGCAAAATGTGATTAAAGGTGGTTTTCTGAAATAATTTGAATTAATTTTGAAAAATTTTGCCAACCTTTTTTAAAGTTAGTTTAGTGGTCAATTGTTTTAAAATAATAACAATTCCTTCTTAAAGTGTTTATCTATATCTTGACTCTAAAACAAGTAGTTCCCAACAACTGCTCGTGTAGGGTATTTGTTCCCCCATCAAACAAAAGTTAAAAGTTGACGATCTACAATTTTCTTAATGCTTTGCCGATATTTATTTTTTTAATTGTTTTAAAAATTTATTGTTGTTTTATTTAAAATAGTTTTAAAAATTTATTGTTGTTGTTGTTTTGGTTCCGCCTCATAAATTGATAAAGCAAAATGATGACATTAAATACCTTAATGGTAGTGAGCTAAGCAAAGGAAAGAAGAAAGAAAGGGAGGAAAGAAGATAACGAGAGAGAAAGTATACAGAAGAAATTCCGTAAGGTTTATGAGTAATCAGCTTGATATAAAATAATGGTTTTTGTTCGCTAATGAGCGCAGTCCTGAAGCGAAACGATTTGAGTCAACAGCGAGTTCGAGTCAATAGTTTTAAATTAAATCGATGTTAAAAAAAATTAAATTCGAAAAAACATAAAATTAAATACTTAAAAATTGATTATCATCGTCTAATAAACAACAAAGCACTATGTCATCATCGTTTTACTGGATACTTTTGCTCAGCACTCTTTATCACGCCCCCTTGCCGTTGACTGCTCAACGACCGTCTTATGCGGGCACACATCCCGGCCCCGGTCGCGATCAATTGGATAAATATTTTTCGTACGAGCGCTTGTCTACAACACCCTTCCCCACACGCCCACCAGGTTGGACTCATAGCCCCCTTCCAGCTGGTACTAAAGTTGTTATGCCGGAATCAGTTTATCAACCGATAGTGCCGGTGGCGACAACGACGGCACAGGCGGCAGGATCGGTGGCGCAATCGTCGGGGACGATAAACACTCGAGGCGATTTTAATGCGGATAATCAGCTACCGATAGATGCTCGCGGCGACAGTTATCTGGTTAGTCGGCTTAATCAATTACCCGAAGACAAAAGACCGTTTTGGCTTCTTAATTATAAAGCTATTGAGGCGCAACGCAATATTAGTGTCGCGGGTGTTTGAAAAAGAAAATGGGTATTCTTTGAAAACTAATCATGAATAGTATTAAGCAAACAAAATGGAGAAGCATAAGTCAAATAAAAAGTTAGATAGAAAGCGATTAAATATTCTGATTTTTTGTATACGAAGAAAGAATGAGAAACTACCAAATATTCAAAACATTAAAAAAATTAGATGATATCTAGAATTTTTTAAAAAAGAAATATAAAAGATCTCTAATTTCTTTCAATTTTAAAAGAACGTAAAATTTAAAAGTTTCTGATATAAAAATAATTACAAATAATTACAAATAATTATAAAAACTGTTAAAATTTCTGAAAAATCTGTGAATGTTAAAAAAATTCAGATCATGAAATTTTCAGATATAAAAATACAAAAATAAAATTGAAATTATGGAAATTAAAAAAATATTAAAAATAAAAATATTAAAAAATATTAAAATATAAAATAAAATTTGAAAAAATTTAATATGAAATCGTATAATTACGCTAAACAAAAAGGTTTCAATATATTTAGTTAGAAAATTGTACAAATACGTAAAACAAAAGTTTAAACAAATCGAAAATAAAAAATGTTTAATTGTGTAAGACCAAAATTTAAATAAATTAAACTTAAAAACTTATATGGTTTTATACATTACGTAAAACAATACATATTAGATATATCACGCAAAAGGAACACATTAAAAATTTTATATAAAAGAATTTGTATTGAATTAAACTAAAATCGAAGAGATAATTTAAATAAAAAACAGTTTTATTGCATTAAACAAAAATTTGAAAAAATTTGAAATGAAAATTTCCATTGCTTGAAAAGGGACTAAAATAATAGAAAAAATGTGTAAAACACAAAATATTAAAAAAGATAAAATAATGGAAATTGAAGAAAGTATTCAGTCAAAATTTATAAACCATTCTATAGATTAAAAAAATAAATTTCACAAATTAAATTTTTTTAATTTTTAAAATAAAATAAAGAAAATTTTTAAAAATTTAAAATATAAAACTATTATTTATTTAATTGTTAAATTGTTTTTTAATAACAAATTCAAATTGGGATTTAAATAGATCGAGATAATCGAAGTAATTGTCCTTTAATTTAATTACATTAATAAAATTTTTGAAGTATACCATAATACCACGAAAAAAATCACTAAAGACCCTTTTCAAAGTTTTTGGTTTTTCATATCTCTGGATGAGCAGAAAAAGAAGAACTGTAAAACACATTTCGAGCAGATGTCTCCTGCCATAATTCCTCGTTACTGCGGGAAGTTAGTAAAATTGGAATATTTTTTCTCGGTTTTCGTTGTCCTTCATTATGTACGTTGTAGAGGCAAATGGACTTATTCCCCTCCCCTCGACTTGCCACGTCGAATATGATATAATTTCTCTATATATATATCTGTCTCCCTTTATCTTTCGCTCTCTCCCTCCCTCTCTACCGCTGTCTTTCATTGGTTTAGCTGTTAGCCGTATTAAATTTAGTCCAACTGTCTGACAAACCATAAGATATTTGCCATTGCTAATAAAGTCTGATAGCATTCGTGGCGGTGGTGACGACGCTGATGATAACCCAAGCCCGTATCTAGGTTTATCCTTAGGTCTAAGGGATTGAGAAATTGTATCGAAATAAATGAATTGCAAATTAAAGGAAGAAATGATTTGTTTAGATCTTCATTTAGAGAACGATCGAAATATTTCGGTTCGCATCCCCTTAAGGACTGATTTGAAAACGGCCTTCGATGGTGGCCTTGCGTGCATTTCACTGAGAGATGATTTAACTTTCATATTCCTTAATAGCTTCGATACGCTCCTGGTGGTTTTATTCGTCTTTTAGTTATTCGTTCTAAATCCGCAAAGAACTAAAGAAAAAAAAATTAAGGAAAAGCAAAGATATCTAGGAAAACACAAAATAAAAAAAATTTAATAAAAACACTGATACAATAATTTAAATAAGAAGCAAAAAAATATACGAAAAGAAAGAAATCACGGACTCATAGAAATTGAAATTTTTGCGAATCTGAAGTTAATTTCGTTGAGTTTTTCTTTGAATGCGGTCTGAAAATGTATTTTTTCGCTTGGATTTTTTTTTCGTATCGGAATTTTCTTGATTCTTTAGCCGGTTTTATCTTTAATTTTTAAATCAGGATTTTGTCTATTTTCCTCTTCTTCAATTATTTCTATAAATCTTAATTTTTCCTGTTGTTGTTCTTTTTGTTATTGTTGGTGGACTTTTCTTTATCTTTTAACTTGAAACCGTCATTTTGTACTTTTTACAAATTACGGTATCTTTTGTATTCTTAATTGTTGTTGTTGTTGTTGTTTTTGTTTTTTTGTAATTTTTGGTCTTTCATGAAGTCTTCCTTCCCAACTTCATTACCGTGCATGTAATCCGGTAATCCGTTTTATGATCTTGATCTCTGACCGAGGGTTTATTTTAATAGCTTGGCGAGGAGTGAGGTGGAGTCAAGTTCATAAGAAAATTTTTCCAAAAGCAAGCTTTTTCTTATATTTTTTTTGATTATTTTTTTAATAGAGCTTCTATAGAAATCTGTGTTTACGGTTGTTTGTGTTTGTTGGCAATATTTTTATTGTTGATAATATTGCTGTTTTTTATAATATTGCCGTTTTCATCCATAATGCTTGGGTTATTCTATTAATTTTGTTAATGGAAAGATAAAATAACAAATTATTACTGACAATAAATACAAACCGAATTTTTATTCCTGAAAGAAAAATTGAAAAAATTTGCAAGAAAAATTGTTTCCATGGGAACATTTTTAGTAAATTTTGTACGCGCACTTTACGTAAAAATAGCTTTAGCACGTTTCGGTCATAAATTAAAATAAATTACGTGTAAAAAGCATACCAAGGCAATTGTGTTCTTCTTTTTGCTGACAATGAAAATTAATGCAATCCGTTAACAAAGCGACTTATTGCAGCGCGACTCTAGAGGCGGTCATACAGTGGATACTTCCTATGAAATGTATTTCAAGATATTGCTTTTTCAACGTCTTTGAATTAAAACACTGTCCTCCGTCATTTTCAACCACGGTGCTGATTTCTATTGTTGTCTTTGAGATATTGTTTTTACTAAGAAAGAGTGATAAGTCCTTTCATGTACGAATACGAATAAACCACCTCCACATCTTTCTTCACTGACAATTACTCAAGTGCTACAGCCAAAGTTGACGACAAAGGTAACGACAGTATAGGTCACGAACTGGGATCGACACAACACCAAATGAAGTGCACTTTGCTGGTTAATAAAAAATCATGCATGAATCAATGAGGAAATTTCTAAAAATGTGGCCAGTTTCCCTTTTGCATTCTCGAATATTTCGAATAGCATTCTTATAAGTAATAATTATAAACTATAGGCTAGACTATAGAATAATGCCTCATAAGATATATCGAGTTATGAACTTTGCACTAAGAAGAAAAGCGGTGGTGGCTCATAGACGAAGCATGCATGACAATGAAATTTATTGTATAGATTCTGCTTAAGACATCGTCTCAATGACTATAGGAAGGATAACAAAACTATAGAGTCTAAATAATTCTTTGCTGTCATCGAGATAAAAGTGAAAAGTAGGTACGATTTTCCTACAGGCACAGCATTATCGCTTAAACTTTGTTAAAAAAGGGAAGAAAGAAGCCTTGGCCATACCGCGCTTAACGCCTCAAACTGTTGTTAGTTTAAAATAGTTTCAACAGAAATTGAATAGAGGAGGTTGAGGTGAGAGTTAAAGAAGCAGTAAAACTTATTTGTTAACTTCAGCGAATTTGACTTGGACAAAACGGAAAATGCAAACGAGCAGAAAAAAGGAGCTCACGTATCACGTAAGGATAAAAAAGTCCTGCCCTGGGGCAAGAATAAAAGAATGCCCATTTTTAAACTCGCTGCTTTTGTTGCCTTTTTTTCAAGAAACAAATTTTACTTTTGAAGGACTTTTTAAAGACCGCGGGGAAACTCGTATAAGAAACTGTTTTGAAAAATCCTTTTTTGTGCTTTTAATTAATTTAGATACGAATTTCCTTAAACTTTTACCTCATTAATCATAAAACATCTTCAAATATTCACAAAAAACACAAAAATCATTACGAAATTTGAGTTGAAAAAGGAAAAACAAATCAAAGGAAATTAGAAAAGTTATTGTTGCGAGAGACAATTTGTCGTTATTTACATTTCGATAAGTTTGTGCTGAGATACTATTTAAACATCTTCACACACACATATATAGAAAACACCAGAACACCAACGAATACAGCCATAGTGCTTTTCTTAATTACGAGAATTATTTACATAGTTTTGGACTTGGTTTTGGTAGTCAGTTTCTTGCCAAAAGGCAAGCCTTACTTTTGCACTTTTCCTCTCGCTCTCTCGTTCTCTCTTTCTGTTCCTCGGAACTCTTCCTCTATTTTCTTATAATCTCCATTTCAGTAGCTTCCATCTTCGAGAATTTAATTTGGCAACCTCTTCTTTTAATCCTTGGTAGTTTCTTCCGACAACTTCTAACGACAGTCAAACCATTTGTTTGGAGTTTCTTAGGGCAAATTTTTCTGTTAAACCTTTTGCTATAAATCTCATTTAAACCTTTTACGTTTATCATTAAATCACATTTAAATATTACGTTAAGAAAGTCGAGTTCGGTAATAGTTATTCCATTCAATTCGACTTTGACGAAAACTTTCTAAGAAAAGTTGCTCAACAATTTATTCGATGTTTTTATTTAGCACATCCGTTGGAAGCCCATTGCGCTACCGCTTTGACAAATACGGCTGTAGGGTGCACGAGCTCCGACCAGGCTGAACATGTTGTAACAAAATATCGTTTATTTGATAAACTAATGATTATATCAAAGAAACCAAACAACATGAATATCAAGGCAGTGCTTTCCTCAAGGTTGGGACGGTTTACTGTCGAAGCAGCACAGATTGCTGTGAGTATATGGTTTTAACCAAGGAAGGAGTTTGTATGTGAATAAGTATTTGATTCTGTTTTCCGAGCCATCAGTGGGTGTGGAAGGAATGCGAGAACATTTCGGATTACAAGATTGTGACCGAATGCTTAAATACTTAAGTGCGCCTTTGTGCAGATTTGTGCACACCTCACAATTATGCCAAAAATATAAAACAAATAAAAAACGAAGAACAAGAAAATAAATCTAATGAGCAACTTTTCCTAAGTTTTTAACCCTACCAACCTTTCTTTGATGACTTCAACATATTTTAAAATGGAAATGATTTGGAAATTAAGTTGATGAAGGCGTACGTTTTTGAAATTTTTCACGTAATTAAGAACCTTCGTAATTATTTGAATCGTCATTCCGCAACTACACGCTGACAGCGAAAGCCTAAAAGCAGGCTGCAATTTATTATTTCATAAATTAGAAAGGGAAATTAATTTGAAATTTAAAAATCGTCGTTTGATATTTTAAAGGGTTTTTAAATTATTAATTTCATTTATTATCGACAATTGCTTTCAAAGACTCTTAGGTTTTTATCTCAACACCATCCAACCAGCCAGCACCCAACGTCTATTCATTCTTACCCATTTCTGTAAAATTATTTCTATTGAATTCAACTGCTGTTCCAAAAATGTTCAAATATATTGAATTGCGAATGTCGAGCAGGTAACGTCACATCATATTTTGGGTTCGTTGGAGGATATTTTTACACGTCATTGCCCAATTATACGTAATATGAAATATCATAGATTTCTTTGGCAGATCATTGAAAGAAACTTTTCGTGTCGAGTTACGTGACGTATCATGCTCGAAACTTTCTTAAAACAATTTAATAAAACCATTCGTACTAGAATGTACCAGAATGTTCTGAAGAGAGCATGATCGAAATTTATAGAATGCTTGAAAAGATTGAGCTAGGGTAGGTTAAGGGTAGGATAAAATGGAAATAATTCAAAGCAACGACGAAGCGAAAGAGATAGAAAATAATAAATTGTAGAGTTTAAGAGAAAAAAAACGTATAGGTTGAAAGGAAGGATATAAGAAAGGAAAAAGTAATGCTGAGAAGAGGGAAGGAATGAGGGGAAGGTGAAAGGAAAGGAGGAAAGGAAGAAGTCCATAATAATTTTATAAAGGAAAAATAATGTAACACGAAGAAATTATTAGAAAATAGGAAGTTAAAAATTAAAGAATATATTACTTAGTATTTCCTCCTTCCCACTTCCTCTTCCCCTCCCACCCTCCTTACTTCCTCTCTTCAGGCGATAGGGAGAATATGCTTTAAAATATCAAAAAAAATATCGAAATTAACCCTCGAGCGTAAAATGAGTAAAATTGACCTTCGAGAACAAGCAGAATGTTTTCAAGAATAAATCTATGTTCCCTGGAGAGAACTGGTTTTATTCTTATTAATGTCGACATAATTACTTTATTCTCCTATCTTCAATCCTTTATCCTTCTTATAACTTCTTGTATTAATTCATCGCTCGAGGGAATGACGGAAAAGCAAACATTTGCTTGCTTTAAGGAAAGAAGTTATCGGATCTGTAAAAGTTGCTGTCTATGATAACATCTACAATTGCAAAAAACCACCTCAACAGCACCAATAACAATAACAACAACAACACTAACAACAATGTCTTACGATAAATTGGACGCTTGCCAGTGATATTCATTAGTTATCTGGTATAAATGAATGCTATCTTAAATGCCTGCCGGTTCATCTTTGTACCGGTCGAAATGGGTGAGAATTATAATAAAAACAAGAAGAAGAACGAGAAGTGAAAATAAGAAGAAATTAAACTAAAACTCGAACAAATTGTTCTGCTTACAATAAAATGTTGCCGAAACTGAAATTCGTGGGTAAAGCTAAAATTCTAAAGAAAAATGGCAATGCTGAACAGATGGTGTCACAGCTATTGATGACGTTGTAGTATTGGATATTTCACACTATGTATTTTTATTTCCTAAAAATATTCGATTTATAATCAAACTTACATTACTTCAGCGCGTGATCGATCGATTACATAAGAAAAAAATCCTGAAAGTTTATAAAACAAAATTTGAAAATTAACTGATATTGCCTTCTCGACTTCAGAGAAAGCATTCATTTGAGAAAATGACAATATTTTTAATTGAAAGTGATATAAATTACTTTAGAATGTTTGATAGGCAGGAAGCCTTTCAAAAAGGAATCTTTCTTCAGATTTTTCTAAATAAATATTTTCAAAAAAATTTCATTCCCTTTTTTAGACTTAATTTTTTTTAGTGCAAAACTAAAATTTGTTTCCAAAAATATATTTACAAAAGATCCAATTCTGGTTGGTTTCCTACTACTGAATGTGGCAAAGACCATTCGTCCGAAAGGCTTTCTTTCAACGGAAATGTTGTAGGGAATGTGAAGAAGAAGGAGGTGGGGGCGATGCTAGAGATGTTTGGGTTTCATATGAAAAGAAATGGGAAATATTGAATAAAAAATGTTGTTTAAGCTCGGCTGCAAACTTGCAGGTGTTAAGCACGAAAAGTTTTTAGTGGGTCAGCTAGATCCTCATCAGTGGAAGGGGCAGCAGTAACAGCAGTAGCAATGAAAGGAACGGCACTTTCTATTAAAATCATTACAACAAAAGTGACCACAATTTTACCGTTAAAGTTACCAAAAGTGTTTTGAAAATCAAAAGTTTGTTTTGGGTAACTTTTGTTCGGCATAAAAATGAAAAGATTAAAATTGAAAAAATAGTAATAAATAAAAACATAAATTGAAAGGTTTTAAAATTTTAAAAAAATATAAAATTTGTTCTGCTTATGAGAGTCTTGATAAAGTTAGCCTCTTTTGTAACTTTCTATGAAACAAACTTGTGATATACGATTTAAGCTGATGTTGTTCGAATTTTTCTGATAAAAACTATGAATATTCGGGCATAAAATATTGCACGATAATTCAAAAATTTTGAAAAGTTTCGTCAAGATTTATCCATTGAAAAATATTTTAAAATCAGGCTAGTGTTTTCTGAAGTAGTTTTGGTTTTATAAGGATTCAGAATAGACTCGTTAAGAGTTTTTCTAAGACGGGTTTTCAAAACAGATTTCCACTCAAGAAATATCCGCATTTTGCTTTGATTTATTAAATTTTTCGTATATTTTTGTTTTTAAAAACTTAAATTTTGAACCCCAGGAGAACGATAATTAATAAAACATTCTACAGAATTATTCACGAAAAGATACTTTAAGAAATTTATATTTCTTCAAGGTCTTAAAATGTTATGAAGCCATTCATATAAATTTCATTAGAAAAGAGTTTTTCGATGGAATATTTAAACATGCACTATTTAAAAAAAAAATTTCTGAGAATCAATTAAGGAAAATCATTAACAATATCACAAAAGTCAACAAACAAACTGAATGTCATTAAGGACGTGACCGAAATATTGAAAGTCATCATCAATTTCAATCAATCAATTACAAGCTTATTAAATTAATTTAAATGCATTCAAGACATTTGTCAGAGGCGTAACAAAAGGGAATAAAAAAGGCACCGAAATACAAATAATTTTATACTTTTGAAAATTGATGGGAATGGGGATATAATGCCATTGGGTGCAATTATAATATGAGATCCACTAGACTCGTAACCATTCATAAAAATTATTAATGCAGTAGAGCCCATAAAAAGAACATCCTGTATAATAGAGACGACCATGATAAGTTGACAACAACACTATTTGAATCAAACCTCTTATAGTGTCTAGTATATTGCATAGCGTTCAGTGATACGCTTAACAGCAATTGTTTGGTGAAAAGGCGTGCAAGATTCGTTTATACTTCCTTAAATAAATGAACTGACGAGTACGTGCTTCAAAAGGTGTTGCGTCTGTATTGGTTTCTTGTTTTGATTGAGAAGGCGATGACTAAATTTTTACCTTCAATAATTATATGTAGTGTTGTTGTTGTTGAAATCGTTGGAGAGCATTGATTGAACTTTATGAATTTTAATGGCCCAACAATCCAGGAAAATCGTTGTTTTTTGGTGATATTTCCTTCCCGATTCCGGTGAACGAACAAAGACAACAATAATAAACGGAAGTATACGTTCAGTCTTCTTCTTCTTCTCGTTCTTTATTAAAATTAGTCTAAAACAAGGTCAAAAGTAAAAAGTTATTATAAATAATCAGCAACCGATCAAAGTTAAGTCAGTTCAGAAATTGATTGCAAGCTAAACAGTATCCAAAAGACGGTGAAGAAGTAGAAGAAGAATATCAGAAGAAAGTGTTTTGAATATACGAAGGAAAATAGCTGAGAACAGTTCAGAAATAGATCGCAAAATGACGGAAATAACTACGAGAATGATGGTAATTAGCGCTTTATTAATGATTGCCAGCGCAATTCCTTTCACAAAAGCGGGCGTTTTAAGAATCGATGAAGCCGGATCTAAAGTTTTGGTGCAGCGTTCTGTGGCAGCAGTGCAGTTTCCAAACATCGATCTATCGGAAGGAAAATTAGAAATGGCTGGAACAACAACGTCAAGAACGATGGACTCCATCCCAACAAATTCTTCTGGAACCGCCATTTCTGGTGATGTTGGTGATGAAGACAAAACCACGGAGACAGAAGCAGTAACTATTGATGAACAAAAGATGTCTGACGATGCCGTAGTACCTGGTGCTAAGAACGAACCAAAATCTGCTTCTTTGCTTTTACTCAGTGTTCCCAAAAATAGCGAGAAGCCCAAAGAGCTGGAAGAAAATATTAAAGAGCCAGAGGAAGAGTCCGAAGAGGGCGGGAGTAGTGAAGAATCAACGAAAATGACAACGGCAACGACTGAAATCAGTGACGATCCTATGACGACAACGGTCTGGCCACCAGAAATTGAGGATGAAGAAGAAAATGCACCAGAACCGATGTCCGCAGCAGCAGCCACGGCAGAGAATGATGCTATTCAGTTAACAACATTCGATCAATTATCATCAATCTCTTCTGCTGATCAGAAAATATCATCCGAATCGAAACCGAAAAATCCGATGCGCGCATCGGAGAATCAAGACATGGGCAGTGACGATCCGGATGCAGCTATTCCGGAACGCCAGGATACGCTAGCTGATGTACCAAATGACAAATTCGGTGCCACGTATTTACTAACGGAAGAGGTCGAACCGGATTTCGTGCTACTCGAGGGGGATGATCACAGTGGGAGTTTCACGCACGTTGACAGCGAGGAACATCTGCAGCCGATTGTCGAGTCGGTAGAGATTGTTCCTTCCACTGTTGATCACGAGGTGATTGTGAGTTATGTAAATCATCCGTGGTAGAAAAAGGTGAATACTCTATCATTTTTTCTGGGAGAGGAAAAGGCGAATAGAGTTAAAGGTAGAATATAAGCATAAGGGCTGGTTAAATTAGTGTATGATAAATATAGGCGAAACATAATGGTTGTATTTCGAATGAAGAAAATGAGTGGGTTGGTGTTGGAGGCGGGGTGGTCATAAATGAAGAGAAAACAAGAATCAAAAAGAAGAGAGAAAATGTGTATAAAAAACATAGAAAAAGAAATTACAAGCGATCGTGCCTGCCTAGGGAGCAAAGGAGATAGAGGCATTGTAGAGCGACAGAGAGAGAACGAAATAAACACACAAACAGAGGGTTAGGGTTGCCAACTAATTTTTTAATTACATAGAACAGTTTTAAATTTCACCCTTTAAATACTTTCAATGTCAATTTTACCAAAGAGTATTAACGAAAAAGTATTTTTTCCCTTCTCGATTTATAATAGAAATAATAAAATTTAAATATTTTAAAAAGTAAAGCAATTTTTGTCTATTGGAAACTACTTCTCCGAAAATCATACTTTAAATTATTTTTTAAAAGAATCATTGTACTTACAATAAGTGTACACTAATATAAACAACGTTCAATTCTAATACTGTCATCATTTTTGTTGTTATTATTATTATTTCAAATAGAAAAGTGAAATTTAATTAAATATCAAACAATATTCATAATTTAATAGAATTAATAAGTTATATTCATTTTTCAAAACTATTTTAAAAGGCAGTTTTTTGCTAATTTTACTGCGACAAATATATCGATTCAGACTGACATACCCCTCGGGTCTTGAAAATTTCAATCACGTATCTCTAATGACACACAAAATTGTTATGTGCGCATTGGAAAATCCGATGCCGCGGATATACCCGCTCATATCGCAGTTTTGGGGCAATCAAATAAGTTGTAAATAATAAATTGCATAATCGTTCTAAAGTTGATACTATCCTCCCATAATCACTAAAGCTTGAGACAAAGCACTCTGTGGGGCTGATTACATCCTGAACCACCAGCATTTCAGAACCATTGCGTATATCTAATTATAGAAGAATTTTTTAAAGAGAAAGTTCATTGCATTAAGAATAATGAATTTTGTTACTCCCTTTTTTCATTTTTATGTCGAATAATTCCTCACAATTGATGATCCGTAACTTCAGCTGAGATTAACCGCAAATCGAAAAAGTTGTCGCAAGTTGGCCACCCTGAAACATTTTCTCATTGCATATCTTAGAGACTTAAGTCTTCATGGCCAGAAACGCTTTCCCGTTTATTAAATATCCAATTTGTTTTATCTGCGATGATGATATTAAGTAGTTTTCATTTTCTTCCTCTTTTCATTGTCATCTTTTCTTCTTCAAATTCTTCCCTTTTCCTCTTGAGAAAAATTTCAAAATACTTTCGCTCCGTGATAAATTGTCGTTATGACAGCAAAAAAGGGGGCGGCGGTATCTTGGTGGTAGTAAGCTCCCCACGGGCTTCATTATTTGTAAATTCCCCCTTCTCCCCCCTCCCACGATCAGGGCTAGAAAGCGTCTTAAGAAAAACTGTTTTGAGTAATTGAAAGGTGAAGATTTCCGATCGATTATTATGAAAACTCTGCCACAGAAGAAAATCATTTGCCACCAACCATCCGAAGATTTTTGTTACGAAGGAAAATTCTGGAGAATGTTTTTTAATTGCACTCTGAGAACAGTCTTGTGACAAGTATTACAAGTATTACAAGTATTGCAAGTATTAAGTGTGATTTAAGTATTATTCCCAAATTTCAAATTTTTCTTGATTCTTTAAATTATCGTTTCCTTACACGTTTTTGAAATTCGAAACCGAAATAAAAATGGAATTCTAATAAAATCAGAAAAGGAGAAAAATTGCGACAATCCTATGAAATCACTTTAATTTCCGGGTATTATTGAAACCTCTTGGTCGCTTCTTGAACAAGCAACGGCAACAACAACAACGACTATATAAAAAAATTAAAACATTATATAGAATCATCGGAATAAACACAACTCAAACCAAACAAAGACCTTATAATTATCATCATCAGTCGGAACATTACCAGACTCATCAAGAATCCCGTTAGACACCTCGCACTCCGTGGCATTTTCACCAATTATTTTCATATTCATTATCTTCAATTATCAGGACAAAAAATAAGCCTGCTGTCGTTTTTTGTAGTCTGCAACAACACTACTGCGTTTAATCAGCATTTTCATTAATTTTATCAATCAAAGTTACACGTGCTTTGTTCTTTATTATTTACTACCAATTCATTTATACCTCTTCGTCATTATTAGCATACTCAATTTACAAACATCATCATCATAATCATTATCAACCCAAACGTGACTTTTGAAAATCTCTATTATCTCAATTTATTGCTTTCATTTATTATTTCCATTCTTTTCATCATCATGAATTTTAATGGAGATGATGATGATGATGGGGATGATGCCAGTCTGGTAAAAAGGATGTATGCAGAAAGAGTAAGGGAGTAAGCTTTCGTGATGTCAAATCCTCCAAAGAGGAAGTTGCGGGTCGTTGTAAAGGGGTGTTCGTTCTATTATCGTTCGTCGTTCGTCGTTCGTCGGACACATAAGCTGTCAGATTATTCACCTTAGATTAATGCAGTCAGTTGGCAAGTGCATTTGAGCGAGAATATCCGGTATCTGGTAGGATAACGCTAGAGGTAATGGAATTGGTTGAGTTAGTTGGTTGGTTTAAGTTAGAACTGAATGATTGTTTGGGCTGGTTGGATTGGTTGGGTTAAGGATTGGTTTGGTTTGGCTTTGGTTCGTTGCCAATATAAATGTATTTCAACACTGACATCATTATCACCAGCCTCGGAACAATCATCGTCACACTTAAGCGCACACACATTCGCACACACACATAAACACACACTACCCATCACTTCGTCTCCTCTCATCCTTATCTGCATCCATCAAAAAAAAAAAAAGAGGAAGAAAACCAAAACCAACAATAGCTTATGAATAACAACAAAAACCATCCAGCCAGAGCTGCTGACGTTTAAATGTTGATCTGCCATTTTGAGGTTTTCTGTTCATTTGTGTTGTGACACCGGAGATAGTTGATGGTTGTGACTAAAGCAGGGAGAGAGAGAGAGTGAGAGTGAGAGAGATAGAGTGAACGAGGTCCGGGAAATCAGAAGAGGCACCAGGTTAAAGATCTTCATGCTGTGATAAATTAATCTGCCGCTTCAATGAATATGCGATAATATAATGTCGTAAAAACATAATAAAAAAAATTGAAATAAAGCTGTAAAAACGTCTCAGGCAAACAGGACGCAGCAAATGCTGGCTCAAACGATGTTTGTGTTGCAAAGTTGAAACGTTTAAAATGAAATTTAATGAATTCTTATTTAATTAAGGAAAACTCAATTCAATATTTTCTTCCCCTTTTTGAGCGATTTTCAATTAGTAATTATTCAATGTCTAAGCAGAATAAAAGGCAATTAAAGAGAATTTGAAAACATGTTAATTGAAGTTAATTTCAAATAAATGAAATTAAAAAATTAATAATTAAAAAAAACTCTTTTCTCGTTATTAAAATGTCATTTTACTCGTTTTATTTTTTACAAGTTTTGCTAATTATCTTAATTGCTAATTATTTAATCTTTAATTAATTAATAAAGAACGTTGAATTTATTAACGGTAATTCTTTCTTCACACTTCATTTCCTATTCCTTTCCTTAAACTCGACGTGAACAGAAAATCCAGAGAAGTAACGTTGTTTATCGGTGGCCAATGATCGACCAAATTCGTATAGCATTCTCTATTAGTATTTTTATCTAAAACGTGACCGTTTTAACGTTGTTACGCGTGAAACTCCTTTAAAGTCTGTGGAAGATCTAACACTACCCTTCAATTTTAATTTAATGCCATACTAAACACAGTTTTGTCTCTTAATTTCATAAAGTCCTTTTTGGTTAAATCACTCGAATTATTGTACTCGAATTATTTAAAATATTTAACAAAATTTTATTGCCGGGATTATTGGAAATATCTCCCAGGAGTGTTACTCGCCATTCAATTATTATTATTCATTTTAGTGTGCCATTAGTATGCCCTTCTGTGTGTTTATCAGAGAATTGCATGCTTCTCTTATTTATCACAGAATTTCCCTCTTCTTTTTTTTTGTCGGGGGGATTATTGGCATCCTCTGATCGGCACTCATTCAAAGTATTTACCAAACAGCCATAAAATTTGGCTACTGCGGCTGTAGAACGATCACCACCTCTCGCATAGATTTCCCAACAAATGACAACGGGTGTGGTCTTTCGAAAAGTGAAGGAGACAGGTAGAGAGGGAGAGAGAGATAGGGAGAAAGAGTAAGAGGGATCCATGTTTTCAATTATTGCAAAAGAGGTCCTAAAAGCAAAATCTAAAAACGAATTAGATTTGAATGCAAACATTATGGTCTAGTCAAAAGAAAGAGTGAAAGGGTGAAAGGGAGTAGAAGAGATAGCAAATTGAATAATTCTGTCTCTATAATTGTTTTTTTAATTTTATTTAATTCAATGAAAACTGAATATTTTGGGAGTTTATGTTTATTTATTTTTATTTTACAATTTTTTTGACATTATGTTTTATTAAAAAAAAATATGAAATATTTAATTTTTATAAAAATTTAACGGAATCATGATTGTTCGTAGCTTTGAAGTTGTTGTAAATTCGTGCATTTCATTTTACAATGATCGATAGACAAAAATTGGTTGTGCGACAATCTGTCGCCGTAAAATTTTCTGACTTTGTCGTCGGCTTCGTGTTCTCAGTGCTGTTCGTACGCCTGCTCGACTACGTCGTGGTGCTGCCTGTAATTTGGCTGGTCGTGCGGCATTACGTCGGCTAGGAATTCGTCGCCCAAAGATAAGACGTCCTAATTGCGGCTCTTCAGTAATTGGTTCAGGAGCAAATTGATCGTCTTGCTGCTGCTCGTCGTCGTTTATCTGCTCGTCAACAGTTGCAGCTTGTTCAGCGTTTGGAATATCATTTACATTATCTCCATTATCTTGTCCAGCCTGTGCTGGTGGTCCATAGACTTCATCGGGTTGACGGCGAGAAGAAGATTCTTCATCCTGACCAATATCATCAGCCTCATCAACAGCTTCTGGTGGTCCATAGACTTCATCGGGTTGACGGGGAGATAAATCATCCTCAGTGTTCGTATCATCATTGTTATCATCATCAGCAGCTGTTGGTGGTCCATAAACTTCATCGGGTTGTTGAACAGCATTATCATCATTATCACCTTCATCATCAACGTAATCGTTGTTGTCAGGGCTGATTTTATTTTCAACTTCATTAAAGGGTATTTCAGGCTTGAGTTCATCAGCAGAAGGATATGGTGTGACGGCGTCGGAAGGCGTGACAGCGGGAGCAGCCTCTTGACGAGCCAAAATGCCACGACGTGCCTTTAAAGTATTTAAGCGCGACGAAGAGCGATAACGCGTTGATTGTGCTTGAGTGAGACAAAAAATGCAAAAAGCCAGGAAAAGGATTTGAATGATTTTTGACATTTTCGTTACGGTTGTTTAGTGAATTTAGTTGTTTACGTTGTTGCGTTGCTTTTGAGCGACTGTGACTCTTCTCGATACGCTTCGAAGTTTTTATAGCAAATCTTTTTTCCATCGACAAAGTTAACCGATTACTAATGTCTTTTCAATTATGCTTAAACCAGGCCATTTTGTTGGTGTTATTGTTAGTACCGTTGTTAGTATTGCTACTGTTATTAAAACTAACGGCGAAGGTTCTGACCCAAAAGCAATTCTTCTACCAAAAAATACCAAACAATAACTCGATTCACCTTCAGTGCTTTGAATGCGACAATTTTGGTTTTTATTGTTGGTGTTCTTGTTGTTTTCTTGTGAATCTATGTTGTCGTTGATTGTTGTTGTTGCTGGGACTATTTTTTGTTTTCGTTATTACTCACCATCGTTCTTCTGTCCATCTATCAAAACTAACAAATTGTAATATGCTAATTTTTGTTTTCTTATTGACAAATTTTTGTCACAAAGTCTTGTACGTGACAATTTTAAAAACTTCCAAATTTTTTTGGTTAAAGTAGCGCCAATGTTTGTTCATATTTTTCTTACATTTCTATTGCTATTTTCATTGAACTATTAAAAATGTTATCACACATAAAACGATCGTGTGATCATTTTTGAGGGCTAACACTGATTGATTGGTTTTTGTTTTTGCTATTCTTCAAAACAAATTTTGATAATTAAATTCTTATTTATGCGTATGCGTATGACTGAGTGAAGATGTGTGTGTTTGTGTGTGTGTATATATATGTGTTCGTGTGTACGTGTCCATGTCCGGGTGTTTACCAAGCCAAATTCAAACTCTGAATTTTAATGAATGAAATGGATCCGATAATCACAAAACCGAAGGCGATTAAAAATCCTTGAAATTCTAAATTCAAAAATAAAAAAATTATTTTAAAGCAAAACCTTAAAGGAATTCTCATAAATTAAAAAAGGAAATATAAAAAATTATAATTAATTAATAAAGAAATCTAAAGAGTTACGGAAAACAATATTCCATACATCTTCTAAAGGAATAGATCATTAGTCCTTGCTTTCTCCTCAATGACATTGATCGCGACAATAGTGCAAGCAATATCGTATTTGAGATTTTGAGACTTCTACGTATTATCGACAAAACATCGTGGTGCGTCCTGACACAAAACAAAATTTAAGCTCCAAATCGAAACAAAACTATCGGGACATCCAATCGTATCACGAGAATGACTGATTGTAAAGATGTAAACTGTTAGACTTTTTTGTCACAAGACAATCATTCTTCATCGATTCATTCATACTTCAGCCTCTTAAGAAACAAGATGAATTAATTGAAAAGGATCATAAGAATGAATCAATTTGAAACAAATTCTGGTATCTCTCGGAAGGTTTGATCTCGATACAAACGTACTTTGACGATATCGCCACCTACAGTGTTTTTTCCGTTCTTGTCTTGTCAAAGGAAGGGTAAGGAACAAATGACAAATGTTGACAGAAATTCATTTCAAATATATTCCTTCGACTTATTCTAACGAGCATCAAGGACTAAAAATGATGTCTTTCATTGATGATTGATCGCAATGTCGATCAAAATTTCATTTTGGTAATATTTACAACTTTATTTCAATAAATGTCAAACATTAAAAACATAAACTTTTACAAACAAATCTGAATTAGTTTTGAATTCTTTAAAACGATTTTGCTAATTTTTTCGAATTAATATCGGATTAGCTTCATCTTGCCACACCCCCAAACCTAATAATTATTTTCCCGATAAGCGGCTCGTGCTGATTGCGGTTGCGAGCTGGATATCGGTTGAAATTCAATCGGAATCTGCAGCAGAGCGAACGGTATATTACATTGTGGCAATCGTTGACGTTCCGATCTAACGCTTTCACTTGTTCGGCTTTGGCTGGCCAAAGGATGGCGTATAAAGGGATTCGATTGTTTGAATTGTTGTTGTTGTTGCCGCTGTTGTTCCTGTCGGTTTTGGGTTACGACCTTTTTTGGGTCTTCTTGTTCTTCTTGTTCAAATTGCTTAAAATCATTCGGTTGCTTTGTTTCTCCATCTTCTCCTCCTTCTTCTTCTTCTTCTCCTTGCTCTTCTTCATCTTCTTCCGGTTGTTGATAATTCTGTTCTTCTTCTCCTTTATTCTGAACATAGCTCTCGGCGACATTTTCCTCAGGTGCGCCATAAGTATTTTGGGGTGTCTCAAAATTTGCGGCAATTGGCGATGAATTCGGTGAATCGTAAAAAGTGGCTGGCGATAAATTTGATTCAAAATTATCAAATTGTTGTTGTTGTTGTATCGGGTCATTGTAATAATATGGAGCAGATTGTTGTATTTGTTGTTCTCGCGGCTGCTGGAGGAAACCTTGTCTTCTACCAGCGGCTGCTCCGCAAGCAACAATTATGGTCACAATTAGTAAATAAATAAAATTTCTAAACATTTTCGATAATCTTTTTCTTTTTTGTTATCTTTTTTCTTAACTATCCTCTGACTCTTATTTTGCAATCAATTCTCGAACTGATCCCATCTGAGAAAACTCTTAGGTTTTTATAGTAAAAAAGTCAGTGGAAAAATGCATTCCCGCCACCGACTGACTGGCATGCCAATGCACGTCATTGTAGTTTTTGAAATATTGCCAAGGGTCAAAAATGCATATTATTCATTTATTTGTTTTTCTCAAATCAATGTTGATTGATTGAGGATTTTGATCGTTTTGATTGTCTCAAGTGCAAAATGAGGTTATGTTCTAAATTAGAAATGAGTTTTAAAACATTGCTATGTTTTTTCTCATTTTTATCACAGAAGTAGTTTTAGAAAAATAGTTTTATCGCACAAATAGATCCTATTCTCTGATAAATTTAATGCAATTATTTTTTAATTAATTCGATTTTATGGTTTTTTGTTTAAAGTCAGTGTTCAGGATATTTTTGCTTTAGTGCCTTTCTTTTGCAATCATTTACATTTAATTTAGTATTCAATAATTGTCCATTATGAACTTCAATTTTAAACATTTTCGGTTCAACGTTCTGAGGCCAAAGCAACCAAAACCACAGCAACAAAACGAGTAGCAACAACAACGTAACCACCAGCAGCAACAACAATTTCAACTGTTGCGCCGCATTGAACTTCATCAAATCATTCTTCGAATGCCAGACACGTTTTCCAAAGTGTCGGCCTTTGATTAATTTGCATGCTTGCTACTAATGCTAATGTTGTTGTTGTTGTTGTTGTTGTTGTTTTCCCTGTTGTTTTTCCTTGATGTTTTTGTTGTTGTCCTTCTTGTTGTTTTTGTTGTTGTCCTTCTTGTTGTTTTTGTTATAGTTTAACTTGGAACAATTGTCAACTGTTTACAATTTTCAATAAACAAATGATAATAACGATGATTGCGCTTATTTCGATGGTGATGATGTTGATTCTATTAATGATGATAACGATGTTGATGATTATGGTGTTGTTGGTGATAATAATCATAAAAATGATGATGATGATAATGATGATGATGATGATGATGATGTTAGCCATACAGTTTATGCTTATAATTTAGTTATCATTAAAACTAATGAAAAAAATCTTATTTGTTTTAATTTAAAATTCTCAACACATTCATTTCATTTTTATTAATTCTAGATTTCTTTTTTAAATCATTAAAATTATGCGTAAGATTTTTTAAAATTTCCGTCTTCCGTTTGGCTGGAAAATCCAAAATTAAATATTTATTACAATTTGTTTAATCAAAATACATCAAGAATAATTTATTATAATGAGCATTATTACCTATTTTGGTGTAATGGCCACGATCATATGAAGTGCTCTTAAAATTCTTCAATGAAAAGTTGCGAACTTTTGGCGGCTTTTTTGGGATATATTAATACGATATCGGGCTTTCCAATAAGAACATAACTATTTTGCTTATTTTGGGCATTCGAATCTTCAAACCCACGTTGGTGAAGTTTTAGCAGTCCGATAACAGTAAAACATCAGATGAAGCCAACGCTTTTATTGCTATGAAGTTAACGGACTGAGGTTGTTCACAGGCGAAAATTGTTGTATACTATTTTTTCGAATGAACTTTCAAAAATTCATTAATCAACTCAGCAATGTTTTGCATCCTGTAAGTAACAAAAATTACCAGTCAGAATACCCACGATGCATGTTGTTACATTATTCAGTCAAGGTCAAGCGTCGAGCGGCATTAGGTCATTAGGTCAAGTGCCAAAACAACCGTAACCATAGAATAATTAAATCAGTCTTTTTCTCAGCGGTTGCAGAATATAATCGATTTGTTACAAACATTTGGGAAGGTAGGCTAGACTCGCGACGATAGTAAGATCATACCAATTGAAGCACTAGAGCTTCTTGATCCTTTTTCAAGTTTTTCAATCCATTCTAGGAGATACTGTTTTAAAGTGAGATAAACAGTCGCAGATAAAAATGAAAGCTAAAAGCTAAAGCCCATAAATTGCGTCTGACTTTGGACCAGATGACGTACATTTCTGATCAAAGGATTAATAAAAAGTTGTAATTTTGACCTGACTTGGAGATCTTTTTTTGATACTTGTATCCATCCTATTCGTAGCAGAAAGGATTTAACTTAGAATTTTATTATAATAATGATTACTGTTATAATGCCGTTTTTGTTATTATCGCTGACGACACGTTTGATGCAGAAGAGACGAAAAAAATTACTTCTGGCAAAAGCAAACATTTCTTTCGTAACAAATTTCAGACTATTCATGAAGACTGACCGGAGAGGTTTCTGATGAAAACAAATGACAAAAATTAAGAAGAATAAGAAGAGGAAAAATAAGAAGAGGAGAACGAATAGACTAGTTTCAAATGTGTTGACAGGACTTGTAATAAACAGCCAATGAATAACGAAAACAAATTACTCTCTGAATATTTTCTGACCGGATTGTCATCACAGGAAAGTGAGGATTTGTTAAAAGGAATTATTTCTCGTATATGAAATATCTGCCCACCTCTCTCGCTCTCTCTGTCTCTCTCTCATATTATCAACTAACAAAGGACGACATTCGACGTCCTTTCGAAACGTTGTTAATTAAACTTGAAAGGAAGTCTTACGAGTCTTCCATTTGATCAATGAAGACAAATCAATTTACCGGCCTAAAGGAGAGGATTAAAATACTTCACAATAATAAACGATAGAATTAAATTTGTTGAATTTTAATTAATGAACAAATGATTCTCGTCCGGGGCAAAGGTCGAAATATAGAGTGTTTTTGAAAGAAGAAGAGGAAGCAGAGGTAGAAGAAAAGTAGATAAATAAAAATTATATGAATAAATTTCGTCTGATCCAGAGTAATCAATTTTCATAAAACAAAATTCAAGACGTTTCAAAAATATGACCAAAAATGACAAGGAAGAATAGAGTGTAAAAATAGATAGACTGAGAGATATAAAAAGAAAGAGACAGTAACGGAGGAGAGAAAAAAGGAAAAGGGACAACATGAAAATGGAAAATATGAAAATCTGGTAAAAAGGGAGAGGTGATACAAAGACGCAGAGATAAAAAAGATACAAAGTAAATCACAAAAAAAAGAAAAATTTACAACTTTTCTCTCAAAAAATGTGAAAGATGAAAATAAAACAGATAAATTAACGTGACATTGATTTGAAAAGAGATCATATTCTTATAAGAATTTAAGGCAATAATATATTAAAATTAGTGTAAAATTAATGAAAGTAATAGAAATTGGAAAGAAAAGTTCTTTCTTCAAATTAAGAGAGAAAGAGATGCTTTGATATTTCACAGAAACTCGCGCCTAACAAAACACAATCATCTCGTTTACTCGTAAAAATTATTAATAATAACTATTTACACGATCAATTAAGCGACTATTCTACTCTTCTTCCTTCTTCCGTTTTCCGTTTTTCTGCGATCATTCGATCAAACAATCGATCGATCTATAAAAATGTTGGCAACATCAAAAATACACTCAGTTGAGAAGTTTAGTCTGCAGCAGCCAAAGCTTTAGAACGTGCGCGCTCTTTTCCGATTATTTGCTATCATTTTCTCAAGAAAGAGATGACATCGATCTCGTTAATGGAAAAATTCTTTTCTTTATCCAACATTGTTTTATTGTTGATGATTTTCAAATCAGTCGTTTATATCAATGGCCGTCAAATACGTATTAATCGTTACTCCATGCAGGCTGAGGAAGTCGTTGGTGGTGGTAATCGCGATCGTGGTGTCGAGGTGACCAAGTTGTATCCGGTACCCAATGCAATATTTCCAAATCAGCGTCAACTGAATACAAGTAATGAAAATGTTACGAGATATTTTACTGAAGACAAGACGGATAAGCCAGAAGTTTATGACTTCATTACTTCCACCACCACCGAATTCAATACGACCCCCTCTCCGTACGCCGAAGACTCCGGCTATACCACACCGTTTATTGAAACCATCGAAGCAATAACATCAGAAATTACCGAATTGCCGTCATTTGAAACCACCGAATCGTCGGAAAGCCAAACAACGCCAATGGTGACCGAGATCACCACATCAAGACCAGCCACACCTTTCAATCGATCCGAGACTTATGATGGTATTTCAATTAAAGCGCCATATCCACCAGCCGGTTTCAAACCTAGTCAACCTTTTTTACTGCCCTTCGAATCATTGTCGCAAACAAATCAAACCGGCAATACTTCCACTGTAGACGTAGAAGATCATCCTGCTTGTGGAAGTAATGACAACCCGATTGCCCCGAAACCAGCACCTGGTGCCACTGAAGAGCCGGACGCTGAGCCTGTCTTCATAGTCACAGAGATTCCATCAACCGCTGACGCGATACCTCGCGCCATACCATTACAGGCCTTACCCTATTCTGTCGAAAGTGAATTGCAGATAGTGTCAAGGAGGCCTATATTCCTTGCGATGCCACTGGTACAATACGGATAGTCCTCTATCCTTTAATGTCGTGTCAAAAGTTTACGATATCAGCGAGAGGTTGATAAAGGTAACGAAAAGCAAGGAGATGAAGAGGAACCAAATTGTGAAAATAGTGTTTAGTATTTTGTATAGTATTATTTTGTATATTATTTATTAAAAAAATAAAATCAATTGTTGTAAATTAAAATAGAAAACCATCGCAAAGTGCTTTTCAGTAAGGACCTAACCTAACTTAAGCAGTAATAATTTGAAATTTTCTAGTTAGTTTTTTAATTAATTTAATCTGAAATCATAAATCCCAGATTTTGCTGAAAATTACCTAAAATTCTTCTTATTCGTACGACATATAATCGACCGTCTTGATTAAATTGAAATTAAAGCCATAGAGTTGCGATAATTTAGATGTATCAATTGACGCTCAGGCTCGAATTTATCGATCCATAATAGCGTGTGTAGCTTGTTAGACGGGAGGAACAATAATTGGAGTAAATCTGAATTACAATTTTCAATGCACAAGCGCAGACATTTTTGGTAGCATCAATATGAAGACGTCCTCTATAAAAACGTTCTAGACCAAACAGAAATATTTCTCACCATTGCAATAGAAATGTTGGCCTGGGCACATGATTTGATATTATCAGATATTAAAGGCTTTGTAGATTGCTTCCATATAAGAACAGAAACATGTCATGTGGCTATCGGAGAACACAATACTTAGATATCGAGCTCGATTTCACGGTCGAGAAATTTTGAGTTTGATTGGTTTGATTGGATGGTTTTAATACCACGTCTTCTCATTATGATCTGGGTTTGAACATTGACAGACTCTGTGAGGTTATTATCCTATCCCATCGATCACGTTGTTGCGATTTCTTGAGTTAAAGTAAACCCTAAAAATAGGCAACATTTTTTCGAGAGAATTTTTCTGAGGATCGATCTCGTTCATTGACGTTCGCTGGTGGACAGCATCGTCGATTGTTTAATGCACGATGCAAATAAACGAACAATAACACCGTAATCGGGAACAACAACAAAATATCGTAAATTAAATGCATAATTTTTTATCTTGCTTCAGCAAATTATTTGGCATTGCTCAGTTTACCGTTTATCGATTGACTATAAATCAGTTGCATTTTGTTAAGCATTTCATGGAGAGTGGATGCATGGTTGGTTAGCTTTATTCAATGAGCGTGTTTATGCTGAACTTAAATGAGTTGGTTCGAACAGTATTGCAGCTTGCAGTTAGCCGTTATTGGCGCTGACGAATTACAGTCACAGCCGTTGTTTGTCACTAACAATTCGTCCGTCCTTCCAACCGTCAATAAACCAGTATTGCATGAAAGCAACAACAGCATATGGATTAAACGAAGAGCAAACATATTCACAGGATAACAACACGACAAGTACATCTATAGGAAGATTTCTGTGAGGCTTAACAATCAAACAAACAAAGTCAACATTTTGGCCAACGGTTAAGCTGGCCAGCAGGAAGGGTTTGGGAAGGTATGGAGGCTGAAAAGTAGGACAACAGATGGCGAGGAATGATGATGGGCAATGCTTGGAGGTTTTTGCTTGCCGAAAGAGAGACAGAAATTTACGCGCTTGTTTACATTGTGCTCAACAGCAACGATTACAACAAAATCGAAAACAAGAACAACAACAACAAGAAGACGAACAATAGCCACTAGGGAAGGACACAAGCAGCCAGAATGACAGGAGCAGCACCAGCAATGGTGATTTGGGCGACAATGAAATAATATACATGAACAAAAATAAAAACTTGAGCGAGAAAGAGTGCTCGAGTTCAGTAAAATTTAACAGAGATACGAAAGGACAGGACAAGACGGCAATATCATAAAAACAAAATTGAAGAATAATAACAAGCAGAAATGAGAGCAACGCTAACAACAACAAAAACGACATCTGTAAGATTGGTCACAACAAAAGTAAGCGAAAGAAATGGATTACGTCGGAGGAGCAGTGAAAACGAAAGCAATAAATACTAGGACAAAGGCAAAATGAACAGCAACAAAAGCAACAGCAAAAATGTCAGCAATAGCTTCAACGGCAACGTGGCAGCAGAAAAAAAACAACAAAAACAATGACAACAGTAACTTCAACTAATGCCATCAACAGAAATTACAGAAAAAATGTTAAGAGTTTGTTGGTGTCTGTGAGAAAGATAGAGAGGGGGAGAGAGGGAGGAAGATAGAGATAGGAATACACCCAAGAAAGCAAGAGAGAGAAGAATACAATAATGACATTTCGTTACACCAGTTATGAAACCTAATTGTAATTAACCTAATTGTAATTTTCGTTCAACAGTTTCAAGTTGTAAACCCAATTCTCTACAGGGTGTTAAGTTGTCCTCCTGTAAAGGAATCGTGTGAAGGCATCATACATGAAATTTCATCACATCCAGTATTTGCTTACTAACCGCAATCTCTTGCTCCTCGATCATATTCTCCTCACGTTATTGGAATCCTTTTTAATATCGCCAGATTCAATTAGGTCTTGCTGAAACCAACGGATACCCAGAAGTGCAATAAAATTTTGTGACATGAATTTCTTATTTAAAAAAAACTATTCTTTAGAAATATAATTAAAAGTCCCGTAGCGGGAAGTTTTACAGTTTCCAAAAATTATGTTTAAAAATTCTATTTAAAGTCTGCAAAAGAAGAATATTGATGAGAGAATTTTAGCCATTCTTCAGATGAATAAAATTAATTAAACACCGTTGCCAATAAACATTTCATTAGTTGAAGGCCTTTTTTAAAATTAGTGTTGTTGTTGTTGGTCTTTTTTTATTACTCTCCTGTTTAGAATGGCGGAATGTGTTTGAATAGAATTTTGGAGAATCGAAAATATATCCGTATGGTTTGTTCTTTACAAAAAATTGCCACTGCCAGCTCTATCGAAATTTATTTTTATTGGTTTCCAGTACTCCCTAAATTCAAAGCAAACGAAGATAAGAAAACGTATTGACATATACGATATGTACAAATTTTATTCATACCACGTGGTCAATAAAAATAAAAACCAACACTAAAAAAACCTAAAATTCAAATTAATCGTTAATTACCGCGCACGCACGCAGTAAATTTCGGAGTGCCGAAGTTGTTCAAATATTGTTTGAATCGAATCGACTCGTATTGACTCTGACGTCCATTTTTGTAAAACTTACACTTTCAATTAATCCCGGCTTTCGTGCTTTTTGCCTTTGAATTGGACAAATTTTTTTGGCAGAAAACGTATTTAAACTTCTGGGTCACGTATTGCCGCCGCGGCGGACCGCACCCCGTTAATTCGCATACATACATTCAATCGTAGCTTTTCGTCAGCACGCACGCAACAAATCATCATAACTCAATGGTTGACCATGATAGGCCGCCCATGACCATTAACAGAACAGGTGCGCCGTCAGCAAACCAAATCTGCGTGCCGTATAAGGACGTCAAGTTCGGATAGCTCTAAGAATAAAGAATAGAACTAAATAAACGTAGACGCGTCGCGGCTTCGGTTTTATGTGCGACCGTGACTTGGATTTTACCCTTGGCTTTGGCTTTGAAGGGGTATAAAAGCTCGTTGATGGTTGTATGATCTTCAGTTTGATCAGAGGTTTACACAGTTTTAGAGCACGTCTAGCAGCACCTATCCAATTAATAATGGCTAAATTCCAATTTATTTTGCTTGCATTGGCTTTGGTTGTTGCCGCAGCTAACGGTGAACCGCAACGTCGCTTATCCGGTCGTCAACGTACTCGTGTCCTGGCACGCCAGGAGGCTGCTGTTGAGGAAGCGGCTGTTACGCCATATCCTTCTGCCGACGAATTGAAACCCGAAGTACCCTTCAGTGATGGTGATACAGTTGAGGAATTTCCGGCCGATGAGCCACAACCTGATGAGGTATACGGTCCACCTGAGGTTAACGAAAATCATTTACCCGATGAAGTTTATGGTCCGCCCGAAAGTGAATTGCCAGCTGTTGCCGATGCTGCTGCTGAGGAATTGCCCGCTCCTCAATTGGCGCGTTTGGTTGGTGCTCGTCGCGCTGCTGCTCTTCGTCAACGTCGTCAACGCCAATCGGCAGCTTATCGTCAGGCAATTGCTGCTCAACGCTCAGCAAAATTGCGCGCCGCGGCTGCTAAGAAGCGCTCTGCTTAAAAAGCGTCGCGAAAACTCAACCGGAAACGGAATAGAACAATATTTTTTCACATTCTGCTTGGCTCAGACTGTGAAAAAAAACATTTTTTTATTTCTTTTTTAATTTAATAGAATGATTTACTACGATTGAAATTTTATAACGAATCTGGTTTAGTATTTTTTACAGATACTTACATAAATCCTTCCTGTCGTTGTTGTTTTGCGAAGGATCATATATTTGGTTTACTTTAATTTTTTAGAATTTTCATTTAATTTTATCAATAAAATACGAAATGAAGAAATAAAATTTGAAGTTTTATTTTTATATTTTAATTGAAAATAAAACATGCCTAGAAGTATGCTACGGATTTTAGCAAAGCCTGGCCTTTTTTAACCAGCCATTCAAAATTATACGAAGAGACGGGTTTTCCGTTGAATTAAGATGGGAATATTTGCGAAGGTTATGGGGTTTTCAAAGTACAATATAATTGATTTGAAAAGAGATTGCATATTTTTTTGGTAATGCGGTATAAATTAAAAAATTAAGGCAAACATAAATGTTTGTCTAGATGGCAATGGTTTTAGGAAGTCCTTAATTATTACCTCCCATTTTACCTTTTACGAGCCGTGCGCAGACGAAATCATATAAATACATGGTTCACTACAACTTTCCATCGTTATTGTCTCCAAACAAATATTGGATTTATTTCTACACACAGATTTTCAAGAAGGACGTAACATAAATTGATCAGATTCAAATCGAAGAAGTTTGACATCTACAGGCCTTTAGTCTCTGAGTTAATTCCACCTTGTAGTTATGTGTATGATAAGGTCCTTGTGCATATTAAAACAATTCACACCCAGTTCCCTTAAAACCGCCGTATTGATCATATTTTGTTCATGTGATCCTTCTCTCAACCGGTCCTCATCTCTCCGTAGAAGAAGCACGTAGAAGTGGATGTATGTTAACTCGAATTTGTGTACTCTGGTAGAATAATTTATGAATAATTAATCCATGAAAACTTTGACCAATTTCCAAAGCTACATTTTCCGGTTTCAAGTTCCGACATTGCCAAATTGCAGATGAACTGGACTGGACTGGACTGGATGCATGTCAAAATAAATAATTGTTATATGTTTAGTAGAGAATGCGGTTATATAAAATATTTATACTCTAAGTTTCCTATCACGGATAACACGATACGATAGCATCATATCGTAAATTAGAAACTGCTACGAGAGTACGTGTGGAAATTGAAATAAGTTCGCAAATAATTATTAATAAGCTATGCAATTTTCGAGTGGAGAAAAATATATAAAGGCCCAACAATGTTCCGTGTTACAGTCAGTTCAAGCTTTCGTTTAATCCGTGCATTCATCAGAAACGCTGTAAAATATTTTAAATATTGAAAATGAATTTTCAAATAATTTTCATTTGCATGAGTTTGGCTATGGCTCCAATAATAGTTCAATCGCAACAAACAAATGAAAATATTGAAAACTCCGATACTTTAAGCTCCGGTCTCGAGGTGTCTGGATCTGAAGACTCCGATTATGAGGCTTCTTCTGATGATGACGACAGTTCCGTGAGCGAGGATAGTGATGACTCCGATTATAAAGACATTCTATTTGACCCTTCTGATTTAGAAAAACTTGGCATTAAACCATTCAGAACTGAAAAAGGCTCTACAAACCAACCGGCTGATGTCGCCGCATGAATTTGATTTTAATTTAATCACAACAAAACTGTGTATTACTTTTCTACAATTAATATTTTCTTTATGATAAAATAATTTGAAATTTGAAGATATCCTTAATACCAAAAAATGCACAAACTAGAAAATAAATGAAAATAAATATACTTTTTAGTTTTCTTTTTAAATTTGTCCAAAATCGAAAGCATTTAAATTGAATATCGTGCAAATTTAGTAGAAATTTTCTTGTAAATTGAATATCGCGCAAATCGAGAAAGGGACTTATTTATAAATCGATTTTATGGTTCGCTTTACTGAAAGGCCCAAACATTCCTCTCTAACCCAAGGTGCCCCTGAAAGTGTTATTGAAAGCCTTGATGGTGCCATTGAAAATACGCTTGACTGTTTTGTTTTTCGGCGTAGCCGTTAAAATCACCTTTAATGAGCTTAACTTTTTTCATTTCGCTGCTGATTTAAGTTTTATAGATAGAATAATAATAATAATAAAAGAGCTCGTCCTATGGTGATAACCCTGACTGCGTCCGTAGATCATCAACACCAATATCTTCGGCTGTATCGGGACTGTCGATATAACACTAACTGATTAAATGTCATTCCACAAAAACTTTTGAGTATGTCAAATCTCATCGCCGAAATGTCTGCGTCAAATGAGTTTCCAGAGAAATCTCATATCAGGATAACCAAGACTTATCTGATTGCCCACCTCATTTATGGCAAACTGAATCCTTATCTTGCATTCTCAAAAAACAGATTAGAAGCTAAATATTTTGTTTGAACATTTGAAATTAAATTTTTGAACATTTGTGTAGAGTCTTTTGTTTCGTATGGTTGTTAGCAGAAGTCAAGGTGACCTTATCAATATCAAGGTGACAAAAACGAAAATTGCCAAAGTAGAGAAATACTCCAATTAAATCACAAAAACAAACGGAATTTCTTTAAGGCAGAAACTTGGAAAATATATCTATAAATACAAGTACTACCATAAAATAAAACGAACTGCTGATATACGTGCCGTAATCCATCTTTGAACCAGGAATTCCTATAAAAGAGCATTTAATCCAGTTGACATGCCATAAAAATTGTAAATAAGTTCGAGATTTGTGCCAAAATCGCCAATATTTCATTTGAAAGAATGCTATTTGAACAAAACCTAAACAAATTTAAATAATATTCTAATGCATTTCAAAATTAGAAAAAGGTGGAAAACTTAAAATACGATTGAAATACGTGCCATAAACGGGTTACGAAAGCCTTAGTTAAATGAATTATGCATTCTACTGGAAAATGTTAAAAAAATAAGAGGCCATAAAATATTCCATGGAATTATTATACAAACAATTGATTCCTTCTGGGCGGTAATAAAATTTGTTGGAAAATATATAAGTTGGAAAAAGCTCACAGATTTTAAATAATCTACTGCCTAACATATCGTAGGGTCAAAAGTATGCGTTTTCTAACGATTTTTATTTTGATGATGGCGTTTAAAAGTGGGTATAATTATTGCCAAGCCCTACGAACTTGAGGAATCTGAAGCAATTCTGGTCAGTATTGGTGGTGGTGAAATTCAGAATGAATTATTGTATGAAAGAATTAATAACCAATGAGCACGTCGGCAAAGCAATTCCATCTTTAAAACCGTTTTATTAATGAAGTCTTTACCATTCTTTAGATTTGATTTGTAGTTGTTAAAAAAATGGTGACGCAATAATTTATCTTTATTGTTTTATCTTTTATAAAAATTATCAAAATATCAAATTATCTTCAAAATAATTTTTTTTATTAATGTGAGAAATTTTACAAATAAAATTTAATGAGATTATTAAAATTTGATCCAAAGCAAGAAAATGATTCATCCCTTTCTCCATTTTTTTTTTAAATTTTTCAACAAAGGTAATGTGGCGAAAAACTTCAGTGTGGTGAAAATTTTTATTAGCCACATTTTAGTGGTAGATTTGCTTAGGTATTTTACGCATGATACTTGCTGAGTCGACAAAAATTAAAAACAAGAAAGTAGAAGATTCTTCCATTTCGTTTCATATATTAAATAATATATTAAATCATAAATCATAAATGTTTCATAAAATCGTTTCATATATTTTTAATGCGTTTGAGATTTCCCTTTTGTACCGGCATGGATTCCGTCATGTTACGAATGCTAAAAAATTAAGGAAGTCTGGAATGATGAAATATTTAACAAATATATTCACGTCACTAATCGTCTTCGTACTGACATAACTTCCAAAAAGTCCATCATCAATATCCATTAACGAAGAGTTCTTTCGGGTGACACTTCAAGAGGTAATTCCTGAATTCATACGAAACCCTTTGTTACTTTTCTAGCTACGTGGGAGAAATCATCCTAATATAAAACACCATTCTTGACGATATTGAAGTTCTTCGCGAATTTAGACATAAAGAATAAGGCGGACAGTTTTAACCCTTCGATCATCATTTCCTGCCTGTAAAACGCTAGAATCTATTCAAGAGCGATAAAAAACAAGACAAGATGGCGTGTGGTGAAGCGGATTAAAATTAAATTTTAGGCAATAGATCTTACTAGTATTATACACCTATTTCACCATCTAATACTCGTGTATCAGTCAAAGTCACGTATGGCCAATACGTATGGCACGTATGGCACGTATGGTACATCTCCCCAGTTGAAGTTTCAATTACTTCTTGAGTGCTACAAAACTTATCTACTTATCACTAAACCAATTATCTTCATAATGTTTCTTTTCAGATTGTAATAAAGATAAAGACTTCCTGAGAACTCTTTTCATCCGCGAAAGTTTGATAACTTCGTATATTTTGAATAACAAAAAAATACCTTCGGGATAAGACCGTGTGAGATTTACTGAGAAACACTGGATATGCTAAAGAGAACAATAATCAACTCCCAGACATGCCCGTGATTACCGCGTGAACACTTATAAAAGTGGTGAAGCTCAGCTAGTGATAACACATTTTAATCTACTATAAAAACATGTCACTAGACGCAAAACAAAATTTGATAATTAAAATTTATGATCTTGTTTTATTTTTTTTTAAATCTATTAACAAAATGGTATTATAGAAATAAGAGTACAAACACTAAACGAAGGTACTTTCAACGTTACTTTCAGAACTCAGAACTCAGAACCCTGACGTGTTTGGCCTAATTGCCGGCCCGTGTAGAATAATATTTGACTAAGAGGTAGAAGCTCATAAAAAATAAAACAGAAAGAGACGGAAATATCGTTTGTTGGAGAATATAAAAGATGCGCAAGTCCATGAGATTGAGCATAAGTCGTTAAGAAGTCTTTGCATTCAGTAGTTTCTGCCAAATTCGACGTGAGGTTTAAGCAAGAAGATCACTTAAAATTGCACCAATGCATTTCCTACTGGTTTCTACTTTATCGATAACGTTGGTAGTGGATATAGCTGTCGCTAAGCCCTATCAGTTTGACGGCTCTGAATCATCTGTCGCCGCTGGTAATGCCGCAGATACTCAGGATGGTATACCAAATGAAAGAAATTTCCTAGCTGAAGACTATTTGCTTACCAGTCGTCGAAGTCCCCAGCAAGGCCACAGGATCAAATGCATTGATAATCCTAAAATGTGGGCCAATGGAAAGCTTCCAGCTAATCATTTACAAGGAGTTCAGAATAAACCGAGATACAAAGAATCCTTGGACTCCGCAACCCACAGACCGTTGGAGCCTCAACCAAACAAGCGGATCAGACGACAACTTTATTCGAACGGTTGTAATTATTATCCAATTTTATGCTACAATAGAAAGAAACATAAGATTGAATTATTGAATTAATTCCAACTAATTTGCAAGAAAAATGCGCCTGTATGTTCAAGTTCAATTATTTTTATTACTTTTAAGTCTTTTCAATCATGACGTGAAAGCAATTCAATAAAAATCTCTTTAGAAATTTAAAATTAAAATTTGAATTTTGATTAAAAATTTTACAAAAATACAACATTAATACAAAAGTCGCGCAGTGTTCTAGAAAAGGAATTCAATTGCTAAAAAGCTTTTGAAAGGTTTTGATGACGCTTCTTATTTTTTTAAAATGATGACATTTCTTTAGAAAGCCACCGAGGCAACGATATTTCTTAAGATCTGAGAGGTAAAGCTTGACTTGAGTATATATTTAGAAGATCTATCGAACCTTAATCGCTTCAGCATTTCTCAGCTTTTTCAGCCTCTGAAAAAAGCTAGATATCTTCGCCATTTTTAAAAGTTTTATTTTGCAATTCCTTTAATCTCGCAGATAGTCAATGAAAAAAAACGACGGAATTTAAACACACATATACTTTTTTAAAAAAGAAGAAAATTAGGAGAAAGGCAGTAATTTATCTTACATACATTTTTCAACGAAAGTCATAATGAGTCTGAAATCTTGAAAGGAATTTTTAAAAGTAAATTTTGGTCGCTATTTTATCTAAAATGTAGGAATTATTTAATATTTTACGGTTTCCTAACGCTTACAGAAAAGTGCTTCAAACGATCTTTAGGTGAATTCAAAATAACGAAAATATTTCTTTATATTTTTAAGCAAAGTCTGGGCCACTGTACGTCAAGGTGCTAAATGCTTTTATAAAATGCCATTTACCAATAGTGCTTTCACTCACATAGAAGTATTAATGAGCTTTATTTTATTAGAAAGATAAAAATTTGAATTTTTTAAATTTATTTCATTTTCTTATTCTAATCTTTTCATATAAACTGAAATAAAGGCAGGAGGGGAAGAGCTGTTCACCTTATTGGACTCCTAGATGAATGAAAAACTCTTCTTCAACCCAAGGTCATTCATGAAGAGAGACTGAAGAAAGACTTTTTTAATAAAAGTTTTTAAATAATTCCTATTAATTCTGCTCACTGCACGGGAAGTTCTAAATTAAAAACATTTCGGAATTTGTTGATGCATTTGGTTAATTTTCGTCAATGGTATGCCCAAATTTATCGAATTGATTCAGTAAAATAAATTATGAATGAAACAATCGATTCAAGAATTGATTAACAAATCGCGTATCGCCGACTTAAAAGAATACTAAGCGATCACGAACGATGCCGAGAGTAACCAAGAATAGCAACTACACCGAAGAAAGCGACCACTGTGCGCTTCAGATTTTTGGGCTAAGAACTTTAGAACATCGAAACACAATCAATCTTCTATTTTTTGAAGAAAGGGTACGTAAAGGATATCTCAGAAAATTACGAACTTCAAATAATTATTTATTATTATTAATATAGTTCAAAATATTATTGTTTCAGCTTCTCTTAGACTAACTGTTGCCATAGTTCCTCGCACTGATCTGCAGCTTCATTGCACGCGTTTTCTCGGAAAGTTGATAAAATTAAGCCAATAACACCCTGTCCATCTGCTCAAGAGCTGAAACCGGAACTACGGAAGTGTGAAAGCTCTCAATTATCTGAAGATAAACTGACTAGTCAAGATGTCGTCGTGGAATCTCTCTCACCACTTTATAAGCGCTGCAGACAGAACGCGTCATTGCTGCTCTCTGACAATATAGGCGACAGCGCTAAGACTGCACTGCTTATCGTGAAAGCGCAAGTCGTGCCGCTTACAAATTGAAACTCCGCTCAATGGAAAGCACTAAATTCTCTTTGTATATTTAAATGGAAAATTAATTACCCAATTAATTATATTAAATACTTTTAAAAATGTTTTCTAAAAAAATGAGAGACAAAATAACGAGAGTAAAAATAAAAAAATTAATTAATATAAACTTAACTAACTGCTAAGAGTTTTAAAAATTATTTTAAAAAACAAACGGAAACAGAATTAATTCCTGTATAGAAATTTTTCTCTTAAAATATTTTCGAAATTAAAATTTCATTTGTTTGTTCATTTATTTGTTGATTGATTATAAAAGTTTTTAAATAAATTAAATTATAAATTTAAACGATCAGGCGGTCAGCAAAGAGAGGAGGGAATTTTAAAGAAAACAAGAAAGAGCAGCATGTTACGCTTTAGAGGAAACGGAAGAGTTGCTGACCAACCGTGTACTCGACTGTCCACAGTGTATTGATAGATGAGAGGAGAACAGAGTGTTGGTGTGAAGAGCGATTGCAAAGAGAGGCAGCGTGCAGGGAAGAGTCAGAATTGAATGAACAAGTAATCGAGTAGATGAGCAGTGATCGGCAAACTCTAAGGCCGCACTCACACAGGGGACATTTGTCGCGAGACATGGAACTATTCATTTATTTGTCCCCGATACCACTCACACAGGAGACAAATTGGAATGTAGGTTGTATCCCCATGCATGATTTTTTAATTAGACTTTTTACTACATTTTGCTACCTTTTATTACTTTTTTTGCTAAATGGTAGTGTTTTCACTACTTTCGAACATTAATTGATTTCATTTCATTTTGTGTTGCGCGCTAAGTGGCTATGGAAAATATTGAAGAAATTAAAATTGCGTTAATATCTATGGCGATCGATTTTGTGGATGCATTATATATCATTCGGGATGAAGATGCAGAAATAATAAAATTAATCGTAGATAATGTGGAACAATTGGAGGAGATTAGCAGTGCTCGTCGGAGAAGCTGCTGGATCAGAAACTGGCGAAAAGAAAAAAACTCAAATGGAGCCTTCGAAGTTCTACAAATAGCATTCAAGTGTGCGATAAATATTCCTACCGGAATTATTTGTGAATGTCAGAGGAAAAGTTTGTTGAATTGCTAAATTCGGTCCAAGCCGAAGGCTGAAACGCATATGCGAAAAGCTGTGCCACCGGATGAATCTTATACATATATAAAAATAAAAAATTCACAGCAGTTTTCACATTAGGCATAATACAAAATAAATGAAATCTAAAAATATTGTTGAATACCACCAATTTTGTACAGAGATCATAAATAAAATTAAAAAAATCAATGTTATCAGGCACATTTAACCGTAAAAATGTTTATAATGTATCATCATTATCCAATATTCCTTCCAGCGCCAGACTAAGAATATCACTTTTTTAGCCTGACATGTCTGTGCGTCCAGTTCTTTTAATTTCATTAAATAATTTTGGATATACATTACACCTCCTACGCACATTTTCATTTTTTAATTCAGTGATGGTCGTGGTATTTGCTACTTTTCACGTCCCAGAGAGACGTTTCTTGTTGTAGGGCGTTAATCAGCCTTTCCGTGGTATCCTTAGTCCATCTAAATGCCATTGGAAATGAATTTTGAAAAAAAATATACTAAAATATGTATATAAAAGCACAAGCCAAAGACTTCAAAAATATTTATATATTGTTTAATGTTGGGGATGCCGTAGAATTTAATGGACTGTTCGATTTCTTACCTAAAAAATGCACTGAAAGTGCAAATATTTGTGAACACAATATTTTAATACACAAGCCATCAAAATTTGTAAAATAATATGTACGAATGAATTGCTCTAATATATATAATAATATATTTTCAAAAAATTTTATATAAGAATAATATAGCTTATGTTTTGCAGTCCCAGTAACAACCCCGATCGAACAAATCCTCAAAATTCATAATGCCCTTTTATAAATACAATATAAATGCATGCCTGAATGAATTCGTAAGTTTATCTTAAAACAGATATAAAGTATTAAAAATTAAAACAAAAAATTCGTGTTTTTTAATCCAATAAGCAATATTTTCTAGTGAGTATTACTATTTTAATAAAAAATTCTTTCTACTTCAATGAATTTTACAGATTTTCTGTACCTTTTAAAATATACAAAGATTTAGTAAATATTCTAATAAATATTTATTTATTTATGAAAATTTGGAAATTATTTTACTTTAACATTTTAGTCTTTACATTTCTCTGTTTACATTTATTTAGTAATAATAACTATTACAACAACCATAAAATGACAATTACATTTTTTAAAAATCGTTTAACAAAATAATGGAAGATTAGGTAAATATTCCATTAATAAATTAAATTTATATTAAATATTACAACTAATTATTTGAAAATACTGCTGAAATTAAAATTAAATTGTATTCTCTTTTCGTTTTTGAATTTTTATTTTTTAATATTATTTTTATTATTTTTATATTATATTTATTATATTTTATAGTGTATTTATTCATTTATTTTTATTTTTATAGTATATTTTTTCACTTCGTTTTTATAAATCAATTTTTAGAAAAAGAAATTAATCTACTCAAAGAATTTATTAAATACATATATTTATGATAATACAAAACATATATTTCTCTTATAAAATTTTAATTTTTTTAAAACATTTTTCGTTCTTTTTCTTTTAGCTTTCTTTGCACACGCATTTTACAAAACTAAAATTTAAACTTTTATAGCGATCAAGATAACGACAGCAATAACAATTATAATAACGCCAACCATGATTTTTAGCAACAACAGCACCAACAAAACATTGTAAACAAATTGCAAAATAAACTAGCTATTACTGTTGTTGTTGTAACTATTGCCGCTCCAACTGTGCGTATGGTTTGGCTATGGGATGCTGTTACTGCCGTATGTATTCGTTGCTGACGATGATGATAAATAAAAGCGCTAGATGACGAATTCTTTCACACAATTTGTCTGCTTTTTTTTTGGCGGAATCACATAAAAATCACGTGAATTATTTTTTTAATTGTGGTTATTGTTGCCCTTTGGAACTAGACCGAATAATTTAAAACTATATAAAAACTAGATGTAATCAAATATTTGATTAATTATAAATTAACTTTTAAAAGTTATCTGCTCGCTCTGTAGCTAAAAAGGTTACCATACGAGAGTTACCTAAATTCCAAATATTAGTTTCCAATTAATTATACGAGTTAATAAAAATCGGAAATCATGAAATGAAATTGAAAAGAAAATATTGCGTAAAAGTAATAAAATCGAATTTCTATTTTTCTAAAAATATTTAGCTTTTCAAATTAATGGTTGGAAATTGTAAACGAACAACGCCCGTCGCTAATTACTGAATTTACCGCTGCCACTGAGCTTGTTTAATCATTGCCCAAAAAAGAGAGTGAAAAACTACTACTTGAACAACAACAACAGTAATAATAATACCAAGCAGCTAACGGACCCGCATGATCACTACTGATTAATACACACTCTCCTATATGAAAAAACAATATGAGAGCGATAGAGAGAGAATTATACAGACACTGTAGAAAATAAAAGAGTGAAGAGTTAATTATTTTTGTCTGCAAGCAAAAAAAAAGAGAAAAAGAAAAGAAACAAAGAAAAATAAAGGTCGTCTGAGAGGCTTTTATTATGATGGTACATTTGCAGTGAAGAGCAAAAACGGGAACGATGATGACGGGCGGTAATGTGCTGCTGTTGATTTTGGGCTCCTGATATCAATCTGCTAGCAACGATCGATTTTTCTGGTAAATCGAGCGACAAACGATCATCGTCGATAGTAGCTGAAACGATCGCTGTTGAACTGCTCAAAACGATCGAATGTTGATCAGTGACAACGTTAGTCCTATAACTAATAACGATTATGTAAGCCTGGTCAGCGATCGTGTCGATGCTATCAATGATCATGACGGCGCTAATGTGAATGATCGATCGATTTTCTACAGAACTCGTCGATTTTTGGATAGAAAAAATTCTCATCAAGCGGAATGAAATGGCAAATGAATTAATTATTGATTGGCTAAATAGATGACTGAATGTGTATTATGGACGTCTGTAATTCGTTGTGCAGCCTAGTCAATAATGTCAATAAAAACACAATTGTTGGATTTTTTCAGTACTATGTATTCATATTTATTTATTTTTTATGCTTTTATCACTTTTGAATTTCTATAAATATAAGATTTTTATTGTTTAAATAAAATTAAAAATAAAATTAAAAATAATTTTTTAATGTTTTTTTCGTGAAATTATAAATTATTATAATAAATAAATATAAATTATTAATAATTTATTAATTATTATTATAAATTATTTTTTAATTATTTTTTTCGTGAATTCCACACCTTCATTTTTTCTCTGCAATGAAATGTAATTTCAAAATATTTAAAAACATTCATAAATTTTTGTTAAAACGTATTTTTAAAATTTTAAATAAAATTTTAAAAATCAAATATTAAAATACTATAGAAGAAAAATATAAGAGGAAAATCTAAAATGTGTCGGTTTTTTTTTCTTTACTCCCTTTCATTAGTTAAGGAAAAATCGAATTTATTTATTATATAGAATGTTTTTAGAAATGAATCCTTTAAAACAATTAGTAGGTTTTTTTAATTAAAAATTAAAATCAATTTATTTCCAAGAGATTCGAAATATCTAATTCTTAGAAAGTTTTATTGAAGTCTATATTTCCAAAGCTTTTTTAATTTTTGTAGCCTCGATTTTGGTATTCCGAATAAAAAAAATAAAACTTAAAATATTTTAATATAAATATAAACATTTAATCATATTGAGAAAAGTAGAAGGCTCTTATCAGTCCTTTATTTTATTTCCTTTTTTTATTTCTTAAAAACTTTCTGTTTTCTTGTTTAAACTCTTTTGGAATTTTTTTCGATAATACTGAAATATTCGTATTAAAATCTCAAGCAATCTTTAAAATTACACGATACTGGAAAGTGCTAAGTGTATATTACTATTATTTTTTAAAATTAAAATTAGATTATATTAAAGTAATTAAATTTAGTCTTAAGTATCTATTATTGAATATAAAGATATGTAGGAGGCTTTATTACATAAACGTAAAGATATTGCATTTTAATCTTGTTTTTGTCTCGCCTTTCATTCCACTAAAATTTTTTGTTTTTCATTCGGAAGTTAATTCTTGAATTCCTTCTCTTTTTTAATATTAAATCATTTTGTCTTTATTTTGGAGACTTTTTTATAAACATGCAGAAGTAGGAGATGAATTTTGAAGTATAAAAATTTGAGATTAATTAGTGAAATTGTATTTTATATATAAGTATGTCATATAATTACATGTAGCTTAGAGTAAGGTGTTGTAATTGATTTAAACCGTGCAACAATTTGAGGTTTTATTGCGGTGAGTAAACGTCTATTACGGGTTTCTGTAAAATTTTAAGAGTTAAGAAATTAAAAGAGTTGAGGAAAAATTGCTTCGAATATTACAAAAAATGATTTATTATTTATAAGTCGCGTTAAGCATAAGTGGCTTCTTGGATAAAGCCAATCTCTTCTTCTCCTCTCCATCAAGGTTTTTGAGCAGTCCTCTACAAAAGTTTGACAAAACTCGTTATGAATTTGGGAGTAACCTTTTGCGAGTGTAATTTTTTCGATTTTTACAAAACAATGATGTTTAAAACGAAAACGGATAGTGAAAATTTGCAACTAGTGAACCAAAGTCATCGAGAAACCAGCACCTGATCATTCCTCACCATTGTAGTGTTGCACCGTGGGGTTATGAAAGAATGCTCTACATAATTTTAATTGTTTTGTTTTTTTCTTTTCTAGTAATCAATGATTTCTAAAGACGAATGTTCAATATTTGCTCATATGCCTTTATGCATACGCGCAAGAAGGCAGATATTAATAATATGTATAAATGTGTGAAGATATGTGTAAATATACCCAGTGGTCGAATACCCGAAGAAGACCTCACTGGAGATTTCTTAATAATTTTTAGAAGAATTCTTAAGAGTTTTCTCTTAGTTTTCGTTTCTACTTTTTATCCAATTCTGTTGAATTTACGAATATTTTTTTTGTTATAATTTTGACATTCCTTTTTTATTAGAATATTTTTTTAAATACCATCAATAGTTATTAGTTCTAAAATTCACAGAGGCATAGATTAAAAGATTCATCGCTTCCGGTCCCGGCGTGTGCGATTTAACAGTTTTGATAGGCCTTCCAATGGGAAAGGTCTTCGGTAACAGCTTACAAAGAAGCACCATATTTATGACTTTAATTCTGCCACTGGGTATGTTTTTGCTCATTTTTTATTATACGAAAACACTGAGAAAAATTTATCAATAAATACATTTTTCTGGATTTGCTTCATTAACTTTGTGCTCAATCTCAACATCCAAGATTTGTTTATTACTATTTAATTTTTATGTTTTATTATTATTCTATTATTACTATTATTATTTTCTTTAATTGCACTACGATTATTGTTAATTATTGTATATTAATTTCAATTTGTGTCATCAGTTTTTTTATCAAAATATTCTTAAATCTGGATTTTGTGCTTTTTAAACTATCGAATGCACTTTGGCCGAAAGACAATTGTGCACCACAAAGACCACCGGTTTCGGGCAACATTCCATATCTAGTTCCTGAAGCAATGAAAGATTGAAAAGAAACGAGAATAACAATAACAATAACAATAACAATAAAAGTCTATTAGTATTAAATTTTACAAAAAAGGCAGGCTTTAAAACTATTAAATAGTGTCAACAATTGTCGATCTTGTTGACGCCATCACACTATTTTCAACGTCTAAACAAGTTGTATAAAATTCATTCCATTTAAAGTAAATTAAAAATTTATGAAATTATTTTAATTTACTTTCATGGACTTAACAGACCTAACAGCTCTTTAATCGTTTCTTTTAAATCCTTCAAAAACTCAATGAAAATACTTTTAATTAAACTATAAAATCTGAACATGTCGCCAACCTTGCAAATTATAACTGAATACTTACAATTTCTCCGTCATCACCAAAATCCAGATAAAGCATTCGATTACCATCATCGGCGGAACCCTTTAATTTGTCGAACGGAAACTGCCATAGCTGGGTCGTCTTGGCCTGCGCCGGCGTCTGGTAGTTGCATTCGAACAAACAGAAACCGCGATTCAGATGCACAACCAGTTGACATTGCCGACCCTGATACAGGCACCGGAATGAGAATTCACGCTGATAGTTGACCGCGTTATGAGAGCCTTGAACAAGAGATCGCGCCCAGGCGGCCATGTCACGGTGTGTTTCGGAGCGCAGCCAATAAACAAGAACACCACGAGTCGTCCCACAGCGTACGCAAAACACGGTCGTCTGTTGACCCTGAGAAACAACAAGAAGTAAATTAATTTCGTAATGACCCAGAGGAAATCAAAGCATCGTGAGGACCTAGAAGAAAAATTCGTTTCATTTTCCCCAGATGGAAATTTATTTATTATATATTAATTACAAAATAATAAAAAATAATAATGTTCGACTTTAGTTTGTTGAACCAGATTTCTACTTTTTATTATAATCCACCATAATTTTCTCTGATCAATCCTTTGATTAAATTTCATGATAGTTTAGGAGATATCAAAAATTTAAAGCAGACTTCGCTTCAATGACATTGAAGCGTCATTCATTAAATTCACCAAATTCAACTTCAATTCATCAAGCAAATGAATAAATAAATGTTAAATATTGCATTTGATTTACTTTTATGATAAATTTGAAATATTCAACAAATAATTTTAAATTCCTTTAGCTTTCATATTTTCACCACAGTGTCACGACACCACCACGACTACTATTATATCGCTACGGACTCTTCTTTACTTACATTCAAGGATGAATTGTTGCCGGCACCAGCCAGACGTGTTGAAGCTAACGGGCAACTCTCCAATGGACGACTCCAGGCTTCTACCGACCAAGGCGCGCTCTCGTACAGACTGAAATGGAACAAAAAACGAATTTTAAAGAAACTAAACGAAAACAAAATTTACGAGAGAAACGAGAATAAAACATTTACTATAATAGATGATAAATAAATAAAACAGAAGGATAGTAAGAAAATACCATTCCTATAAAAACAAATTGAGCAAAACGAAGAAGAAGAAGATAAGCATTACCGAAAATGTTCGTATAAAACAATGGAAAAATATTTGGTGCGCAAAGGAAAATAATATAAATTTTCTACGAGACAGAAAAAGGAAAAAATTGAAGAGAAAAGAAATAAACGAGTTGCAGCAGCGACAAATAAAAATAATGCCGGAACCGGAAGGACCAAACAGTGGCATAATTATTCGAATATGACAAAATGATGATGAATGGAAATGGCAATGCTATGAGGTGTGACATCAAACAATATAATTGTATAATAAAATAATCAAAAGTTTTATCATTGCCTCGATTCGCAGAAAAAAATGAATTTAAAATCGTATGTTTTTCATAAAAAAAGCAGGCTTTTATAGAAATATCGTTTATATTTGCACGGCATCACAATCCGGAGATAGTTGGTCTATGTCTTCTTAGTGTTGGAACTCAGAAATGAATGTCACCAAAATGCGAAATCTGTGTTCTTCCCCCAGAAGCGGAAGAGGAAGTTCTTACCACACTCACTCACACACACACGTTTGAGGATTGATGCATTTCCTTCTCGGGTAAAAGGTACTTTAGAGAAAAGAGAAAAAACTCACTAAAGAATTTGACAATGACAGAAAGTAAAAGGGATGAACGCACGCAATAGAACACACATAAAATAGAAAAACTGAAATCACTTGAGATTTTACAAGAAAAACACTTAAAACATTTTCACATTTTTATTCCCAAAAACCACAATTTATTTTTTACTCTTTCATTTCATTCATTTCGTTTCATTTCATTTCCTTAAATATAAAGCGAAAAACTATTTTTTTGTTATTTTCTCGCGCAGTAGAAAATATTCACATTCGCATTTTTTTAAAAAAAGAATCCACTGAATGCGAGAAGAATTCTCTATAGTTTTGCAAGCATTGAATACTTTTGAAATTCTAAAAAAATCGAGCACTACCAACGGCAATAAAATAAGCAGAAAAAAAAACAAGTGGCCACACTGGCAATCAACACTTACCGGAATTCACGTTCAGTAACGGCAACAAAAATCGGTTGCCATTTATCGCTTTCGTCAGAGCTCTCCGAACTGGAACGACCACCACTTTGCTGTCACCAACAAACGAAATATCACAAGAAGAAGAAAACGCGAATAAAGAGTTAAGAAAGAAGAGAATGTTTTTATGAAAAAGTTAATAATATTGAATTATGATATTCATTTGGAATAATATTAAGGAAAACAATATTTAGACAATTATTTTAATTATTAGTAATTATTTAATTAATAAGTTTATTGAAATATACATTTTATAAAATAAAAATTTTAATGAAATAAAATTGTTTGCCATAAGTAAAAATTAAATCAACAATTTCTTCAACAATCTAATTAATAACTAATGAAAATTTATATTTAAAATAATATGAATGAAGAAAGTCCGTCTATTATTTAAAAAAACTTTGCGACGTGTAATAAATGTATAAGACGCTACAGTACTCGAATTTAACCAAAGAAGTTGGATAGTTAGAGCAATAAGCGCAGGCGTGTCACTAAAGAAACCCCATCTAGAATTTCATTATTTAGAATTTAATTATTTCTCAAATGAATATTAATGAAATGAAAATATTATTCTTTTTTTCATCGACGTGAATCATTGCAAAAATGATTTAACTGAAATGAATCAATATTTATACTCGATATTTATTCATCTTAAATCAATTTTGAATTTGAATTAGATTAAGTTATCCATCGGATCTTCCTTCTCAACTGATCATTTTTAAATGAATCATTCAATGAATACTAACCACTTTAAATGAATCATTCAATGAGTATTGACCTCTCAAATCCTTCAATTAATACTGATCACTTTGAAATGAATCATTCAATGAACATTGACCACTTTTAAATGAATTATTCTTAACTGAATATTTAAGATAAACATTAAATGCTTGAGATATATTTTATTCCAGAATATTGTTAATTTTCGAGATATTATGTTCCTTTTTCATTAAACGCTTTAATGAATATTCAACTGTCACAAGCTTAGAAATAAAATTGATGTAATTATCGTTAATTTTATCAATTTTTGAGAAATTTCAAATATTCATGAAGCAATATTCATTTCTGATCCATATAAAAAATGTTAAATATCAATATTCATTTCTCAGAAATAATCGAATTGAAATTTTCTTTAAATTCATTTCTCAGCAATATAAATAAAGTTGAATGAAAATGAAAAAGCGGTTCATACTTTTTAAAAATTTAAACTGTTCGATTATCAATTTTATTAAATAAAGTTCGCTTTACTGAAATGAATATTTTCAGTTTGAAAAAATCACCGAAAATTTTCAACTGCTGGAAAGAATAAATCGTAATTGAAATGAACGAGTTTGCAATTTAATTTATTTAAAATTCAGCTTCCTAAAAGAGTCTTTAAATCCCAAAATATTACTTATTGTTATCAATTTATTTTTGTTGTTGAGAAACTTAGTCTCGATTAATTGCCTTTTTTGATCTTCTTAAATAATTTTTATCATTTGATTTGATAAGATTGATAAAACTAAATTCATTATTTGAGAAATTAGTTGATCAAAAAATGAATAGCAGTTAATTATTTAGTTAGTATTAGTTTTCAAAAGCAATTTGAACTTTATGAACGTGTTGAAGGCTGGGAAGGATATGTTGGAATCATTTAAAATAAACGAAAATAATAATAAGCATTCAATTAATAAATTCAAACTTTCTCAAAATTTCTTTAATAATTTTCTCAATTCAATAAATCAGAAATCGCTAAAGACTATTTTTAAAAATAATTCATACGAATCAGAAATTAATTCAAATAAATTCAAATCTGCATCCCGTCATCGCGATAAAGGTTAATAAACACTCGAACTAAATCCAAAAATAAACCCCTAGCGAAAGATACCGTATTTCAAGGGCTTCTAATGTTTCAAGTACATCGAGCATAAGCCGGTATGGTCGTGCGATAATTGCTTAATACTCGCCTATAACAGCAAATGATGATTGACTTTTAATGAAAAAAGTCAAATTCAAAAATAGATAAAATGCGTGAGGAATTTCAATGAGGATCACACGCCCGATAGTGCTATCAATCAATCAATTGCTGACATTGAACAAAACACAATTGAATTAAAATTTTTAGACCGAGCATATTTACAAAAAAAACCGAAAGTATTAAGGTACTATATGTATTGTTATAACATTCACGGCTAAATCGCCAATTCGATCGTCAGTTAAAGTCAGTTTCCCTCAAAGCAAATGAAAATTTGTCACAAAAAACTAGAGCAAAATTCAAATCGACCGTGACAAGGCGGTAGAGTTTTTTGCGTTTTAATAATTAGTGTTGTAAAACTAAGTGTTCCAGAGGTACACCACTACACTCATATCGCTCACACCGACTCCAACAGAAGCTACAGTATTCCACTGCACGTCAAGTGATGTTGCACCTCGGATAATTTGAAATATTAACAAAAGAAAAAGATAATCAAAGGGAAAGAGAAAGGCAAGAGAAAGTAATAGAAGCCATAGCACCATATCCGGTGCAGCAGGTTTCCAACCGGATGTGCCATTCAGTTTATCCAACGAACCGGATAACACTTATCTGCCTTCGAAGAAAGCCATCACCACCACCATCTGCTGCATCAGATACAAATACAAAATTTATGTCACCTGCTCGAACTGCGAGATCTACCGGCATCGATAAGGATGATGGTGCTAATGACAAAGTTGGATTGGGTTGACCTTAGCCGTCGTTACCCGACGATTACGTGAACGAAGTGGACAAAAATGCTGAAATTATTCCATTCTTTGCCAAGCCAAGTCAGAGCCGTTGGGTAAAATGCAAGCTAGCACATCCGGCCCGAAGCAGCAGCTCGCAACGGCGCACCAAGCGAAAGTAGTTCAATCTCAATGCTGTTTTTAATTTAAAATGAAATGGCGATAAAGTAATTATCGCTAAAGAGCCTTATCGTCAAAATAAAAGCCGCGAAAGAGGCAGTTGATTTGTCGGTGGGTTTGTCTTTTGCATAAATTTAAGGAAGTTTCGAAAAACGAGTGTTTCACTTCAAAGAAAGCGATAGAGTTGACACGGTGTCATCAATTGCGCGTTAAATTAGCGATAGCGTCAAACTAAGAAATCTTGCAATTCGTTTATTCAAATAATAAAACGGAAAGGAATAAGTTTAGCGAAATCCATAAAAGGCTTAACTATGCAAAATAACAACAACAAAAACAACAAAACCTATAATGACAGTCTACAGATATCCATTAAAGTCATTTACGATTTCGTTCAACCGCTCCAAGAAATGACACTTACCTCACTGACCGCTTCGGCACTGCCGCTCATTCCCCCACCGCCACCGCCACCACTAGCACCAGCCACGCCCCCACTAGCCAGACCACCTCCCCCACCGCCACAAGCTGCGCCACCGCCACTAATCGAACTCAAACGACGACTCAGCCAGCCGATATGTTTTAATTCACCAATGACATTCATCAAAGCGCGATTAGCATCGCTAAGGGCACGCTGTGTGCTGCCCTGCATGACCGAGTGTAGGGCATTAAACCAAATTAACGCTTCAGCAGAATCGCTGGCACGCAAAATGCATGAATGGATGCCATCCGGTGAGTGTAATTCGATGCAACGATTCTCTGGAATGAAAGAAAAAAATTAAAAAAAGATTTTGAAAAATGAACAAAAAATGATAGAAGAGAAATAAAAGTGCGTAAGATGAGATAATGGAATTTTTTGAGGAAAAGTTTTTAATGGATTTTTTTCTCTCTTTTGGAAAACCGTTTTCTTTTCATAAAAAGAGAAAGCGTTCAAAGTAAAGAGACACAAATTAAACGTAAGATCATTTTGACAGAAGTTGCCATATTTACATCATTCCAAAACAATTTTGATTGTTTCGTAATAAAAACAAAGTAATGCCTTCTATGGCTCCTTTCCTTTCAAAAATTTACACCTTCTTCTTCGTGCTAAGACTGTAATGAATTTAACAGAGTGATCATCATTTTTATAATCCCTTTCCGTATTCGATTTGGTGACAAGCCACTTTGATCGCGACATATCATTTTTAGTCTTAATCGATAAATATTCGCTAGCGAGGAACAAAAAAGTATTGATACTAAAAAGGGCAAATTGCCAAAAAAGAATTCATAGCAATAATTTATCGATCAAAGTCTGTAAAGTATGGAAAAGGTAACTTCATAATTACATTATCGAAGCTTTTATTACATTCCATTTCCTTCTATCGTTTTGTGATTCAAGTTGAAAACAAATACCGAATTTAAAATTTAACCATTACACGCATACCGGATATCCGGTAAATGGTAGATAGTCTAGAAAAAGGGAACGGGTGGGAGAGAACGGTCAGGCAAAACGTACAAAACAATATTCCATCAGTGTAAGAGTCATTCTTAAAAAATACCAATTTTTCTAATCCATGAGGTCGTTATGGAGCACCTGCACTCACAAATTGCGGAATTAAAAGTGGTTTGCTTTAAAAAGACCCCATGGGGGCTTTTGAGCCCAGTCTATGATTTCAATTTTTTCCAAAAATATTTCAATACTTTTTAATGGATTTTAATTCCTCACTGTAGTTTTCGGAATCATCAACAACAACAACACAAACAGGCTAACACAAAATATTTATCGCTTTTACACGGAAAAATCAGCGTTAAAAATCGTTCGTTCGATGAAACAAAGGAAGAGATAACCAATGCCATTTAGAAATGACCCAGTGGTAAATGTAACGGAAGCTTTTTATTATTAAGTCTTGAGTTTGTGATGATTAAGATAGAAGAATCGCCCTTTTATGTCCGATAAAACGCTAGTAGGTTGTTTCTTCCAACAACGAAACCTTTGCTAAGACCTTGTCGATAAAGCAGAACAATTTATATAATCAACCCACAATGAACAAAACCGTTTTGTTCCAAAATTACACGAATGTCCATGATTGTGTACATGCTAATTGCGTAGCCCAAACCACATTAGACGAAACAAAACAGAAGCGCGATACGAAAGAAAAGCATGTATATTTATCGGTCTGTGTGATTTATATAAAATTTATATAAAAAACGCACTAAAAGGCAAGTCACAAATTTGATTCATAATTTTAATTTACATCAGTATGCCCCAAATGAATAGAGGAAATAAAATTTAACATTTTGTTTCATCATAGATTGCTTAAATTTCACCGATGATACGACGACCCTTTTTACCTCTAAAGAGTGGTGATAAGAATGTTAGAGATGACAATATAAGAAAAAAAGCATAACGAGCTTTTAAATGGTAATATTTTTCCACTAGTAAGTGATAGAGATGATAAATACAGTAATAATAAATGAGAGAAATCGGCAAAGCGATTACAAAGCAAGTAATCTGCCAGAATAAAAAATTTTGAAAAACGCATAAAAAGAGTTATTTTTGTTGGAGCAAGGGAATAATTTATTTCATATTTATACTTTTTTTTGGTACATTTGATCAAAAAAGCAAACAATGGCGTATCAATTGGCTTGTAAAAATATCTCCAATTGATACTTTTGCTTTTTTATTTGAAATTCGTATGAATTTGAAATTTAAATTGATTCATTTTTTGAAGCGATGAAACAATATATTATAGACTTTTTTATTCACCCGGAAATTAATTACATGTAAAAAACGAATTCACAATTTTATGAATTTTTCAAAAGCTGTAAATTCCAATTAAAATTCTTTTTTGTGTGAAAACTATTTAGTTTTATAATAAACGAAATAAAAACATCGATTAAAAAATTCATTCGTTTTTGATTGCGACCCAAAAACAACTTATACTGCGCTGAGAATTATATATTTCTTTTTAAATAAAATTGATTCAATTTTTTCAAATTGAATTTAATAATTTTTTTATGACTTTTACCTGGATCGATGTATTTAAGATTTCTGGCCAAATGCGTTAGCTGCAACGGTATGTAGCGTGTATCAGCACGTGGTGGACTCTTTGGCGCCGGCGGTGATGTTGGCACACCCGGGCCCAATGGGCACAGGAAAGCCCGTTGCAGTTCCCAGCCCACTTCGGAGATTATGCTGGCTTTACGAAAATAGGGCGTTACCTCACGCAGAAATTTTACTGCAAAGAATAAAAAAGTTTTCTTTGAGAAAATTAAGATTGTACTTTTCCTTTCTCTTTCTTTCGTATTAAATATTTTCTTGTGTCTTTTAACTTGATTTACGTGTCTCAGTTTTATAGCGCCAGATGATTTTTGCCCTCTTTAATTTATCTTGTAATTATTCTTATCCTTTTTTTTTGTGCGTATGACTTTATACTTTATACTTTCTTACTTTTAATAATAATGACATTTCGCCATTCGCCATTTTATGGTTTATTCTCGAGGATTTCATCTTTGTAATTTTCCATTAAAGACAAATTAAATATCCAGAATACTTTTTTCATTTTGCAATTTTCGATTTGCGATATTTATTGCTTTCGACAATATCATCCATTTCTGCACCTGCTCCCTTCGTTTATCATTCTCCCTCAACATTTTTGCCTCTTAATCGAATCGAAATTGCAAAATGTTTTCCCTTTCCCTTTACCAGAATACTTTAAATAAAGAATTGGGAAGGAGAGGAAAGGATAAAAAATATGTCATGAATCTGTCAGAGCCATCCGTACAGATCGTCACCAAATGGTCATCCTTTCAACACCACGGTGGGGGATTAGGGGACAATCAAGAAGACAAACGTGTCAATTGAACGAGTGGACCAATAGACGGGCAAAAGATGGGTTGGTTTCCTTTGAAAAATTCAAAATCAATGCGTGCAAAATTTTTATTAAAATATAACAACAACAACAACAACAATCGAAACTACCAAAAAGGCAAAGAAAGGAAGTAAAAACATAAGAATAAAAAAATTGGAAAACAGCGGAATGTGTTGCAAAAGCATGGCGTGGTAAAGAAGAATTCATAAAAAATTATTCATTACAAATTCTCCAGCGTGTTTTTTTTTTCTCTTTTATTTCAACTTCATTTTCTGGCTACCAACACTGGAACCTGCTGGAGGAACCCGACGCTGCCAGACGGTCCGAAGCGCGCTCTCTTGTCAGGATCTATCTTCTCCCTTTCTGTCTTTCTCTGAAGCAAAGCAACGGGTGTGTGCGTGGAATTTATTGATAAATTCCTGCAATAAATTCGTAATAAATGCATTAAGTGCACTTTTTCGTTTCATTTTGTGTTCTTTCTTTTGTCATTCGTTATTGTCTTTCATGACAAAAATTTGCACCGGTTGAAAGCGCGTATTAAATGGCGGAAAAGCCGTGACTTAATAAATCATCTTTATTAATAATTTAATAGTAATAATTTTCTTTATTGTGAAGAAATGATATGAATATTTTGCTGAAACGCGTTGAACCGAGCTGTTTTATCGATATTAATCAGTTTGTTTATTTTGTATTTAATTAAGAGCACTAAAGATAATTTAATACGAACATGAAATTCATTAAACAGAATTTTAAAAAGTACAATATTAAAAAAATTTGTAAGTATAAAATAATAATAATATAAGTGACATTAATATAACTGTCAGATAAACATAATTGAGTGTCAAATCAAAATTACATAATTTAGGACTTTACATCTCTTTAGGAAGGATTCCTTCTCTTTGAGAAATTCCGCTTCATAAATTTTTAATTTCTCAGTTTTCAAACCCAAAGCTGTTTTAGACTGAATACAAAAATTTAATACCAATTTTAATATCACGCATACTGAAAATACAAAGTTTTATTTATCGTTAAAACAAAAACTTCATGTTGGTAACAATTTAAATAAATTCAAACTCTGTGTCATCAAAAAATTGGCACCAAGTACATTTTTGTTAGTGTTTGAAGATATTGGACAAATGAATCCACTCTCAAAATGAATCTCTTAAACTAATGCCAATACGAAAATCTTAAAAAATTTTAATACAATATTTTTAAATTTATTAAAAGTTTAAATCAAAAATTAATTAAAAATTTTACTTCTAATACTTTTCTTCCATTTTAATTAAAGTCAGAAATATTTTTCAAGAAATTCAAAACGCCTGAAAGGCCCCTTCAAGGAAGATATTTTAGTGTAGCATATTTTAAGGCCCACCCACCCTAAGGACGCCCATTGGGAAGACCGAAAGTAAGGAAAAAGTTGCTTGGATAAACCGAATATTCTTATAAATGCTCAAGCTTGATTTGGCGACGACTAAAAGGAAAAATAAAAGAACGTGGTGATACGTCACCAAAGTTGGCTTGTTTTGAAACTAAAGTTGGCGACTTTAATGGAAACTTTTTTAAAGCCATCATCATTCTACCAAAAATTCAACGAATATCAAGATTTAAAAATTCTCTCTCTTAGAAAACCGATTGTTTCTTTGTCTCTTTAAAACCGATTGTCTCTTTAAGGAAAAAGAAATAACGAAAAACTGATAAGGATCTCCTACAAAAACGCTTCCCACAAAAAGTTCTCGGATAAAGAAAGGAAAAATCTGAAAGTTTTAAACCAACTTAAAGTATTCTTTAAATGAAAACGTCTCTTTTCGTTTTTAAGAAAATATTCAATTTTGACAAATTTATTTTAAACTACTATGTGACGAAAATAGCATACAAGCATTATAATAATAAAAAAACGGAAAGTTGAAATACACAATAACAAAAGCAAATAAAATAAAATGAAATAAATTCCTCCAGTCGGATGAAAATAAATCAACAATGAGAAGAATTTTCATTATAATTTCTTTACTCTGGCAGCAACGCAATGGAACGCATCGCAACGCAACTCATTCTCACACACATCCAAACTCAGTCACAATAACAATTCGCAACGTAGTACAATGTAGTGCTACCGGATTATGCAGACGACCGGAAATAGCGTGCATGCTCGAGAGAAGGAACACCAAACGACGATTAGCCGTACGAAAGTTTGTGATTTAAAGCAAGCTGAATAAAAGCATAGAAATAGCAAAAGCATCAATGTAATAATGGAAAATGACGGTCAATTTAAACTGAGTATCGCTTTATGTAATTACCATTAGTTTAATTATCCAATACCAACATTAATCACTTTAATACATTTAATACTTTAATCCAAATGCTATATTTGGATATTATTTTTTTCAAAACTATGTAGAATAAATTCCTTCAATCTTAGAAAAGAACGCATTATTCCCACGAGTGCCTTTTGATAATTACTTATCAGTAATATATTTTAGCATCATTTAATTATTTTTATTTACAGTATTTGTCGTTAAGTCGAAACTAGTAGATTTTTCTGTTGATTCCTACCGGGTCAGATTTTTTGTGGCTCAAGAAAGAGCAGCTCTTTTTCTCTCAACTGCTCTCTCATTCTTTCTCTAAAAGTAAGACTTTTGATAATCCACCCACTGTCAAAAACATTTATCTGCATTGTGATGTTGTTGTCGTTGTTGATGTTGTTGTTGCTATATTACAAACTAAATGTCATGCAAATTTTATTAAAATGCTAGAAACAAAATTCAATTTTTGCGCTCAGCATCCCGAACATTTATTCTCAGAAGTACTAGCGATAACAACAACAACAACACCAACAACAATTGCAGCGGCAATTACAATAAAGCAATAATCATAATAATAATAACAGAAACAACCAACACCACCACCAACGACAACACCGATTATTGCAACAACAATTATTGCTTTCGTTTGGAAAAATAATAAACAGCGTCTACAAAATTCTGTCGGAAAAGCATCCTCCGCCGCAAGACTTGAAAGTGCAAGCGTTGCCATATCCATTTAAAATTAAATTAAAAAGGATGCTGACACAAAACGACGTAGCCGATGATGATGATGATGCTGATGACGATGGTACGGCAACATCTAGTGTGTTGTGAGTCGGTTGACGTTGTTTCCTTTGGTGTGGCGATAGATGTGCGACTTGTTGTTATAGTTATTGCTATTGTTGTTGTTGTTGTTGTTGTTGTTGTTGTTAGGCATATATATATGTATAAAACTGACTTCTTTTGAATTGATTTTGGCAGAACATTTTCCCTTTTTTTAATTTTCGAAAATAAAGTTTTCTTCAATTCAATTAAATTCTAACTTTTTGCCTTTTAGTTTCCTTTGGGATGTTACGATTATTTCATTTCAAAATATTTTTAAAAACTCTCGATGCGTTGGCGTCAATGGAGGTAGTAAGAGATAAAAAGTTCGGAACCTTTAGAATCTTTTAACAAACTGAAACAAAATTTAAAACCCCAAAAAAGGTAAAACTAAAATTTTCAATAATTTTGCTTTGATTAATTTGGAGAAATTTTGCTTTTATTTTTGTAAAAAAATTTCGAAATCTTTTTGCTGGATTTTAAGCATTTGAAGGTAACTTGACGAAGTGTTTGAAACTATTTGATTGGATCATAAAAATGTTTTTTTAAATTTAATTAGAAAATAATTTGGGACGAATCGTGGAAGTTTGAAAAGAATTTTCAGAATAATCCTAACCAACTTTCAGAAGCTTAGCCACGATTCTGAAGTATGGCGACAAATTTAGTCACAAATTTAATAAAAAGATTTTTCGAAAAACATGTTGAAAATATTTGAATCGATTTATATTTGATTATGTTTATAAAAGTTTAATTTTAAAATGAATTTATTTATAAGTTGTTCACTATAATTAAAATATGAATCGGTTTTTATAAAAACCAGAGCTAGAAATGAATGTAAGCCTCTTCAAAAGCACGCACGCCCACCCGCGGATTGCTTATGTCTACTCAGAAACTCTTTTATAGTTTTCTATAATCATTGTTTAAAGCCTTTTATTTTTTGTTTATTTCTGAGAGTATTTTTCTCTTTATCTTTGAAGAACATAAAAGTTTATTGCCGTCGCAAAATATATTTTAAAATATATTTTATATCAATTTTTTAAATAATGCTTTAAGAAATTAATAAACAAAAAAAAAATAAACAAAGCGGAATAACAACAGCAAAAACCGTAACCACAGGCGGAAAATTATTGTAAGCAGTTCGGTTTATGAGTCGCTTGGTCGGGCGCTGCAACGCATAACAAAAGCTAAGAAATCTCAAGTTTTTTAAGAAAAAGGCAAATCTTCTCAAAAGCTATTTTATTGTTTCACCTGCTTCTAAAGGCTTTTTGGCTCCTTTTGACTTCTTGCTTCTTCTTTTTATTCTTCTTCTCCTTTTGTTTATTATTATTATTATTTTCTAAAATAGCAATAAAAATATTCTCGGCTGAAATATTTTTCCATTTGTTTTCTTCGCGATTAGGGTTGTTACCCCACCAGACTGATCAGACTGGTGTGAGACCAAAAAATACCAAAATTCGTTTTTGATTGAAAAGTTAAAAAAACGTTTTTTATTCCAACACACACGAAACGAAACGAAACAATATACTATAGCTTTGTCTGACAAAATAAAACATTTTGTCAGACTGGAGAATTACAAGCCTACGAAGTATTTCCAAAACCATAGTAATTATTTCGTGTGATGCTACAAATATCTCTAACAATGCAGTTAAATTTTTAACTTCTAATAATAACTTCTAATTAGTCCGTGAATATCGCGCAATTGTTTAACCTTTATGTTAATGCATTATTTGACGCGTTAATTGACTAATTGCAGTTGAAACCTGCCACCGACTATATGCACTCTCTGTCTCATAAACAGTTCTCTGTCTCACTATTTATCTCATAAACAAAAGGCTGGGGGCGGGCGTGGTCATAACTAGTATTTATAATTAAAAATCCGCGTGACTTTATTAATAATTTTTCTAAGAAATTTGGCATATAATATCATAATAATTTCTCTTTGCGGTGAAATGAGCTAAAACAGCCTTCAAAATAAAGCTGTACTTTCCTTCCTCTAGCCTTTCGTCCCTTAATGCTATCTTTCCCACACAAAGAGGATTTTATTGAAAAAAGATTGATTTCAGTGAATTAAACCCAAACTATATCTAATAAAAATCGTTTGCCATTCGTTGGTCGGGCGTTCAGTTAATTTTGTTTTGGTTCATGTGATTTTCTTTCTTATTTTTTGTAATATTATCAGGTCCACTAGCCTTTAATAGTCATTTTTTTCTTATCTTTTTTTGAAACATTTAATATTATTTTCGAAAATTAAGAACCTTTTACTGTTATTGTTTATTTCCATTAATACAATTATTATTGATCTAGCGGGATTGAATTGTTCCTGCAATTTCATATTCTTTGTCCTCTTCTAACTTTAATTTCACGTGGCAACCCTAAAGCCAAACATAGTTGTAATTTTATTTTCAGGTTCAAAAAACTGCACGGAGTTATAAAACCTTCAACTTCTTTCTATTCATTCATCTCTAAAGTTAATTCATCGTTGTTCCCTCCCTCTTCGCACAACTCTCTCAATCTATCTCTTTCTATTTCTCATTCATAAAAATTGTTGGTCATACAAAAACGACACCAACAACAACAACAACAACTAAATCATTTACCTGCAAAATGTCTTGGTTACCGCAATCCTAAAAAAGTACACAGAAGCACCCAATGGCACTTGGGTTTGTTGAATAGATCTCCTCGAACCCATACCACTCCTACCACGTTTTAAACTCTTTCATTCTCCCTTAAAAATTCGCAGACAATCGTGAAATATTTTGACTATACTACAAACACATACGGCATAAACACACTCATGGAGAAACAAACAGACAGACAAAAAAAATGGAGAGAAGCTGAAGCAGAGACAGACTATTATGTGCGGAACCTCTGCAGACATTTTCCACATCATGGCGTTGATTAAACGAATGATTTTTCTGCTAAAATTGTTAAAACCACCAGAATCGAGCAACGAGCATAGAACATCGCCGACAGAATACGCTCCCAACTACTCCTCCCACACACACACACTGAATAACTAATACCGAGCCTCTACCCGTGAACCGTCACCATCATGAATCACGGAACCGTAACACCAAACGACCCACACCCATCAAACCACCGGACCACCAACCGGTAACCAACCGGGTATTCGGGAAAGGCCACCAGGCTGCACTTGAATATTTTAAATGATCGTGAGGATGACAGAAGAAATGGAGTGAAGCATTGAAGCACAGGGAAAAAAGAGACAGAGGCTTTCATGTGAAGAAAAGCATAGAAAAGCGTAGACATGTTTTCTTTCCACCTAGACGACGTTGACTAATTTTTGGTCGACGTTGCCGCTAACGTCGTCGTCGCCGTTGACGCCGTCATCATTGCCACCATTGACGGCAATTCGTTGTTGGGACTGTTGGTGTCGCTTACTCTTAGGCTGATGCATTTACTGGATTCTGTTATTTTTACAGGTTTCGGTGCTAAAAACTATACCGCACTTCATGCTCGTGGAAAACAACCAGAAGTACGCCTTTAAGTAGCTCCTTAACGTGTCCTTTTTGCTTTTGTTTTTGTTGTCATCGCTGTTATTGCGAACAAAACTCTCTCCCTCTCCCTCTCCCTCTTTCTTTTCTTCCTATTTTCGACTCTTCAGTTTTGTCGAAGTCTTTAGTTCTTTTTCAGTTTGAGAGAAAAAACGTTTTTAAATTGCGCGCCAGCAGCTAACAGAGAGGAAGAAGAAGAAGAAGTAGCATTGGTTGGAAAACAAAAGTTACATTAAAGTAAAACTTTTCATTGTGAAAAATACGTAGAGACAGAAAGGCAACGTGGGGTGATACCGGCGTAGGATGCCTTTAATAGGCGGGAGAATGAATCCCGGTTGCCAAAGAGAGACAGTCATATAAAATTCAATTTATGTAATTTAAAAGACATTAAAATGGGAATAAAATATCAATAAAAGCAACACTGTTTCTGGAGTTGTGATAAAGGGAGTGAAAGAAAGAGAGAGGGAGATGAAAGAAAAGTATGGAGCGAGAAATGAAGCTCGCTTTGTTCTGTTTGCAAAAAGTCATTAAAAAGTCATTTCAGGAAAAGGGTTTAGAGTTTATAAATTATTTAATTAAATTGGTCGGGGCTTGAGGTAATTGATTTCCGCTCGCTCCCTCTCTCTTTCTCTCATTATCTATCTCGCACTCTCGCACGCTTTGAATTCATTACAAATAAATTTTAAAAAAGTCCGTAAAGAAAATTAACAAAGAAAGAAAAATAATGAAATTAAACGTCAGGAATCCAAACTATTTCTCACTTCCCGCAAGTACCTTTAAACGAATTTTAAATTTTTGTTTTGCCCCGTAGCTTAAAAACAACGAACAAACCAAGCCACAGGATGATACACAATGTAAGGCATAGGTGCGTCTACAGAAGGGAAGAAGGTACGACCAAAAACTTGTGCAATGCATTCAGTTTTAACTGAGCAATGTTTGGCATTCATTTAACATTCGTCGTTCATTCGGTTCTTTATTCTTCCATTAGTTTAATCTTTAACGGTGAAACAATTGCTCGCTTCTTTATTTTCACCCCACTAGTTACTTCTTCATTTCTTTTTCTCTATATTCTTTGTCATCAATGCATTCCGTACATCCATTATTCATTGGCTCATTCATTCATTCTTTTTCTAAATTCGTTTCCTAATTATTTCTTCATTTGTGCAGACTTTATTCGTTCAATTATTTAATGCGTTCAATGATTTATTCATTTCTGCATTCATTCTTCATTATTCCTTCATTTCCGTTCCGTTCATTCGCTCATTTGTCCGTCAAGTCAATGATTCATTAATTATTCATTCGCTTGCTATTTAGTCGTTTAATCATCGATTAGCTTTGTTGATCTTTTTACATAAGATTTTTATTAATTAATTGTTTTAAATAATAATTGTTTTATATTAATTCCTTCATTCCTCATCCTTTCCAGCATGTTTTTATTCATTATTAATTAATTAATTACTGCATTCATTTTACCTTTATTTCCGTCAGGTGTTTGTTTACTTAGAAATTATTTAATCAATAAGTAATTGATTCACACATTTTTAAAATTATTCCTCTTTACCGATTCTCTCTTTTCCTTTCATTATTTTCTTGAGCAGCCTTTCTCTTCTTTTGTTATTTCATTGCTTTATTTATTTCTATCTTGAATTTATGTCTCTAACTATTTATTCAATGATTCGCTTATTTATGCATACAATTAAATTATTCAACCGTTCATAAAATTAAATAAATTGAATGGAAAATTAATTTTTAGAAATTTGTTTTCTGACTTTTTACTTCACACATTTTGTCATTGTTGCTTTTAATTAATATTTAACTTTCCATAATTTTAATTGCATATTTTATATCCGTGATAAATTTTAAAAATCTAGAAAATTAATTTGACGCAATAAAATTATTGCCCGGAAATTCGCCCATTTGTAAAGGCTTCAAACACATGTTACATAGGTTAATATCATGCATACACACACGCACGCACACCCACACATATACACAAACACACACACGCGCGCGCACGCACACAAACATATACACCCAAACTCCTACACACAAGTGAACTCTTACATACACACATCATTGCCATGCATGCTTCGTAAACTCAAACATTTTAAAGGCATTTTATAAAAACTCACGCAATCTATTAAAGGCGCTATCGTCGTCGCGTTGGTTTCGATTATTTATTATGAATTCTATGACCGTCAGCGAGAGAGAGATAAAGTCGCATATTATATACGTGTGGACACACAACCTACATATACAATGTGTTCATATGCGAACATATGTTCCACACCGAAGGACGCGTTCTACCCCCACATTAGAACAATCAGCGCCATTTTTTAATAATATTTCATAAAACGGATGCAATAGCAAAGGTTTTTCATCATATTAGATGACGGTGATGCGGCTACAGTTTATTAATTGTCGAATATTTTCATCACATGTTATCCAACAAATAAATAATTGTACAGTAAAAACACAATCCGCAGTTATGTCAATGAGAGATTGTGTGGTTTGCTTTCTAAGTCTTTCACATGTTTGACCATTCGTTTTTTGACAAAGTGTTCCGTTCGATTGAATGCTTCGATTCAGCGAGCTGTAGCCAACGAGTGTTATTCAGGTGACTTTTCGAGTTGCTTTGAAACGTTGGTGTTTCATGAAAAATTCATGTAAGGCGAATAAAATACCGAGTGAAAAAGTCTGTTTTAAAAAACCTCTATAAACCGATGTGCATATATAATGCCAAACATATGTAACGCCAGATTTATATCCAAAATAGCAAAAGTTATTCTTAAAAATGAAAGCCTTTAATGCTTCCCTTCCATGATCGTAATCCTTTCAAATTGTTCGTGGTAAAAATCGTACAAAAATTAATCCAATCCAAATGAATATTAATTTTTTTGAAATCAGAAAGATTCTTAAAGAATTTAATAAATAAATTTAAAATTTACTTAAGAATTTAAACAAGAAAACTAAATAAAACAAGAATCTAAAATATTTTACTTTCGTTGATCAATTGCATTCATTATTCGCGATCATTGAATCTCATCGACAGCGTAGGCAAAAGATTGAATAAAGATGAAGCCTTCTGTCATGAACAAAATTCAACCAAGACCCGGATCAATACTTTTTTCCATCCACAAAATTTAATTCAAGCTAAAAAAATTAAAATTAACGATTTGGTTGGGGCTGATTTCGATGTTGATGTCGATGTCGATGCGTACAATGACAATGTTGTTAAATTAAAAAGTGTTGTGTACGTGCAAGGCATAAAATTAAATACGCTACAAATCGAAAATCATCATCATCAGTTCGTCAACTAATACGACGGTCGGTCAATCGTTAGTTAGTCAGTTGATGAATGAAAAATTATAAGTATTCCAGCACAAACAAACTCCGACAACGCCTTCATTAATACAAACAGAAGCAAAGCTTAAAGAAATTCATGCATGAATCATGTCCTCATAATCGTCGATGAAATGTTGAATGGACGCAGGAATGATAAATAATTGAGTTACTAAGTATGGAGGATAACAACCAATAAGGAAGTTGTTTTTGCCTTAACTGAGAAATTTTAACAAAAATGTTTTGTAGTAATAAAAACAAAAAAACACAACTATAGTCTTCAGAACACAAACACGAATTTTCGTCAATGATTCATAGACGATCTGTTAAAAATAAAATTTTAAGTTTTATCATTAAAAATTTAAAGAAAACAAAACGAAATACTAAATATCTATTTAGTTAAAATCAAGCATAATAAAACAACAAAATTGCGTAGCCTAGTCTCAGAAAAGACGTGTTTTGAAAGTCAGAAATTTTCGGTATTTTTTTTTTTTTGAAAATTTTATTTTGCAAGCGTATATTAAATCGATTGTACGCGCTCTCTTGAATTGATTGCGTTTTTCATATTTCAGAAAACGAAAAGTGGACTTTTTCAGGCTTTTTAGAACGCATGCCCTGCCCTGACTTTGCTTGAATGCTGGTTAAGTGAATCATAAAAATATTTTTGCATAAAACCTTCTGAAGGGGGCAAGGTCTATGGCGTTGTGTTGCGTTGCGTTGAGTATTTTAAAAATATATTTGTTTTATTTTCAGTTTATTTAATTTTTTATTTTTTCCTCTTTTTTTGCCTCGATGAATACTTGTCACCGATGGATGGGCGTCGAGTGTGATGACTTTAAGAATTTTAAAATAAAAATTACTAAATATTTTTTACTCTCTACGCGTTTGTATAAAAGCTACTCGAACTTCATGCCGTGGCAATAGTTTCCACTTCGAATTATTGAAGACAATACAGCAATCCTATCAAGAGGATAGAAATAAACGACAGGAATCAACGGCAAGATGAGTTTAAATCCTACGATATTCATATACGCAATTGTTCTAGTCATTCTCCAAGGAAGCGTTGGCTCACCCGTCCAATTGCGTGAACACGCTTCACTAACAACAACGACAAAATTGAAGCGACAGACTTATGAGGAGCATGTGGATGCAGTGGTAGCAAGAACCCCGTATCCGGCGGCGGGATTCCGTCCAAAAATTCCTTTCGAGCTGCCCGGAGAGAGACGTTCTAAATCGTTTCCACTGCCTGGAATTAGTACTCGAACAACAACAGCCTGGAGACCAATTGTAAAACAAACAACAACAACAACAACGCCAACAACAACAACTACTGCTGCTACTGAATTAATCCCAATCCAGCAAGAAGCGACAACGGCAAAGGATTTCAATGAAATTGAGAACGCAGAGACCACCACCACCATCAATAGCTTTCCAACAGCAATAACAACAGAAACAACGTTAGAAGGAGGAGAAGAAGATGGAGAAACTGCATCTAAACTAAATTTCGATAAGGGTCACATTCCGGCCAGTACTTACGGTCCCCCAAACAGCAAAAGTGATAATGATGATGACGTCCTTGCCGACGACACACCACCATTTCCGCCCACTAGTAATTTTCAACCGCCCATCTACGAAGCCGTCAAAGATTTCCATGCCACGCTCACCGAACCTAACGCTGCCACTAATTTCAATGTTAATACTAATCTTGTTGTTGTTGCTGATCTTCCTGCCACTGAATCGACCACGCAGACAAGAACCACAAAGTGGCAGAAGGGAGATGATAGTACAAGTGGAGGAAGAGGCGGCGATGGAGGCAGAGATGGAGACCGAGATGGACCCTCCGATGATGGACCTCGAGACCAGGAAAATAGAGATGAAGAGAGCAATGAGAATGAGGCGAAGCAACAACAGCAAGAGCAGCCCAATAAGGATTTAGATGAATTTAGTCTGTCATTGCAACAACCTGCCGATACTTACGGACCACCGCAATTCAATATCAATCGCGTGCCAGCTGAGACCTATGGTGCCCCCCAAGTGTACGCACCTGAAGATGATCTCGCATCCTTGAATGAAGACGAAGTGGAATTGTTGAATAATAATTTCAATGATTTGCAAAACGGACGCCTCATTTTTGTACCATCTGATGGTTCACAATTGCGGCAACTTTATGTTGCTCCGATAAATACTAGTAGTCGCAATGATAACAAACTTAATGTGTTGTCATTTTACTCCGGCCGCAAAACGAACCGGAAGGAACGCTTGCAACATCAATTCGCTCAGCAAAAGCCACGACGGGAACATTAACGTTCTTAGGAAATCATGATGTAAGGATAAATATTCATGCACACGCACATATACGAAAAATCATTTACTTATGTTTGATGAGGTGAATAAAAATATTTAAAAGTGAAAACAAAATAAACCTTTTCTACTAAAATTTTGAAAATATAACACGTTTTTCATGAGTTTCTCAAATATCCTCTCAATCATTGAAAGAATCGAATACTCGTAACCCCCTACCAACATTTTTATCCTCTTTTATTCGGAAACTCATCGAAAACGTTATAATCTCTCCTTGCCACTTTCTATCCGGGTGAAACATTCATCGAAGAATCATGCACGATTTGTCATCGATAGCAGTGAATTTTAAACATTGAGTAGCAATAGTCAGAACTATTTAACATTTTTACACACTTGTACAGTTCGTTATTCATGGGAATACTCTACTCAACTGGTAATGTATTCAAAGACTTTGAGGATGGGAACACCCTTGAAGATACATATCATAATGAAGTAGAAATTTTAAACACAAAAAAAGGAAGGAATTCGACTTGAATTGCTGGAGTCGTTAAAACGTTTGCTCTGGGAGTACTCTCTTTGTTTTGTAAGTTGTGTTTATGTTGGAATAGGTGACTCCCATGCACATAGAGGGACTTCCTCTAGAGCACTTGGTCACGATCATTGTGGTGACCACAAAATTGCAATAAAGCAACAAATGTTAAAGAAACAGCACGTATAAGAATCAAAGCTATAAAGAGGAAGACAAAGAAAAGGGTGATGAAGATAAATAGAAAACAGAGATAGATGTAAAAACAAATTTGCGCTTGGCTTAACTGCATATGAATGAAGGACCACTGCATCGTGCTAGTGTTGCCAAGTAGTAGTGAAATGTAAATCACACCAACACACCTACATCGAATCGGACAAACACTAAGAATTTGAGTGGGCGCCCACTTGACGTTTTGGGACTTCATTCCACTTTTACAGCGGCGCCTACTTTTCTTGCTATTTTTTCTTTTACCTAATTTTCAGTTGAATTTTCCATTTCTATTGGTTCATCTTCTTCTTATTCGTACGTTTACCAAACAAACTCAAAGTGACAAAAGAATTCCAAAACTTTGACGGTAGCCTAAACTGTTGACAACAGTTGTCAACTAGAAAATTGAAATTGTCATGCAAGGAGCTTTTCCAAAAGAAGAAAGTTAGTTCGTGCTTGTTCTTCGATGTGAAAGAATAAGACGTCTAGGCGAAGTCGTCAGATCTGCGAAAAATGCTTTTCAAATTAAAGGTAATCCAATAATTTCACTGAGACGAAAGATTGCTAAGGGATTAAATATAAAATTGAATTTGAAATTTTTTCAACCAAAAATTAAGAACTTTCGTCCTTCTACCGCGATGGTAATTTTATCAGCGTACAATCCATTTATTCATTCTTGTTTCTCTTAAGTTCATTTTTCGTTTGTTGTTTTTCTTTAATTTTATTTTCTTTCTTCTTTATTTTACGGTTCAATGAAAAAATAACGATGACATTCGAAATGACACGCGGCGATTATAATCACAGTTGTCACGCTCGCTTTGTCATCGTTTTAATCATCGCTCGCTCTCTCTCTCTCTGTCTCGCTCTCTCTCTCTCCGGCAAATTCAACTGATTGCAATAATAAAATTTAATTAAAACGAGATCTTACGTTTACGAACATGTTGCGTCTTAGAAAATTAATTGGTCTCGCACACGAATTGAAAGAGAATGCAAGAAGAAAAGGAAAATAGTGAAAGATACTGAAGCAGATAGTTACTTTTATTTAACAATTTTCATTGGCTTTTATTGACTTTCAATTTCAATTTACGATAATCGATAACGTATAAAAGTCATCCATAAAATTAAGAATTTAAATTTGTAACGGATAAAGACAAACTTCTATTGATGGAGATGCGAGTCATCTATCCCTCACTTCCTCCCATCGATTAAGCCAACTCATTTACAAACAAAATACTATTAAAAACAAGCAACAACATTTACTAAACAGTCATCAAATAGAAGACCACAACCGACTGACCGACCAACAACCAACGCAACAAATAAATATTCATTGCGATATTTTATCAAGACCACAAGCTAATTGTGAATAATTTGAGCTTTCCTGCTTTTTTCCTGCAGTCAGCACCTCTACCTTTACCCTCTTCCCCTTCTCCAAATTGAGCTTCCCGAAACAACAACAATCATAACGCAAATACAATCAAATAATTGTCACAATTGCTTTCTCTTCTTCTTCTTCCATTTGTTTAGCTGAACTGAAAATAGCTGTTGAAGTTGTTGCAGTTTAGATACATTCTCGCTGCAAGTTTCTAAATGTGAACGCCACTATGAATGTATGTGCGTGTATGTGTATGAGTGTGTATGCTTTGTGTGTGTGCGTATGTGCGTGCAGCGGAATTTGCAGGACATACAGGTAAAATTATGTGTTCATGTGGATAAGGTTATACCTCTCTCTCTCCCTCTCACTAATTTACTCATCATAACAAACATAAAATTATAATAGTACACTGTAAAAAAACATCAATCAATCCTTTAAAATTTCTTTTGGAAGGCTAAACTTAAACTACATTTCAAGCAAAACATTCCGAAATTAATACTTGATGCGTAGAAAAAATTCATATTGCATGAACAATGTATTGGAGACTACACGGCGCAACAGAAAATGAAAAATTTTACCCTCCAGAAACCCTCCAGGAAAATTTTCTGTGGCTTCCTAATTTTCAGTTTTTTAATAATGAAAAAAATTGACAAAAATTCAATTCCCGAGGTAACAGTTTACAACCGATTTTTTCAAAATAAGTCTTGAAATCTTTATTAAAGGATTACTTGTCATTGCATACCTATAATTTATCCTGTTAAATTAGAAATAAAGGAGCTGCGGTTGATTACCCTCACTATACCCGTTATATTCAGTATGATAAAAAATGTTTTTTTGGATAAATGGCGATAGCTTAAAAATGATATGAGATAGGAAAAAACTAATAGCATTTTTACCGCATAAAATTTCACTTTAGAAACTTGAGTTTTCATTTTTGGAGGGATACGTTTTATAACTTATTTGGATTGATGATTTCAATATTTTTTCAAAAAATCGAAAAAAATATTTTTTCCACCTTTACTTCCATGGTCGGTTTTTATTAAAAAAATGAAAATTAGGAAGCCACAATCAATTATATAAATCTAAGTTTTCGAAATACCAAAAAACGTTTTTTTGTTGATATCTCGAAAACTAAAGCCGCAACTAGAAAACTAACAACATTTTCGGAATCAGCGGAAAATTTTCCTATAGAAAATCACTATCTGGTTTTTGGAGGAAAATCTTGTTGCGCCGTGCTACCGTTGGCAGCGAAGCCATGAAGCTCAAAATAAATATAAATATAAGCATATAAATACATATAAATTAGCTATTATATTATATTGAATAAATGTAAATAAATTAAACTGAAATAAATGAAATATTATATAAATATAGAAAAATTCATTCTGAAAGAAATTTTCCAGTTTGAGCCATTTATTGATGCCCTCTTTAGGTTTCAAGTAATTTCAAACTATATTGGAATAGCCATTTATTTCTCCGCATATGGTCATGTGAAATAAAAGGTTTCAATCACTATTTCATTTCAAAAAGTAAAAAATTATGCTTAGGCGGCTTGAAAAGTCTATAAGAAAATGATTTTCTAATAATTTGTTAAACTAATTCTAAAGGAAGATTTTTCACAGTGTAGTCTTTTACCTTCATTAATTGCGCCGATGTTTGTGACCATGTGGTTATGGTCTTCTTCGTTTGAAAATCATTGTTGTTGTTGTTGTTGTCGTTTTTGTTAACGTTGTTGTCGTTGTTTACTATCACTGCAAATTTGTTGCATTGTTGTTGGTGCTTTACTAATAGTACTACTATATTCATCATTATGCTTGTTACAGCCCTTCCAATCACTGCTGTTATTGCTATTTTTGTTCTGTTATTATTTCGAGTTGTTTTATTTGTGTTTGTTGCTGTTGCTGTTGTTGTTGTTGTTGTTGCCTTCTGTCGAGCTTATCATAAATGAATTTTAATGATTTGCGACTAATGAACATCCGTTTGCAATGAAACCAATTTTCAAGAAAGTCAAAACTAATGTTTTTCTGTCGGTAGTCGTTAATGTTGTTGTTGTTATTGCGCTGTCATTGCTGTTGTTGTGGTTTTTGTTGGCTGCACTTGTTATTTTCGTTGTAACTGTCAAACTTAATTATGCTGTTTAGTATTGGTTTTTCTGCGGTTTGTTTGAGTTCATTTACGACGTTGGTTACGCTTATTCGTATTTTATTAAAGTGACGAATGCAATATATTTTCAGAATAATGATTTTCATTACAGATTTAATATTCTTGAAAATTCAAGAATTTTAAAAATTTTACTGGAATATAATTTAGGTTTTATTTAATGTCAGAAAAAAACTTGGGTTTTGGTAATCCAAACAAAACCAAAAAGGGAAAATGTCAAATAGAAAATAATTTATATGTGAAACAATAAAAGTTATTCCTCTTACAAACAAATTTGAATCACAAGATGTCAAAATGTTTAAGAAAAATAATACAAATTCTTCAAATGAGGAGAAGTCACGAAATCACGTTCGAAAGTTTGACACTTTCATCGAATTGAATTGCCAACTCCGTAGCGAAACCACTTTAAGAAGAAGGGGAATAAAGGAAGGATGGAAAGAGAGAGAGGAAAGTAGGTAAAAAAGAAAGAGGACAAGACAAAAAAAGCGCAAAAAATTGAAAGGAACAGATTCAACAAAAGGTAATAAATATCGTTGTACTAAGAAGACTCCTAAAGGGTGGAAAAAGGAAGGGAGACATGGATATCCAACTGACCCTCGACATTGTTGGACATACTTTGTCAACGTTCATAGTGACCGCTAGCAAAACAAGAAGTTCGATGATGATGGTGATTGTCGATAAGGATTTACATGTAAGCAAATTTCACCAATCTAAAGTTGGCAACGGCACACGGTGGTACGAAATAGAAATCTATTGGCCAAAATTCAATAACTTTTGAACGCATAGATTCTAATAAGAGTTTTTGCGGTTGGCAGAGAAATGTTGAAATATTTCTGGAGCGGCAGCCTCGAGGAGCTTCGAAATCAATTCTTTTTTAACATCTTGAAATGTTCATTAAAAAAGGTGGTCGTTGGCAAATTGATTCAAATTTCTGTTTTGCTTGTTTATATACTGAGGTTATATCCGTCATTATGGACAAACACTGAAAAATATTCGTAACGTTTCAAAGCACCTAAAAACAGAATCTTATTCAGAAGCCAAAAAACTAAACAAACACCTAACGGCTTGATTTGAAGCTCAGCAATCATTACGAATGTACTCTCAACAAAGCTCAACAAATAAAATGCAATTTGATATAATATGTCTCCGACCAACCTCCTTAATGAAAATTAGAAAAAATTTTGAAGCTGCAAAGCTACGACCTTGACATCTCTATCGAGATTTAACTCGCTTTTGAGATCTATTTCAACATTTCTTTTTCGTCTCCAAAAAACCATATTAAAAATTCTTTATTTATAAGTTGCCGAATGTTTACTGATTATTATCCCTTTCGCACCACTGTGCGGCGGAATAAGCACAAAAATATGCAACGAAATTCAATTCAACAGAAACCCCTTCAATGAAGTCAAATAAACTGAAGATCACCACATCGTATCACACAAATGGATGCATATCGTTAATTTCATAGTTGAAGAAATCTGTTGTGAGAGAACGAGAGACAGAGAGAGAGAGGCAAAGGGAATCGAGAACCACAAAGGAGAAATAAAACAAAGTTATCACCGAAAAAGCAGCAGCATATTCCTAAAAACATCGAGCAATAACAAAAACTAACAGGGCTAAGTGAGGAATAAGGTCGAAGAGTATCACTTTAGAGAACGCTATAAAAGCCAAAGTACATTTCGAAAGCTTTTGCTAAATCGAAAGTCAAGCGAACTGAAGAAAACAATCATCACAAATTTGTTGAGAGCATACGTCTGTCCCTTCACCATTCACTCTCACCTAACCACCACCTTATTTTATCACATTCATTTAATCTCGATCCTGGTGGCAATCCTAGTTTTTTATCATAAAAAAACTCCCTAATTTTTTTCCCTATTCCTTCTATGATTATTTCCCAATTCCTTTTATGATTCAAAGGATTTAAAGGAGCGTGTACAATTACTTAAATAATCGTTTATTAAATTCCGCAACGAGTTAATTGAAGTAACAGAAAAGTCCATTATGAACCCACAAACGATAAAAATACGACGCGATTCGCCGAGTAAAAAACAACACGTTGTTAAAACGCTGGAATTGTTATGAATTATTACCAGAATTTAAATTTAAGCCATGCAAAGTGACTGACAATAATAACAATAGGATTAATAGTGACAACAAAAGCAGCAATACAACAATAACAATAATGTATGGCTAATAGGAAAGCCCACTGCGTGCCATGCCGTAGAGTTGCCGTCACTGGAAACGATCGATCGACCGATTGACCCAAAGAACAAACGGACAAACGAACGAATTATCTCATTGTTGTAAACAAATGCACACACGTGTACATATGCATATACACTCACACACACACTCACTTTTGTATACAAACGCGCAATATTTTCACAAAACAAACATTTCATTGGGTTGTATCGTATTGCAGTCGCCTTCTACAATCACCAAGCTTCCACATCGCGATTGCGTCACAATCACATTCCAATCACGCTGCAAACGCAACGTATCAATTTGATTAAATTTGCTTTTAATTTAATTTTATTACATTCCATATGATTTTATGGAGCAGATTCTTTGAAAGGTTCCTGCCAGCTCAAGCATTTTCTATTTGGCTGACATGCGTCACGTGACGTTCAACGCGATTAAAAGCAATTTAACGAATTCTTATTTAAGAAATCGTTGATTAAATAAATTCAGAGCATTTTCTGAAAACCACAAAATTTCTTTAATATAAAAAAGTTAGTTGTTTTTGAATTTTCATTAATTGCAAGCGAAATTAAAAAAACTATTACGAAACCAAACACTCCCGAATATTTCGTTTGAAAATTAATTAATATAACCGTTGATTCCATTTTTTAGATTATTGGTGAATCACCTACCAGATGTTTCTTCTCCTTTTCGAGACACTACTGCCTCACAAAAACATTGAAGATTGGTGCTTCAGGAATAATTCGTATAATCTGCATAAAATTCGTCTCCTGCTTTGAACAAATCCTGAATCTTAAAGACACAATCTCACAATATTTAAAAAACAAATTTAGTTTGACATTTAGTGACATTTCCCCGAATATGTTTTTCGGGGAAAAACCGCTTGAGATTGAGATGAGATTCTTCTTAGAAATATCTTTCAAAAATTTGCACAATAATCACGTGATTGATTGCATTCACGGATTTCTCTCGCACTATTCGCTAAAAACTCACGCAATAACTCATCCATTCTCACCAACCCCAAACGGATTTGGTTTTCTTCGATCGAGGTGGTCATCAATAATCCGAAAGAAGAAAAAATAACATCAACCAAAACCAATTTATTTTCAACAATCAAACATTTCACGAATTGATTACAGAATTGAATTCAATTCAAGAATTCGGTATCCGAAAAAGTTATCCTTTTTACAGCAATGTGCCTTTCCATCGATATATTCTCTCTTATGAAGTTTTAGTTTTTTTTAAAAAGAGAAAGAAAAGTTTTCTTGATTTTTCTGGCGAATTGTCTAAAGTTTCTATTTCTCAATCTTTGCTTTTTGTTTTTTTAAGAAAATTTTGGGCCCACGAACCAAACGAATGTGTTGGTTTCCGTAACATCCATCTGGCTCTCTCTTTAGTCGAATTCCCCAAAAAAAGAAACATGAACGAACCGTGCATGATATTCCACTAATGTTTTCTTATAATTCGTTTTTTTAAATGTTCATTTCAGTTTATTTAAATATTCAATTCTTCTCTGTTTTTTCATTTAAATGAATCATCCACGATATTTCAGCGATGTGCTTTTATAATTCTTTTACAACAGTTTTATAAAAACATCGAGAATTATAAAGAATTCATCGAGAATTGTCGAGAATTATAAAGTGTCAATTTTAGATTATTTTAGAAAGCGCCAATTATTCCCACCACTAAATTTTATTTCCTCCCAATTTTTATATTTATTTGTTTTTCATTACAGAGGTGCTTTCCTGTCTTTCAACTTTCTTTCGAAATATTTTTTACCTCAAATAAGTTTGAACATTGAAAGAATTTTCGTTTATAAATCATGCATGATGTATTACAAGTAATTTTTTAGTCCTACCAGAAAATTTTCATATATTCTTGTTCTAACTGTACATGTGGAAGCGTATACATACAATATGTCGATGAGTGTGTGTTTATACAAAACTCCAACAGTCACGATTCTAAATTTCGATTTTTTTTTCATTCATCGCAATTCATCTCTAGCATCACGTTTTCTACGAGCATCAACTAAACAAAAGACAGCTGCTAGTGATGGCTGCTGCTACTGCTGTTGATGTTGTTGCTGTTATTGCTACCATTAATATTGTTGCTGTCTGAAAATAAGCCTTGTTGTTGCCAGTTATAAATTGAAGTTTTAATGTTGTTTAGTTGTGAGATTATAGTTATTCTCGTTCTTTGTTTTTGTTAAATTTTATTATGATTTTCTGTTTAAATTTAATGGCGATATTTTAAAACGCTTTATTGCCAAGCGAATCAGTTATGAAAATTCGAGAATATTAAACATTCCAGAGTGTTGAATTTAATAAATGAATTTAATTACGAAGCATAATTAATTATTCTAATAAGAATATTAAGAGACATATTTAGTAAGAGCGAACATTTGTGTGCATCAACTTCTTCATACCAAAAGTTTAAATATCATGGATGATTCGTTTACATTTCCTCAAAGACATCAATTACACACGTGCTCCTTCTGTGACTCTAATTATAATTATTGCAGCTAGAATTTCGTGTTATCCGAAACGAAATCGATTGGATAAAAGGATTTCAATTTATTAGAATTTTTTAGAATTAAATTAAAAAGGAAATGATAAACGAAACGATTCGAAGATTAAAAGATTCGAAATCAAGTAAAAAGTAATTCCACGAAATGAAAAAGGCTTTAATCGATTTTATTTGTCCGTTTCCATAAGACGATAATTCCCATTGACTATAAATGATGTGAAAAGTTTTCAATGCTTTCTAAAGAAAACGAACATCGGAGTCTCGAAAAAACGACCATAAAAAATAAGACAAAAAAAGTTCGAAATGAAAGATGATAGAAAGGGGAAATCAATGGAAAACAAGCAGCAATAAAACTAACCGCAGAATGCGTAACGATATATTTTGTAGAGATTAAAAATGACATTCAGAAAAAACTCTTTCAATCTTCGCTAGAAAACATTTTCGGAATTTTCGGGAAACGCGAAAAAAAAAGATCGCGCCTTCTCAATCCCCGCCACTCCCTCAAGCCATTTGTTCTCCCCATCTCACCAGCAGCAGCTGGTCACTAACAGGCTATATAGACAATCTGAAAACCTGAAAAAGAGTTATTTCTTTAGAAAAGGAATGAAAATGAAAATGAGAAAATTTCTCTCGAATTTTTATCTTTCATCCACGAAAACTTCCAACCGCGCAAAAAGACGTCGCTTTGAAAAAACAAACCCACGCGGAAGATATCGAAAAAAAGAAGAAGGAAAACGGAAATAAGAAAGAGACCGTCAGTGAAAAACTACGAGTATCCTACAAATCAACAGCTTCAAGTAGTCCACACAAAAAACCATCTGTTAGTCTTTGATTTATTGCGGTGTTTGCTTCTATCATTCTGAGTTCGTTTGTATTTTTATTTCCCTTTTTTTGCTCTCCTTTCTCGTTTTCTTTTGTTTAACGTATCTGTTTCTTTTTGTCATCTTTTGTGAAAATTGCTATCAATATTAATTTTTCTTGTTCTCGCTTCTTTTATTTTACTTTATTTTATTTTTATTTTTTTTTTTTTTAATTTTTTATTTATTTTGCTTTTTTATTTATTTTGTTTTATCGGACCTCATTATTCACTGTTGTTTTTTCTGCACGCTCTTTTGACATTTTTACCTTTTGGTCATTCTTACCTTTCTTCTTCTTACGCGAATTTTCTTATCATTTTGTTGTATTTATTTTATTTTTCTTTTGTAATTTCACAAGGTGTTCGTTTCCGTTTATTATTTTTCCTTGTGCACAATTTTCCCCTTCAGAACCTTTTGCAAACCTTTTAGATTTTCATGGAAGTGATATTTTATTTCGGGGCGTCGGTGCCCCCCCACACTGCCCAAGACATTTCTTCTTGTCTTGAACTTCTTATCGCTTTTATTTGTTTTTTTCGAATATCGATTTTCATTTTCCTTTCAATCGTTTTCATGCTGATTATTTTATAATTTTCTTAATGTCATTTTAATCCAACTCCTTCGTCCTTTTCGTTACAGCAAGATACCATAAAAAGTCACTTCTTCCTCTACGACCCTGCCCCCTCGCCCGCCTACTCCAGCTTTGGTGAAAATACATTTTCGTTGTGAACTTCTATTTATACGTTTCTAAGACATTAAAAAAGTCATTCTACCTTGAGAGCTTTTCTCTTATTGCTGTAAATCGACCTTAAATGACCTTTAACTTGACAGTATTATTGTTATTGCTATTGATATTGTTGTTGCTTTTATATTACTCTGTTAGTTTTTATTTTTATTTCTCTTTTCTTATTTGATTTTTATGCTTTTGCTTTGAGGAGAAAGAAATTCTAATATATATTTTATTAAAGAAAAGTCTGTGCCGTGCAATCAATTTATACACTCGGAGAAAATGTATTAGAAATTTTGAAAAGAAAATATTTTTGATTTTGAAATTACTTTTATGATACGGTTTTATCAATTTTCTTATTTACCTATTTAATTATTTCATCGTTATCATTTGCATTATTTCATTTATTTTTGTTGAATTCTTTATCTTAACAAATTTTAATTAAACCCAAAAAATTTACTTACCCTCCAAATCGACAACCCTTCCGGCACGTTTCAATGCTCTTACCGCTTCGTCGTGTGTGGCATCACGTAACTCTTCACCATTAACGCTTAGTATGGCATCACCGACATACAAGCCTTTCGCCTGATCCGCTGCCATACCACGAAATATTTTCGATATCAAGATGGGCATGCGATTTTCGCGGCCGCCTTTTATCGAAATGCCGAGACCATTGTTATCCGATTTGATAATGCGAACCTGTTGAGAAAAGAGGAAAATGAAATGAAAGCTGTAAAATGATGTAGTAAACGTTAAACGAAGTAATATCTGAATAATCAAAGACTGCCAAAATTTATAGCTCACGCAAAGCTCGTCCTAAAAGCCCACCCTTCTACCCCGCCATCACGTTTCCAATTCTCACCTCACTTCAATTTCTATGAATAATTTATCTACGAAAACAACTCAAGGTTATCAAAATCATGTTCGAAATCATTTTCCTAACGCCCCTTTCATTGATTATTACACAAGTTTATGAATTTCTCTTCCATTCCTTTGCTTGCACGCAAAATACATAAAAGACATTTTTTTCAAATAAAACTCGTAACTTGTTCTCGCATACCGAAGTCATTCTCGGGGAACGGCAGACTGAGAAGAAAATCACGTGACCCGTTTCCTTGGTGCGACGGGCAGAAGAATGGAATGAGAGGTGAACAGAAATGGCTTCAACCAATTTGAAAATGAATTATTATTTATGATTTTCCTGCGTGTGTTCATTTCAATGAGTAAGATGTAATTACAAAAGAAAAACGAAAAGAACAAGCACTCGTGCGATTTCCTTTATGCAGTGTAAAACTTCATTTGTTTCAGTTCATTCGTCTGACGGTAGCAACGCCCTATAGGTAATAAATGAAAGAGTAAGAAGAGCAGAAGAAGAAAAACTGGCTTGGCCAACCCAAACGTACCCTCGGGTTACCTTCTTGGCAGTTAAGATAAATAGTATTTTCAGTAAACAAGCTTTAAACAAGAGGCTTAGGTGTTCGACGCCCATTGAGGCACCGAAATCAAGAGCAAGTAACGCCCACTAACAAATATCCAGACACAATCGATGAAATAACCAATTTCAAAGCCGATTCTCCCAACAAACATCTCCATCATCTATTTAAATGTTATTTTACATTGTCACTTCTTTTGCTCCGTTTTAACATTACGTTAGAGAAGTCAACTCTATCTAAGGTTCCAACACAATTGTGTATGACTAATCCGTGAAATCGGTTAAAAATTAATTGAAGAAAATTCATTCTTTACCCCAGATTCCTTCAGAGATCATTCCTTGGTGGCAATACATACTTCAAATGACTTCAAATTGAATTCGTTTAACAATATTACGTGATAAAAACTCTGTTAACAGCATCGAAATATGACTCTTGGTTGCAACTCTGTTAACAGCATCGACCTGCGAAATCTTCTTCTTCTTCTTCTTCTGATTTATTAAAAAATCCCTTGTTCTTCGATGTTCACGCCCACCACCAACCTGCCTAACTGATTAATAATTATAAGGACTTACATGTCTTTTTTGATTGGCCACGTGATCAGGTACATCGCAAATTTCCATACTACTTTCCAGCGCATTATTACAGTTGTTGTTATTGTTATTATTGTTATTATTATTATTATTGATGTTATTGCCGGTGCTATGATTGAGCATATGATCACCAACATCATGACCATCGTGATCCTCGCCAATATGATCGCCAATACCCTCCAGGCCTATGGTGTTCGTCGTCGTCGTTGTTGATGTTGTTGTTGTTGTGGTTGGAGTCACTATTTGCGTTGGTAAGGGTGTTGATGTTATTGCCGTTGGAGCTGCAGCTGGCACTGATGGCATTGGTGTTGGCGTAGTTACTGCTACAGCGAGAGCACTTGTACCCACTGCCAGCATTGAAGCGGAAGGTGCTAATGTTCCATTATGACCAATGTGATTACTTCTAAAGAAGAAATTGTAAATAATATCTGGTTTTACTTTTACTCCTTCATTAACCCTTTCTCTTTGTAACGACTTACCCTGAAGTGCCATTCAGTGCTGTTGACTGATGATCGCCTGTTAGCGTAACAGCACCGGCATTATTGCCAACTGCTGCATTTCCAACGATCCCGACACCCCCAGCAACTGCCCCACTCACTGACGACGACGCCGACGACGCATCACATGCCTCGTCCAGACTTATCGAGAGGAAATCAGTTTCCAGCGTTACTAAAACGCGATACCAAGAGCCGCGCACACGTGTCTCTAAAGTGCCGCAACGCAAACCCGATGGCGAATGATGTGCCGCCACGGGCAATGAAGGCGGCAAGGGCTGCTGCTGTTGATTTGTTAGCGGACGGCTAAGACTCGATGATTCTACCATTTTGAATTGTTAATCTCTAAAAGATTGCCAACGGCATCGGCGGCATCGGCGACAAGGCGGAGATCTCTTTGTTTAACGACAATAGTGTACGTGCGTTTGGCGGTAATTATTCCTATGCATGCGCGTTTGAGTGTGTGTGCTGTCTGTATGTTTGTATGTGTTAATTAGTGACTTTCTCCTTTGGGACGTATGAGAAAATCATAAAGGTAATTTTTGTACGGAGACGTGTCTGAGATTACATAATTAATTCGGTGTAAAAGGGTAAGATTACGTATATGGGGTGTTGCTGTGTGGACATGTGACTGTGTGTCTTTCTTTCTCACAGTCAAAAAATGTTCATTTCCTCAGCACCTTCACATTGGCTTGAGCTTATGCTTTAATTGCAATTCTTTCTTTTCTTTTCTCTTCATTAATGACATTTTATTGCGTTAAATACACACGCATAAAATGGTAAAGATAATGTTCGAGAGCCTCATACGCTGCTTTGTCGTTTTAATCTGCAAAGTAATAAATTTTAATAAATTATTAATACAATAGAATTATTTCAAAATTACGAGGGTGAAACATTTTTAAAAACAATTTTCAGTTTTCCAAAAAAAAATGGGCAGAAAACCTGAAAATAGTTTTTTTAATAAATTCGATTTTAATTGACTCGCTCTGCCAAAAGCAACTTTTAAAACATTAGTATATTCTAATACTTTTTTCATTTTTCTTTACCTCTGCTTTTTTATGATAATCTATAATCCTTTTAGTTCGCTATTTCCACAAGTTTTTTCTGGTTCAAAAAGAAAATAAGAAAAAAGAAGGGAAGAAAAATAAAATTTTAATCCAGTCATTAAAACAAACTTAACACAGAACATTTTTTGGATGGAAAAGTTTTTTATTTCAAAAAAGTAATCACAAGCAAAAAATCTAAACTTTAAAAAACTTTAAAAATACAAAAATAATTTCAAGAAAAAGGAAATACATGAAATAAAATCACAAGTATTAAAATTTAATAAAAATAGAATGGAAATTATAAAAGTTTACTTAAAATCAAGCACAATGTCATTTATTACTTAATTTAAAAGTGTTTCTTCGAATATTACAGATTTTTATTACTTTATTAAGAGCCTGTGAAATAGAATTGCGAAATAAAAACATTTAGAAGAAACCTAAAACACAATCAAGGAATCAGTAATTGACAATTATATAAAGTTTTATTTTTACGACTGCGAAGATTAAATAGAAAGTCAAAATCAAACAAAGAAAAATTCTTCGAATGAAAATTATTCGTGTTTAGTAGAAAAACTTCTTACACAATTCGTGCTATCGTAAATGTCTCCCCTCATTTCCTTCCGAAAATCCTTAAAACAGTAACTACAAAAACTCCTTTTTGTTTGCAGACGTTTGTGTTTTAAGTTTTCTTTCGAGATTGAAATTTTTAAAGGAGAATAAAGATTGCAAGTAAGTCGATAACATTCTATCATTTGCAATCATTTGCAATTATTTGCAATTCAACTATTACAAATTCTCCCTCTGCATTACTTTACCAGAAACTATCAAATTCTACAAATCGTATATTTTCAAGAAAGTGTTGCATACCTTCAGGCAAGACTAGAAATCATATTGGCATACGTGCAAGAAAGCCTGCACGAATCACGTGTGATATTATATCATCGTAATGAAAATCCGTCCTAGTTTTATATGAATATTTAAACTGTGCACTACTTCCCATAAAATGTTTACTTAATTTCTCCTCATATTTATTATATTTTAATGAATAGCTCTAAATATTTTATAAATAAAAAAGTTTTCCAAAATTGACAAATTTATAGGAAAAAAGAGATTACATCCATTAAAGAATAATTTAATTGATGAAAATAACTCCTACTACTTAGCGTCTTCCCTGCAATAGAATATAAATGCTGATGCAGGAATCATGCATTATAACGTGTCAAAATTTCTGACCATTTATTTTTTTTATTACTTGTCTTCTAGCGAGCCATTCCTTTCAGCATTTCCTATATATCATGCTCTGTTACTTTTGGGCATTGTGAAATGACAAACACTGTAGTGTTTTTTTTGGTCATTAACAGCATAAAATTTGGGGCAAAAAACAGAAGAGCAAAAGTGGAAGAAAACTATAAGGGATCACAATATAGTCCAGGAAATATACTTTTTTTTAAAGCATCACGACCGGCTGTTCCGTTTTTTCTCTTTGCCTCTATACGTGATAACTATTGAAATCTGCATAACCTTACAGGTGTTTTCGTATCTAATTTCACTTTACCTCTACCTTTTAAATGTACTTTTGACAATAATTAAATGTACTTTGTAAAACCACAGCGAAATTTTGAAGATAGCTTTTATATTAGCATGCTCCACCACCCCTAAAAGTGTGCAAGGATGACCAACGTTATTGCACTCACACAGCACTACTCTTCCTCTTACCAACCTGTGGTACATGGGTTGAATCCTGAGGAATAACTCTTTTTTTAACTTCATTGAGACTCGGGTATATTCAGTGACGTTAACTAAATACTTAAGATTAATCTCTATTTGTTCAATTCACTAAACCATTCAACCATTATTTCCATCGTTCAAATCTTTTATTTAAATCTTTATTAACTCTTTATATCCTTTATGTTATGTCTTTGTTAATTATTTTATATTTATACAAATCCGTAAATATTTTATACATATAAAAATACATTACTTAAAGTTTTAATAGAGTTAACTAAAATTAAGTTCGTTATTTCATTATTCATTCATTCATTCACCTTAATTCATCAGTCCCTTTGAATTCGTACTCTTTACAGTTAGTTCAGATTGTTAGAATTGACTGCATTTATACAGTAAACTCTCTATCATACTGCCCTCTTTTTCCACCTTCTCATCTCTTTCATTATCTACCTCTCCATCCCTCTCTCTCTCTCCGTACCCATCACTCATTCATCAACTCCTCCCAACCAAAGTTGATTCATTCATCGTACTAAATTCATTCATAAATTCGCTTCCATTTTAACAAACAATGATGGTTTTATGTTTTTAACAGAGAAAATTTTAATGAATGCTAATTCTTGAAAGATACAGAAAATATACCATACGATGCACGTCCCTAAAAGTATGCAATAAATATATTTTATGTATATCTCCAGCTGGATTGAAGCCAATCTTATGCAAAAAAATATAAATGTTTTTACTAAAATGAACACATTTATGAAAAGAAATAAAATTATAATGGAAGAAATACTTTTTTCTCTTGAAAATATTTTCTAATATTAATATATGTATATGTTAAAATTTTGTATTTTATATTTCATACTAAATAACATTCATTTCTGAGAGAGTCAAATGCCGACAGAAAAAATTTCAATAAAATCCTTACACAGGCGTCCATAATAAGAATCAAAGAGGGTGTTAATTCTGGAACTCTGACTGGGTCGGACAATTGATGGGTGGCATTTAAGTAGATGACGGCAAGAGGGTAAAGCGTGTATGTGTTTTTACTTCATGAGAGATAAGTTGTCTTTAATGTTTGAGTGTACGAGACTATATGAATGGATTTGTAATGTATGTTTGAGTGTTTGCGTCTTGTGCGTTGTGTTTTCTACTCTGTTTTTATGCGTCCCTCACACTACTCATTAACTGCTCGACGTAGTTTTTGTTTCTCTTTTTACATAAAGAAAACTTCTACAGATCAAAATATAAAATAAGGAAATATAAACGAATCAAGCATGACATTTCATCATTGTGTTATCGTTGTCATGAATATAAATTAATCATTATCAGAAAAATTATGATTTCGTGAGCACTAAATGCGTAAATTGTCTTTAGTGATTCATGTATGACCTGTCATCAACGAATTTTTAAGCAATGCTTAGTCTGATTTCGGGGAGTGCATGGCTGGCAGCAATGTGATGCATGTTATGGTTTGTACCGAACGCCCTGAAATACATATGTATATTTAAAATTTTCTTGTTACTTTTTTTGTTGTTTCTTTACATTCGCCCGATTGAAATAGTATACTAAAAGAGAATACTTTAGACGTAATTGCATGTAAACATGTCGCACAGTCTGTCTGCTGAAAATACCGCAAGTACTTCCAGTCTGGAGCTTTAGAAAGTTTTGGCCTTTCGATTAAATTACATCGTTTGCGACTTGCATACACCTCAAAAATTACTTATTTTTTATTATTGTATAACACTTTCTAATTATTTTTTTATAGATAAAATATTTTCGTTAGTGTTTTATTTAATTACTTCATTTGAGTTTACATAATTTTATATTTTTTATGCTTATTCATTTACACTTATTTTCTCAGTGTATTCGGTACTCTCGTTTTACTACTACGTACTTGTTACTCGTTATAAATTTCAAGGAATCTGTTCGCGGAAGTCGTTTGTTTGTGAATTTTAATGAGAATTTTTTTCAAAGTGTCGACGACAATCGATGCATTCCTTCACCATGAAGACAAATATTCTCAACCCGTCCACCCCTACCATCTCATCCGTACAATGTTACCAGATCGTCATTTTCCTTACGGACATCATTATTTTTAACCGCGAGCAATTTTAACCGTCTCAAAGACACTTTGTTGTGTTTTATTTGTCGACCTTAAGGAAGGTTCTCACCACTAATTCTACTTCTGTGTCTCTGTTATCAATTATTTTCATTCAAGTATTTCACACAAAAAAAATTAATTAATGATGCCGTGTTAAGCACACGCTTCTCAAAATCAAAGTTATGACAGTGAAATGAAATCGTATTCTCGTTTACGAGATAGTTCTTAAGTATATAAATACAAAAAATTACAAAAGCAAACATTTTAATTTTTTCCATAAAGAAATCTATGAAATAAAAATTTTAAAAAATAGAGAAAATATTTATCGCAGCAATAAATGTGTGATATATCACTAGAAATCTATAAGAGATAATAAAATTTGAAATTGATTCTATATCAAAATATTTGTAATATTATACGAATAGTAAAAGTTATTACAATAATATTACTATAACAGTAAATAACAACTAATAAAAAGGAAAGAAATTGAATTAAGCAATAAAAACATGTGACAAATCTTAAGCATATTTAAGAAGAAGATCAAGAAATTTTCTACCGAAGAAATCATTAACAGAAACAATTTATCGCAGGAAATTTCATCTTAAATTCCCTTTGATTAGCTCCTGATCCATCGTCATCTTGTTCTTCTTCTTTTTCTTCTCCTCCCCATCTTATTCTTCTTCTACTATTTGTTACATTTCCTCTTCATTTTCTTTTTTTCTTCAGCCTCACCGTAATCTTATTGCTCTCTTTAACAACTAGACCGTAAAAATCTTCTGTTTTTTGAACAATTGAAAGGTAGCAAAAAACCGGAAATGAAAAACAATAAAAAATTACGTTGGAAAATGAAGCGAAACTCGAGAGCACTTTTCTCTCAACATTTTCTTGACGTTTATCCGTTTCAGACAGAGCATTAGAATACAAAAACACGAGAGAATAAGTAAGAACAAAAAACAGAAATATAGGAAAGAAGGAAGGGAGGGGGAGGCGTGGTTGTGTGGGAGATTTTAAAAAAAATGTGTAAGGAAAATCAGAAAGAGAAAACAAAAAAAGAAAAAATCAGAACAAAAAAGAAAATTTACAAAAGATTCAATTATTTCTTAAGCGCGAAAAGAATTTTCAATTATAGAAAATCTATAAATATTTTTATTTTACAAGAAAAAAATTTTAATATTCTCATTTCAATTAAAAACATTATCAATGTAATTTCCGCTTAGGTATACTTCAACTAATGCATAATTACAAATTTTCATTCAAAAATTGTATGCATGTAAGCATCTCTAAACATGCATAAAAGTGTTCCCTGAAGCTGTCATCGTCAAACCAATAAAGCCGTTACTGTCAACGGATCTGTTAACAGATTTGTCAATGGATCTGTCAATTAGTATGTTTATCAATTATAGAAGTTGACACATAATTTATATTTATGTTTTGTTATTGGACAAACGTCCAATCCAATCCAATTTAATAAATTATCGAATAACAAAAGCAACAAAATTCTTACGTTATTAATAACATTTAATTTACAAATCAATTTTCCTTACTAAGACATTTAATAGTTTTAGCAACTCATTAAATTTGAATGGATTGTCACAAATAAAAAGAAATCATTTGTGCGGATTTACATAATGTCACTTATCGTGTAAAATTTAAACTTGCGACGTTTTCGTAGTGAAAGGTATCATGCCAAATAATCAACATTTACACAACTTTGCATGGAGACCGGAATCTTTCTTACGCAAACAGGTCAGCAGTCACCACCCGCGAAGTCACTACACTGCATGTTAGTGCATGATTGTGTGTCTGCTTAAAGTTGTGAACACTTGTAAATCCATTTTACTTTTTAATGATGTAATTAATTTACAGGTTGCTTAATTACGCATTTAATAATTAATATTTCCATTAAGAGATTAATTCCGACTAAACGAACGTACACGCAGTGTTTTACGCATTGGAAATTAGAAAAAGAGGGAAAGATTAAGGATAAGAAAATAGTTCGAAAGAGAAAGATTACTCTTTTTTAACTAATAATTTTTAGTTAAAAAATGCAGAAAGAAACCAAAGCAAATAAAATTTTCTTTTCAATATAAGATTTATTGAATGTGGATCCTTAACCAACACACTTTTTTATCAATTTCCATTTCAACGCTTTCCTGCAGATACGTATATACATACATATACATCAAAAACGTTCGTATATATGTGCAAAGTATGAGTATCGTCGCGATGATTAATGAAAATGAACTACCCTCTCACTAGGTAACAGTCACATCCTCCCACTAGATAACAATCACGAATATATACTTCATATATTATGATTTACTTTCACCTTTCCAACTCATTGATCCTTTTGGAAGGTAATGAAGTAAGCTAAAGTAAAATGCAATTGAAGTTGAAACCATTCATTACTTATTCATATGATTTACATTATAGCAAATTTTACTTATTCATATGATTTACATTATAGCAAATTTTATCCAAGGTCGTTTACTTAACGACTCATCCACCATCCGGAGCAGATCCCAAAAAATGTCGTTAATTTTGATGATTCCACCCAAACGGCAGCACAAATACCCACATCAGAGACCACAAAAACAAAAAGCGGTCTCCCTGATGACCCTTCAGCTACATCGCGTATTGACCGTCTTTGGGCTAATATTTTAGAAGCCTTACAATGAAAACCCTTGCGAAAATTATCAGACCATCTTTCTTTCAATTCTTAATGACACTCCAACGATTTGTGTCTTTGACATTTTTAAGAAAACTAATCATTCTTCCAAACAATGTAGATGTCCTTTAAATAATTCACCACAAGTCTATTCAATTAAGTCTATTGTATCTCATTCTAAAGATTTGCCATTCTCTCAAACTAATCTGCCAACAAACAAATAATTGACAGGATCCTTTCCATATCTCTCTTCTCCTTGTTCTCTATAATCTTTCGTCATCATCATTGTCTTTAACATCATCATCATCATCATCATCATACTTATACAGTGAAAAATTGGCAGTCTTTTGAAAATGATGCTTGGCGGCGATTTGCATTTTCCCCAATAATTCTTTAACACTAGAGATAGAAGGTGATGAAAGAACGAGAAAGAGAGAGAAAGCAATAATAAAAAAGTTGCACAATTTGAACTGAAGGAACTTAAAAACACTTTGACAATGACAGTAAAATTATATCCTATATTATTTCTCTTCATTATTCACTCAAGCACCTTCACACCAACTTTAATAATAACCCAGTAGAAAAAGTGACGTCATTACAATCAGGTCAAGGAATCTCTATGATCACTAACATCATGCCAACAATGGCGTAATTTTTATTAGAGTTCTTAAAATGTCGCGACGCATTTACAAATTTATTTCCACTTTTATAAAGGACTTTATTTAAAAATATTGAAATTGATTAATTTTAATCCTATAAATCTAAACGAAAAAGCCATCACAATACTCGCGAATTGTCCTTTTCTCTTAATAATAACAAAAATTCTCTACTACACGCGATTACTCACAGTTGGTACCAACAAGTCCAAGAGTTCATTAAAGTCGATTTCTCGAAGAACAATTGCGTAAATGATACGCAGAATTTCTTTGGGAGTCTGTATATTAAATCAGTTCAATTCGTGGGCCCATTTTTTGAAATCTCAATGATGTATACATAATAAAACTTTATTTATACATAATAAAACTTTATTTATAATAAAACTTTAACAAAACTTTAATAATAAAACTTTCTTTATAATAATTGGATTGAATTTAGATTAGAAATTGCAATTTTAACGCAATTAGACTTATGGCATGGCTAAGAAATTAACGGCTAATATGTTTATAATTTTATCTCAACTACTACTACTATACCTGAAACTACTGTTTCACTATTTATGCCTTTAGGCTGAGAAAATACCAACCAACACAAATATTTTATATTATGTGATCAAATAACGACACCTTGTTTCTTATGAAAAGGGAGTTCTTATACAGCTTCTTATGCAGCGCACACCGGAGGGAGTGAAACGAAATTATTTGATCTGTTTTCAAAGAAGAAAAGAGTGGTAAGGAAACGTTTGACAAATGAAAGACATCTGCATGTCTGGAAGCACAAAAAGGTAAGTCTCAGATACAATCTCGTTTTAAGCTTTGGTCATCTTACAGTCTTTTGTCTGATATGTGTATTAACGGAGAATATTTTCTTAAATCAAATTAATCAAAAACATTTAGTCCGTATCGGTGCAGCTTCATTCTTATTTATTATTCGCTGGCTCATATTGCCACGTATAATTTCCTGCTGGGGTTTTAAACTCTCTAAAAGTCCAAAGACTCGATTCATTCTCAACCAATTTCTTTCTTTTCGAACACTTTCAGGCTGAGATTTCATTTCTTATTGCCGCCTGAGTTGCCGATTTTTCATTTCTTTTAATTTGTTTTTTATACTACTTCTCTCTTTTGGCCTATTTTACTTGCCGTTTTCTCGCAAAATGTTTGTGACGATTCTTACAGTTAAGTTATTTGATATATTGTAAATCCTATCTAGAAATTTTCTTTCTTTTACTCTCTTTTTTCATATTTTCTGGTATTTGTGCTAGTATTGATGACGTTACCACCATCACTGTTCACCGATCACCGTTATAGTGATTCAATTTTTTGCTTTACTTCATTTATTTACCTTTTACTTTGCGTGTATTTGTTATTGTTTTTGCGCTATTATTAACACCATCACGTCCGTATGGGTGGCAATTTCATTTCCTTCCGTCCTTCTGATATCCGCTTATTTGCAGATAGATGATTGCAAATATATACAAATACGTAACGTGTACACATATATTTGTATGTGTATTAGTAAATGTACGAGGGCAATTTGTGTGTAATATCCACAGTTTTTGTGGGTCAAGGATATGCAGGTGTCACATTGTCTGGCGCCTGACTTACTAAATCCTCGGATGCCGCTAGTCTAATGCTTGCTCGTCGTCGTCTTCTTCTTCTTCTCGTTGTTACTTGTTAACAGTTGGTTTATCGCTGTGATTTTATGCATTATCGACAATTTGTAACAAGATAAATTTTTAGTTTTCGCTGAGAGACAAAAGAAGAGTTAAGAAATAAAGAAAGAAAAGGAAAGAAAGAGACAGAGAGATAGGGATGGAGGTCGACGTGTTAGTGAATATGTGTCGATATAGGATGATATTTTTATTCACTTAGCTTTTATGTAAATTTTCCATGAAAAATTTATTGAAAAGAACTTTTATTTTTCTATTTCTATCTCTCTCTCGGGTATCAAAAGCACAAAAAAAGATTATCAAATAATTCTTCTGGGCATTTACACGACATTATTATCCATTCTAGGAAGATAATCATAGTTTAAATACAAAACAACCAGAGGGCGTTACACGAAACTATTCTAAACACAAAACAATAAAGTTTAATACTTTTTTATTAAAAACAAAAACGACCAAGAGATCTGCAATGCAGCATTTTTTATGCGCTAAGCTTCAAAAAATAATCACCGGGGTTAAAAATGAAAATAGAACAGAAAATATACATAAACTCCTTGAAAGCATAAAAAAATATTTAGAAATAATCGCAAGAACAGGCGGGGGCCCGAGCGTTGAACCAAATATTAAAGTTAGAAAATAGAAGGAGAAGGATTTTTGAGAGGGATATGGCAACACTTGGCTCGAAATAAAACAGGTAACAACAATTAGAGAAAAAAACGAGCAAAAAGGCAGGTTGAAATCAAAAACGGGTCAGACGAAGTCAGAAACTACGAAGTGAGGGGAGGGGGAGAGCTGAATGATAGAGAAGCAAGTGAAACCGAAGAAAATGATAAATTGAGTACAGGATGTCAAAAGTATAATGCGTTGGATTATCTAAAAAGTTAACATGAAAATTTTTTACACAAAAAATATCCCCACACCCTGACGCGCATTCCTTCACCTTTACACCCACTCCCGCACACGAGTCAGAATGATTGAATGAAACAAACCCTGTAGAGAAAATATTTATTTTGGCTTTGGTGAAAATGTACAAAAATCGACAATGCCTTTTTTAAATCACAACCAGTTCTCAATCAAGAAATACTCAATAATCCAAAAATTTTAAAAATTTTAATTAAAACAAATTTTAAATCGAAATGTTTGTCTTCTTTTTAGCCTCTTAAAATTGAGGACCATTTCGACAAAGGGTTCTTACTAATTCATTAATTTTTATAATTTTTCTATTTTCTAGAGGTGTCTCTATTTCGTTATCAGAATTAATCAAACCTAATAAATGGTATTGAAAGGGTTGAAACCCATGATGAAAACTAATTTGTACCGATAATTTCTGAGCTGCTTGAGGAAGGCAATTTATTGTCTTTCTTCTTTATAAACATCTAACCTAAACGCGTTTATAAAGCATCCTTTATTACAAAAAACACTAAGAAAATTCCAGATTTTTCAATTATTGTTAACCCATTTGTGCCTTCGAAATAAAATTCAAATCGGCTAGAATTCTATCCCTGAATAAAAAAATAACAAATACCGAAAAGCGCTAGTAATGAGAACTGGTTCCATTCATACTAAATTTGCATTTATAAAATTTTATAATTTAGTCTAAAAATTGACTGCTGGTAATCTCTTCTTCGTCTCTTTGGCTTACATACATATGTATACGTAACAATATGCTGTACGATACCGCTAACACCAACAGCCTAACACAAATTGTTCTACTAAAGGCGTTGCTGGCAGGGCGTGGTTGGACCATAAAACAAACAAACAAAGCAACAACAACAACTACAACAACAACGACTGGATAGATTCTTACCTAACAATGAGCGAGTGAGTAATACAAGCAGCAATAACAACAGCAACAACAACAACGGCAGCATGTGAATTAAACAGAGTATGAATTATTGTTTTGCAGTCGTATTGTTTTATATATAATAATGAAATATTGCCTAGAGTAGTGGCGTACAACCGCACACACACGCACACGAGTATAGAAAAGAAAAACAAAACACACACACAGGCATCAATCTGCTCATACAATACTTTTACGAGCATAGAGAAATGAAACATGAAACCAATTCAAAGTTAGTGATGTAGATTAACAAAAATGAATTGGACCTAAACAAATAGCGAAGTAATTGGTATACGTTGTATTGGAATATGATGGAACATGTAGAATTTATGAAAGCGTTTACAAGCATTTAATTGAATAAAATATTTAAGCAAATCTCTTAGTAATTAAGATTACCAGAGGAATTATTCACAGGAATTTTCATTTTTCCATTTGTACATTTTGTAACAGCATTTTAGCTAATGATACGTGGCAACAACAATTACTGGAAAAGGCCATTAGCGATGACAAGAAACCTGTAGTCTGTTATTCTTTCATTCATCAATTTAAAAGTCTCAAAAATTTATAAACCTCTAATTCTAAGCATCAAATTTTTGGAAATTATTCTCCTTACGAAGCTCAAGCCTGTGAATTCCGCGAAATAAAGATTAACAGATTTTCTGAGTAACATGACATTTTTCTGATTAAAACTCATAATAAAATCTCAAAGACCTTTTTAATATTACACCTAAATCTAAATAAAAGGATTGAAAGATTGAACGATAAAAAGATTGAACTAATCGGAGATTAATTACCGCAGTGTAATTTAATTCAATCAAAAAATTGTCATATTCGATTTTTCTGATTATTTCTGATGATTTTCAGTCCCAATTTTGAACATTAGTATCCCTCAAAACCCTGTTTCATCAATATCAACCCATTTTTTACATCATACTCCACAAAAATGTAATCAGATTCATCAAATCGCATGACCAAATTGTCTAACATAGTTTAAATTGAAAACCGATCCAGAACCACCGGATGATTTCTCTATTTCTTCTTTCTGGTTTCTGGCTAATGTTTTATTTTTTTTAAAAAAAAGTTACTAATTTCAATCAATATTGATATTTGTGACTTTGAAACTTCGATTTCGTTCAACTTCATCACCCGATTTTTAATCGTTTCATTGTGCTCGTTTCTACTTTATGGTCAAGTAACTGGTACTCGTTGTGCGGGCAGCATTGGTCGAAATACATCGCAATCATACACACCCACGCAGATGGACAAACACATTCATACCCACACACTAAACATAAGTATTGAACACCAAATGAAGCAGAAAACAGCTCCTAAAACTGGATAAACTCTAAAAAAAGCAATGCAGAATGAAACAACCCAACAGTAAGGATAGTAATAACAATAACAACTCTATAACGAATATCAAAACAAACAAATCCTCCTTAGTACTCTACTGCAATTCATAAATTTTGTACCGGCAAAATTACAAACATTATGTAAGTGCAACATCAACAACAACAACAACAACAACTAAGTCCGACAATAACAATATCAACAGTAACACCAGTAGCAGCAACAAAAACAAGAGCAGGTGTTGCCGTATGTGCTAAAAATATTGTAGTCAAAAGAATGCTGGTGGCAATAAAGCAACAACAGAAGCGTGAACAATATTATCAGCAAACAGAAAGAATATTGAATGTGCAGAGTGTGCAAGGATGTCTAAAGGAGGAATCGAAGTTCTTCCATGAAAAATACAAAGGACTTAAATTAGTCCTCTCTCTTTCACAATCTCTGATATGAAGTTATTTTCTTTTGGAAATTATATTCTTTATGGCCTGTTATCTTTAATAAGCAATAGACAAATACAGCTAAAATATATTCCTTACCAATGTATTTTGTCCTTTATCCAATCGAGGTGAGGATAAATCGCGTGGCGATTAATCGATCATTCTTAGCAATAAATCACTTCGCCAGGCAGAAAATGGTGATATGTAGGAGAGGTCTTGATATCCTCGATTCGGGGAGGTGAAGTATAGGAAATTAGCTGCCTGACACGATTTTGAAAAAATATTTCCGTTTTCATCGTGATTTATCCGACGTCTATTAAAATCTTACAAAGTAATTTGAGTCTTTGATGGAATTAGGAACAATTAGACCATAAGAAATTCTACTAAAAAACAAATAATCATTGCTATGATAGTTCCTAAAAATGGTGAACATAATTCTTCAATACAAATTCGATAACAATTTCTATATCCGGACACTACACACATTTCAATAAGGCGATAACATAATTTCTCCAGAGTTAAGCTTAGATTCAGATTATGTGGTGACTTCATTCGAATTCAATATTTTCGGTACGTTTACCGGTGCCTCCGACGCAAGGATATTCAACAGCGGATAGTCCCTTCAGTCTGGCTACTATTTACCACGACCAGCCTAGGGGGGTAAGTGACTTGGGTGAAGTTGATGACACCAAATCAGAAATGGAATAGTTATTTTTAATAATTTTCAGAAGCAGCACGTCCATGATTTTTAGATTGGTGAAAACGACTATTCTTCACTGACGTTTCGATATATCCGCAACAAGAAAGACTTCTGAATACATTCGTATTGAAATACATTTGACATATTTTCTTCTTGGGGTTTTATTAGACCCTGAAGAAGAATGTATTTCCAAACATCAAAAAGGAACCAGAATATCGTTGATTGAGGACATAACCTAAATCCAAGGATTGTACAAACCTCTGAAGGATACTGATTGTTTGGATTTGATGTTCGACGTTTGCTACTTTGCTACTGAATGTATCTGAAAAATTCCAAAACTTGTCCGTCTGACGGACAATTTTTTAGACTTCCTGAGAGTGAAGAAAATTTGTTAGACTTTGTAAGACTTTTTAAGATTTCGTTCTTGAGATGTTGCCCTTAAGACCCTAAGACATATTTGAAGCATTAAACAAAGGGGTTAACTCCCCCAAAAGTCTTATAGAATAATAATTAACGCTATATGGAATGTACTTAAGAGAGACCTTTTTTCCTGAAAAAATATTAGGAATGTAGTAATTATAGTAATAAAATTAAAAACTACCAAAGAAATAAGTGGGCACTACTGTTTCCCCCCGGTAGGGGGAAGAGGAATTGTAATAAAACAGAAAATATCACTGTAACTTTAGACTACTTTTGGCACATTTTTCACTGACTCCGCATGAAATGCATTTTTTATCTATACATGTCTTTATTATTTTTATGAAGTAATTATATTAAACGTGCAATTATTATTTATATATGTTCTTACTTTATATATGTTATTACTTATATGTTCTTATTCTAATCTTTAAAAAATTTTTAATTGTTTTAATTCTTCAAAATTTTTTAAGAGAAAAAAAGGATTTTTAGTTTAAATTTAAATTTAAATTTTAATTCTTTACAAAAAACTCTATCCAATAAACCAATAGATATCTTACAAAATTTGAAATTAACTTGAAATTAGATTATTTGTTTTAATTTTTTACCGTAACTTTAATTTAATTCAACACGTTTTTTTTTAAAGTTTCCCTTTTTTCTTTTCACACTTTGAAGCGTTCGTAACGTACGAAATTAAGCTAGTATTAGTAAAGGACGCGTGCGACATTACTAAAAGCCACCGAACAAATGCCGAGCCGGAAAATCATCCAGCGGCGTTGCCAACAGCAAGAAAAGCAATTACAAAATAAACAAAATTAAATGAGCATAAAAGAAAGATGAAACAAGATAAACTTAAAAGCTTGCTCCAACTCTCTGCCGATGCTCTTCCTCAAAACTCTGCCTTTCGCTCTTCCACACAGACTGACTAAACCACGTTATTATCAATGGTCTGTAGACGATGCTTGGGGCGGGTTCATAAAGAAAGGAAATTATAATGAAAGATGGCATTTTAGGAAAACACACTAGCTGTGTGTTGTTATGTAGTAGTAGTTGTTGTTTCTATTATTATTATTATTGTTGTTGTTGTCGTTCTTTTATCATTTTAAACGTAGCGTATAGCTGAATAATAAACCGAACAGAATAATAAACAACGTAAGTTAGGGAGATGAATGAAAAGCTTGGCGTTTAGTAGAAAGCTCTGAGGAAAAAAATGAAAGGAATTATTTAAGATGAATTAGAGAACAGAATAGAGCACGTTATTGAAAAGAGAAGAGTAACTAAAAAATTGAGAAAATATAGATCCTACGTGCTTTTTAATAACACTCAGAGAGGATCTGACATTAACTAAACGATTGAGTCTAACATTAAATTAAAAGACAGTCGTAACATTAACTTAACAGAAAGAGAAACTAACATGAAATTAGCAGATTTTCCTCAAACTTGAAATGCAATTAATGAATTTTGTTGTAAAGAATTGATAGAACAAGAAACTGACTTCTACAGAATATTCGAGACGAAGTTTCAGTCGGAAGAAGACGAGAAAAAAAATTATAAGAATAACAGAGTAATTGTTTTTCTCTTTGAAATATAAATATAAATTTAAAACTAGTAAGAACGTTTTCTTCGGCCTGGCCGAAGCTTATATATCCTATTCCCAAATCTCTTGATAAAAACGTTCAAATAAAATGTCGGCGGATTATATAGATATATTATATATTTATATTTAAATTATTATATTATAATGGTTTTATAACCAGCCTGTGATGACAGAGAACATTATTACCCAATTTCATGCTTTATTTGTTCTTTTCAACTATCATTTCTTGTGAAACAGTTCTAATTGAGGTGCAGGCGTTGCAGTTTTCTGATTTCACCCATTTTCAACCTTTAAGTTCGTACTCGGGGCTGAGAAATTGAGCTCTAAACACGATTTCGCCCATTTTCAATACCAACCAGCCTATCCTAACACGAAATATTCATACCAAATTTCATGATCACAGCTTCATTCATTCTCTTGTAATCGTGATTTCCACAGACAGACAGACAGACAGACGGACGGACGGACGGACAGGAGCCAGAATATATATACTTTTCTATATCTATTGTAGCTCCTTCACTGCGTTACAAACCTAGTATCAACGTTAATATATCCTTTTCCGTTTTTTAAGGGAATAGGATATACAAAATTAATATAAACGTCAATATATTTTTATTAATCGCTAGCATCCTTCGTCAATGCGAATAAATTTATAGGCAGAAATATTGGTGTCTAACATGCCATGTTTTGCAATAGAAGTGACATGGCATGGGGAGGGGGGTGGGTAATGTAGAAGCAGTAAGTTGTTAATAAAATGTGAATAATTATCGAGAATACCCATTACGACTAGGAATGTTCTTACTTAAAAACTCTGCGACTAAGGAGCGGTCTTCCTCAGAACATTTTCATTATGAAGTGACTATATTCGCGCATGTGAGGCGGGTATAAGAGTATGAATTACACGGAGTTAAGCTTAGTAACCATAATGCTATGTCCGTAAAGAAATTATTATCTAGGGATTTCTACTAAGCCGCTATAAAGCCGAAATTAAGCAAACATTAATATGCCACAAAACATATCTATTACTTTAAAAGCTTTTGCAGATTACTTTTTACGAATTTCGAAGAGACTGAGACTCAAGACTGAAAATTTCATTATTTTTTTTTGAGAATTTTTATATATGTTTCACCTTTTTATGTGATTTATTTTAGTGTGAAAGAAAAATATAAGCAAAATTTTCTAAAACAACCAGTTTAGCACTTACATATATATATATATATATATATATATATATTATATATATATATATATATATATATATATATATATATATATATATATATATATATAATATATATATATATATATATATATATATATATATATATATATATTATATATATATATATATATATATATATATATATTATATATATATATATATATATATATATATATATATATATATATATATATATATATATATATATATATATATATATATATATATATATATATATATATATATATATATATATATATATATATATATATATATATATATATATATATATATATATATATATATATATATATATATATATATATATATATATATATATATATATATATATATATATATATATATATATATATATATATATATATATATATATATATATATATATATATATATATATTATATATATATATATATATATATATATTATATATATATATATATATATATATATATATATATATATATATATATATATATATATATATATATATATATATATATATATTATATATATATATATATATATATATATATATATATATATATATATATATATATATATATATATATATATATATATATATATATATATATATATATATATATATATATATTATATATATATATATATATATATATATATATATATATATATATATATATATATATATATATATATATATATATATATATATATATATATATATATATATATATATATATATATATATATATATATATATATATATATATATATATATATATATATATATATATATATATATATATATATATATATATATATATATATATATATATATATATATATATATATATATATATATATATATATATATATATATATATATATATATATATATATATATATATATATATATATATATATATATATATATATATATATATATATATATATATATATATATATATATATATATATATATATATATATATATATATATATATATATATATATATATATATATATATATATATATATATATATATATATATATATATATATATATATATATATATATATATATATATATATATATATATATATATATATATATATATATATATATATATATATATATATATATATATATATATATATATATATATATATATATATATATATATATATATATATATATATATATATATATATATATATATATATATATATATATATATATATATATATATATATATATATATATATATATATATATATATATATATATATATATATATATATATATATATATATATATATATATATATATATATATATATATATATATATATATATATATATATATATATATATATATATATATATATATATATATATATATATATATATATATATATATATATATATATATATATATATATATATATATATATATATATATATATATATATATATATATATATATATATATATATATATATATATATATATATATATATATATATATATATATATATATATATATATATATATATATATATATATATATATATATATATATATATATATATATATATATATATATATATATATATATATATATATATATATATATATATATATATATATATATATATATATATATATATATATATATATATATATATATATATATATATATATATATATATATATATATATATATATATATATATATATATATATATATATATATATATATATATATATATATATATATATATATATATATATATATATATATATATATATATATATATATATATATATATATATATATATATATATATATATATATATATATATATATATATATATATATATATATATATATATATATATATATATATATATATATATATATATATATATATATATATATATATATATATATATATATATATATATATATATATATATATATATATATATATATATATATATATATATATATATATATATATATATATATATATATATATATATATATATATATATATATATATATATATATATATATATATATATATATATATATATATATATATATATATATATATATATATATATATATATATATATATATATATATATATATATATATATATATATATATATATATATATATATATATATATATATATATATATATATATATATATATATATATATATATATATATATATATATATATATATATATATATATATATATATATATATATATATATATATATATATATATATATATATATATATATATATATATATATATGCAATATTGTAAAACAATTTTTAATATTTTATATATAAAATTTAAGATAAAACGTATTTTAATAATTTTTAGGCAAATACTTACCACGTATTTATGTTAAAGATTTATTCAATGAAGAAATTATTTCTTTTAATAATTTAAATTTTTTATTTAAACTGTTTGTTTCTTTTATTGACAGTTTATTATTTTATTTCTCAATTAAAACACTTTTTTGACGCATGCGACACTAAAATTTCTTCTCATGAAAATTGGCATTTGTATATTTATACTATGTATACGGAGAGAGACACAAAACACTTCTCAGGCGAAATGTCGATGAAAAAATTTTTTATAATAAAAAGTATTCAGACTCTTTATGCGCTAAACATTTGCTTTATATCAAATATATTTCACATCTTTATAAATCGCTTTTATTTTATGGAAAAACTTTCTATTTTTTCACAAACAACTGAAATATTTTAATTCTCACGAAGTAAAATTTCATATTTTTATTCATCCTTCAACAATTTTTTTTAATTTATTTTTCTCTTAATCATTTTTAAAAAGTATCGAAATCCATCACCATTTCTTTATTCCGTCGCCCTCAAGATTCGACTCGTTACTGAGGATTGAATTAACGAAAGGACACGCAAATGATTTTTAGCTTCGGTTTGAAGGGTTTAGATATTCGCGTTTTTCTTTCGTAAGAGTGAAAAGGCTTTTTCTCTCTGAGAGAAAATCTGCAACATGAAAATTTATCTCCACGCTATGAATTATTTTTTTTTTTCATTCCGGTAAGTAATGACCGCTCTTTTGGTCGCTCCGGTTGCCACAGCAACAATATCGTCTTCGTTTTTATTACTGTTGTTAGTGTTTTTCTTTTTTGTAATATTTGTTGCTGATTTTAACGATTACATTTCATCGTAAACAAGTGCATGCTTTTATACTTTTGTTATTGCCGGCTAACAGAACTGTGACGGTTATAAAACGTTATGGTCCGGTGGTTTATAATGATATGAATTTACTAGACGTTAAGGAAAGTGTATTTAAAGTTTACAATAATTTTACTTCCTTATAAGATTTCATTTGAAAATCGATCAATTTCTAAAAATTATTTCTAACAATTGAATTTAATCAAATATAACGAAAATCTATAAAAAATTGTAGATTACAAAAAATAATTTTTAATTAATTAATAACAACCCAAAATTTATATTTTTATATCCATTTTTAAGACTCGACATAATTAATTTAGCAATTTGATAAATAGAAAACCTACATAATTAGCTTTCTTTTCCAGAAAGTGTTTTTTTTTTCTTTTAAATTTTCCAATACCTAATTTTTTATAATTATGCTTTAAATTCATAATTAAACTAAATGTATTATAATTTTCCAAAGCAAATTTTTCATATTTCAATTCATGTTTCCTGATTTTTTAATATCGCAAATTTTATTTTAGTAACCATCAGCCATTATTATTAGATTTTTGTTATCCTGCTCATATTTTTTATTGCGACAGTACTCGAAGTTTTCTTTACCCTTTTCAAATTTACTAGTATTACAATTGTTAACCACAGGCACCATTCACATTCACCACACTTTAGTAATAATAACACTAATTCTTATGACAATTTCATAGCAAGATTAACTTGCTCTTGAACACGTGTTCCCTTCAAATTAGGAAAGTTAATATTTTCACTTGGCAACTCCCTGTGCTGATGTAATATTCCTTCAAAATTGCCTGAGAATGGATAAAACAGCACGCTCTCTCGCAAAGAGAGTGCGTGCGCAAATACCGGCAACTAACAGTGTAGCGTCTTTTCTGACCTCAGAGATAGTTAAAGAAAAGTGAACTGAAATAAAGTTTATAACGCATCATAGTAATTATTGCTATCGTTAAAATAATAGAGATTAATAAATTTATGATGTATTAGGTGAACTGATTATATAAGCTGATTATATAAGGTGATCTGATTATATAAAGGTATGACTTATAGTATGATTTATAGTGCATCAATTTAACGAATTCTGTAATAAAACCATCGAAATGTGTTTTAAAGACTATATGTATAATATAATTGGCGTATATAACCCCTGATTTATAATCGTACTTAATAGTGTATGCAAAAAACTTTAAGCCGAAATTACGTTAGCGTTTCAAAATAAGTAAGAATTGTTTGCCTTCTTGGAATTGAATATCCCATTAGGAGTAAGCCAACATTAAATAACAATACCAAAAAACGCTACATTTGTTAAAATAAAAATAGTCTAAGTAATCTTTTGCCCGCTGAATGAAAGCAACAATGAAGTATCTTTAGCGAAGAAAACGTATTACTCACACTTTAGCTCATATTATTGAACTTATAATCGCTCTCTTAAATTTACCGGTTTGTGCCCCACTGGTGAATTTGTTATCATCATACATACTTTTTATGACTAAAAGAATTTAACAATAAAAATAATTCTTTATATTATCTTAACTATTATATTATATTATCTGATATTGTAATCGGAAATCTAACTTCAATTACAAGAGAAAAGAAGGACAAAAAAGTAACGACAAAAATAGGAAATGGGGTCGAGAGAAACAAAGGGCTGAAACATAGTAGTCTATGTTCAATGTGGTGTGTTGCTGCAAAACGTTTTATATTACAATATATATAACAAAATTTACCACTGGGTCACTAAACTTTTTATTCTCTCAAACTAACGCAGTGGTTTATACAATACGACCTCGGCGGCCTTCACTCTCTTTTTCTCTGCTATTATACATTTAAGTCATTCAGTCTCATTTTGTTGGTGAGATATAAGATAATTTATTCTTTTACCGCGAGCCGGCTGCCGTTTCTAACTGCCACAGTTTTTTTTAGTAAAGTAAAAATAGATTGTAATATTTGATACTTAAATTCGAAAAACCGAGAAAATTTAAGGAATTTTATACCGTCAAGTGCAAATTATTTATTTAAGCCTTACAATTCATACAATTCATCCTGCGTTAGCATCATACGATATGAACTTTTGATATTATAAATATTACTTCATTTTACTACGAGAAAGTTAGCAAGAATAAATAGAATAGTTTTTAATATTTACAACAAAAGCAATAGTGATAATTCGTGCGAGAATATTTATGAATAATGGATGATTTTGTGGATCGAATTAAGTAAGTAAATGCTCGAGACCTTTTTAGGAATGTGTAAATTTTTCATATAGATACATACATACAAACATATCTATTTGATATTAACCTATCTTTCTAAGTCTCCTCGTCTGATTAGACTGATTAAACCCTTACCCTCACGTGCTTTGACGTGGCTGACCATATTATTTATTATCATGAATAAACTGAATAAATTGAATTTTTTCATGTATTTCTTCAGTAACAGATAATTCGTTATCACTCTTTAATTGAGGGGAAAATTTCATTAAGGTAAAACTAAATGAACAAGAAAACAGTAACAGTTGTCATTTCATCAAAAAGAATGAAAGTATTGAAGAGTAATATTGCAATACAATTATCCGATATGATAAAAATATTTTATACCATTCGTTCTCAATTCCGATTCGAACAAGACGAATCGGTTTCAAACACGTGTTATTTTTCAGAGAACATTTTCATACGTGGAAAATGAGAATAGCTGAACTTATTAAAAGAGGCATGACATATAAATATTTCTGCTTAAAATCAGTCTATAAATCTATATAACCCTGTCCATCCATCCGTTCGTCCGTCTGGCTGGGAAAATCACGATTGCTAAAACATTGGGATCGTAATATCCACAGCCAGACAAACAGGCAGACTAATGGAGCGACAAGGCTATATTAAAATACAGCTATGATTATTATTATGATTATTAATATTATACATCGTAACATACGTTCTCTACCTTCCTAAGCCGTTTCCTACTAGTACTAATCCGACTACTTTTTATAGCATATACAATTAAAGAACCCGTCATTTAAAGAAATCCGTCCCCTGATTACAATTGAATACAATTAATACACGACAGACGACATCCGTAAAAATTTGGAAAGAAAAGATTGCCAAAAGCAAGTTGTTGGAGTAGCATGCAATCAAGAAGTTCAAACGCAAAACTATTAAGTGGCAAAAGTATAAACAAAAGCCAGTTGTTGATTTTATAGAAATGACAACAAATAAAAGAGGACTAATCGCCACTTACGCTCTGATTACGCTCTTATTATTGACTGCGTCAGTGATTTATTTACTACTGCTTCCCTGCAATTTTAACACTACTATGAAAAGTTTAATTGATGGCGAGAAACCGTTTAAATAATTTTTCTTTCATAATTTTTTTCAAGCTTTTTATTACACATCACTATAATGCGCCTCAGTTTCTAGCGAGTTAGCGGTTTAGCAGCTTTCTAAAAAGCCTTGAAATTTTCTCAGTAAACAGTAAAAAGTCAGGAAACAAACTGCAAAATGAAAAATCCCCGACAGTCGGTAATATTTACTAATTTATTCTGATTTGCATGAGGATGGAAGAATCTAAGAATTAAATTATTATGAATCAGTAAAATCTTTTTCAAAAACATTAAATATGGTTTTTATTAATTAACTGCATTTGCTCTTATTGCTTTTGTTAAGTAACGCCCTGTTTTTTAAATGATGCCCTATGCACTGATTCATTCCGAAATTGATTAGAAGACTGTTGATTTTATTGTCTCTAAAATCTAAATAGATTATTAATTAATTAACTCACGTGTACGCGGAGAATATAATCAAATTTTGAAACTATGAAAGCTCTTCCAGTCATTGTCTACAAGTCCACAAGTATTCAGAGATGACTTTTTGCGAATGCGATTTCCCTCACGCTGTCTACCATTTTCCTTCGCTCAAGCAATTAAATTTATATGAAGAGTGACTTAGTTTGAAAAATAAATAACTTATAAAAATATATTAGTCATAAGCTCAATTCAATAAAATCTTATTAAAATGAAAAATGAAGAAATGCGACAGATTTTCCGCTTTTCAACAGAAGGCGCTAAAGTTGCGGAAAACAAAGCTTTCAAATTCTCAAATTGACAATAACTCAAAATGAAGCTTTCCCTCATTCCAATTTGTTTGATTGTCGAAATGGCATCATTATTATTGCTTGAATGCTGTAAAATCAGTTGATATCCAACAGTGGCCGCGTGCAATACAAAGAAATTCATAATAAAACAATTTGAAGTCAAAGAAGCGTGAGAAATTTAGTGTAAAGTTCTTAAATTAAATGTAAGAATAAACACAAAAAAGTAATTTTACGTAAAGATATTTTACTAAATTTATAATTGCACTATACATAAAATGTAAATTATATAAACAAACGATAGTAAAATAATAAAATTAATGTATAAAAAATTGAATTAAAAATATATATAAACAAAAACTTAATCAAGTTAAATGTTTTTACGCTTCAATTAAAATCTTCACAATTCCAAATCATAATAAAATAAAAATAATTTCTGAGTAAAATAGGAAATATATTTTATTGTTTTTATTTGGTTTTCTTTTCTGAATTGTCTTTTATAAAACGGCAAAAGCTGTACAAGCTATATTAATACTAATATTATGTATTCAATTTAAAGGCAAAAAATATCGTTTACAATTAAAAAATATCTTTCTAAAAAATTTCCACAATTATATACTTTTCAGCTGTGGTTACTTTTTCACATTTTACTAATATTTACTTGTTGGATTTGAAAGGAAAATTAATTAATACAAATAATTTTCAACTACGTAATACCTTCGAACACGTACGCAAATAAATTTGAATAAATAAATTGGAATAAATAGCTAAATTAATAAATTAATAAATTGGAATAAAAAATTAATGATATTTTAGTTTTACGTGGAAATTACGTGGTCGAAGGTAAGGATTTAAAACCAAGGAATATCAAGGATTCATTAAATTAAATAAAGAAAAGCAAACAATTAAATGGACCTTATTTAAAACATCCAAATTAAACTCGACTGATGAAGAGCCTAAATATTCAGAATATTTTTTAAAAACTGAAACTCACCAAACAAAAGAGATCACTCTAATCATAAAATTAAATTTAAATTAATATTTAATATTTACATTTAATATTTTATATTTCTATAGACAAATTTGACATGAATCCTAATTAAATCTTAGTGTTCTTTAATATAAATTAATATAATTTAATACAATTTGATACAAATTTAAATATCACCTAAATCGAAATTAAATCTAATTGATGTTTAATTGAAATCTAGATCCAAATTTTATAAAGATTTTAAGCTTCGGTAATGATTTGTTAATTATAATAAATGATTAATTTATAATGATACGCGCTATTACATCGCAATTTTTCATCTGTAGACTAGCTTCTCATTAGTAAACTTTACCTGATCGATTGAAGGCTACAGAAAGTCGCTTATCTTAAAAATGATCTAATACCATTTCTGAGGGAAAATTGAGGAGAACCGTTTGATTATTGAACTCGTAACAAATTTGAAAGTGACAAGAATGGTTTCTCTCAATATGTTTTCAAAACATAAATACATTTTAAATTATTTTATCGTTTTCAAATATTAAATGTTTTTTTTTAATTTTTTCATAATTTTAGCATGGCTTTCTCCTATCCAAGCATCTCAAACGCTTACAAGGTTCTGACACGCAAAAAACCCATTGAATCCTCTTCAGAATCAAAATTAGCAAAAGTTTTGTCCGCCTTCGATTTAACGGCATTGGGTATAGGTTCTACCCTGGGTGTTGGCGTCTACGTTCTTGCTGGGACTGTTTCCAAAAATGAAGCTGGGCCCTCTATAGTTATATGCTTTCTAATAGCTGCCATAGCATCAATATTTGCTGGTCTCTGCTATGCTGAATTTGGAGCACGCGTACCGAAGGCTGGTTCGGCGTATATTTACAGTTATGTGACAATTGGCGAGTTCATTGCATTCTTAATTGGTTGGAATTTGATTCTCGAATATGCAATCGGTAAGTGCGAACGAGAAAGGAATGTTTTGATAGAAGAAATAAAAGATAAAGAAATTTAATTAAGGACTCGGAAAAATGTTCAATGATCGTCAAAATCAAAGACGATCAAGAGTAAATTGAATTGTTTGGTAAAGACTTTATGAAATTTTTGAAGGGCAAGCTTTAAGACTTCTTTATTTCTTTATTATTAATGTCTTTTGCTATTAATGTTCATTTGTGTTTAAACAAATCAATTGAAAGCAGTCAAATTTTCAATTAGTCTTTAATAAAAGAGCAACGTCAATATGTTGTTGACAACGTCAATATGTTGTTGCCAAGGTCAATAATTTCACATTGTCACAATTTATGCTCGTTTCGGAATCAATTGACCATCGTTTGGTTTTCTTTTAGAAATGTCGTGAATTAATATCATTTAACACTATGAAATAGTTTTCGAGGGCTGATCTTTATGTATCCGAAATAATATTTTTCAGGCTCCGCAAGTGTTGTCAAAGCTCTGAGTTTATACCTGGACTCACTTTTTGGTTTCGTAATGGAGAATTTTCTTAAAAGCCATCTACCAATCCACATCGCCGGCCTCAGTGAATACCCGGATTTTTTAGCTTTTACCATTACTTTGATTTTCTCGGCCGCAATTGCTTTGGGTGCCAAAGAATCGACACGTGTCAATAACGTCTTCACCGTTCTCAATCTTGGTGTGGTTCTGTTTGTGATCATTGCAGGACTTTTCAAAGGTAAGTCACATTCGTCTTATAATTTCTTGCATTTAATTTTTTCTTTCCTTTCCTTACAGTTTCTTCGCGTAATTGGACAATTCCCAAGGACGACGTTCCTCCCGGTTATGGCAATGGTGGTTTTGCTCCTTATGGTTTCTCCGGTATAATAAAAGGTGCTGCCACTTGCTTCTACGGCTTTATTGGTTTCGATTGTATTGCTACAGCCGGTGAAGAGGCAAAGAATCCCAAGAGATCAATTCCGTTTGCAGTCATCACTTCGTTAGCCATGATTTTCCTGGCCTATTTCAGCGTTTCAACGGTATTGACTATGATGTTGCCATACTACGAACAGGACGAGAAAGCTCCATTGCCGCATGTCTTTCGCATTTACGGCTGGGTTGTGGCTGAATATATTGTCGCTTTTGGTGCCATGTTTGGCTTGTGTTCCAGCCTGATGGGTGCCATGTTTCCTTTGCCACGCATCGTTTTTGCTCTAGCCTCGGACGGACTGCTGTTTCAATTTATGTCCGAAATTCATCAGAAATATAAAACGCCTTTTAATGGAACTCTGTTGACGGGGATCCTTACGGGTTTATTGGCGAGTATATTCAAATTGGATCAGTTGGTCGATATGATGTCGATCGGTACATTAATGGCTTATTCAATGGTCGCAGCATGTGTTCTAATTTTGCGTTACGAACACGATGAACGGAGCAGTCGTATGCTAACAAATTTGGGACGTTCGCTTAAGGACTCAAATGAGTTGTCCCGCACTAAGAGACCGTTGTGGCAACAGCTATTCAATTTGGATCGATCATCGATACCGACACGACAAACAAGTCGCATCGTTACATTTGCCATTACATTATACTGTGAGTTCTTCCATTAAGATCCTAATGACATGCCTTCAAAAACCTTTCTTCTTCTTCTTCTCTTGTGGAAATTTACAGTTGTCTGGAGCCTGATATTCTCTCAAGTTCTCATTAATTACACTGAATTCAGTATACTTCTTAGTGTTTTGCTTGTGGTTACGGCAATACCTGTCATTCTGACACTCTTTGTCATATCTCGTCAACCAGTTTCATCAACTTCGCTCTCATTCAAAGTACCGTTAGTACCATGGCTACCGGGTTTATCAATTCTGGTAAATATTTACCTGATGAACGGTTTGGACGTGATGACTTGGATACGTTTTAGTATTTGGTTGGCCATTGGTGAGTATGCAGAATCCTTTTACAGATTAATTGATAAAAAATGCTATCAATTAGTATAAATTGCGATAGAACAAATTTAACTTCGGTTTATATTTAATTAAGACAATACAAATTGATTTTAATGGACTTTTTATATAGTATTTCGAGCTTTACATCTCTTTGTATATCCTTAAATCATTTCATCTGAAATTTAATAAAAAATTCAATTGATATTAAAACAGAATGATATTAAATACCTGTAAATATCACTTATACCTAACTGTTTTCCTTCATCCTCTTTGCAGGGCTCTTCATCTATTTTACATATAGCATACGTCACAGTCGTCTCAGATTAAGTCGAGAAACAAATCGATCGTCTATTGCGCTTTCCAACGGGGTTAGCAGTGATGACTCACTACCTATCGTGGCACCCTTAATGATTGTAAACTCGTAATAAAGAAGTATTTTGATTAACAATTAAGAAATATTTTTAAGTAGGTTATCACAATAATAAATAATATATTCTTAACTGCATTTAAATTTACTTTGATATTATTAAAAAGAGATAAATAACTCGAAGTAAAACCAATTAGAGCCATTAAATTATTAAATTAATATCACACCTAGCGTTAATTTTAGTACAATTTTAATGGCATGACAAAAAATAGAATTTTAAATAAATTCTTTACATAATTCTTGAATACAATTTTAAAATTTATTGTAATTTATTACATGAGCATTATCACATGTATTTACAGTATCCGTAATGCTAATTACTTCACGGAATATGAGCGTAAAAAATACTGCAATATGCGCGTAAATCGCGCCTCAACGATTTAATTCAAAATTTATACATTTAATTTATGCTAAATACGATTTAAATAGAATTAAGAACTTTTAAATCACATAAAACGACTTCTATTTAATTAATTAATTTTATAAATCTATTTCATATTAATTACTCTTTGTTTAACTTCATTCGCATATATTTCCTTCCTTCAAAACAAAATTTATAATTTGTAAATAATTAAAAAATTCGAATTGAAATAATAATAAATTGAAAAACAACCTGCAGTAATATTACATTAATTGTATATTTTATCTTAAGCTTTTAACGTTCTTCTTGTATGAGATGAGATAGATTTTTGTCATTTAACTATCATTATTGGCTCAGTATCGTTATCTAAATAATAACGCTCACTTATTCCTAGATGATCCTCAGCCTAAGAACGACTAGGTAAATTAGATCCAGTTAGTCACTGGTACTGATTTAACCCTTCAAACGAAGGTGGCCTTTTATCTCTCCTACTGGTTAAGTAGCTCTAGCTCTCCAAGGTTAGAGTATGCCCATATATATCCTTCTAAACTATTAAAGGTGTTCGGCTTACATAGACATCAATTTAAATACAAATTTCTTCCAATTTGAGTGAAAAAAGTTTTTTGCGGCATGGCAAACACTGATCAGCCCGGGGGTTCACAATTCCCAGCAAAAATAAATATTTTCGTTTACGTCGAATGCTTTCATATTGAGAGCTCTGTTGCCTCAAACCCGCGCAAAGAGTAATCACCTACGTAGAATCAAATTACTTCCTTAAATAATTGTTTTAAATAAATGTTTTTCGCTAAAATCTCGTATTTAAAAGGTAGTAGTAAAAGATCTTTAGATGTGATAGTAGTATATAAAAGGGTATTCTTTCTTATGTGATTGCGATTTTTTAAATAAATATCCTCAGACGGAATAATAGGATATAATGCTTTCGAAAAGCACCGACTCCCTTCTATTTATATAATTATATTATTCAATCACATATTTTGCAAGAAGGAATATTATTTAACGAACATAATTAGGTGGAAATATTTGCAATTTAAAAATGTCTCGAAAGTCCATTACATTCGATGAAATCGTATTTTATATAAATAAACGATGAACTCAATACAATTTAAGGAAAGTAAGTGGCGAAATTTTGAATTACACAAGGTTGTAGCATCTTAATTAGAGTTTCATTAAATTTTATAACGGGTGAAGTTGCCGATAGAGAAGCGTCAAAGAGACCAAAATCAAAAACACTTTGGAACATTTTGCATATTTTCCAACTGGAGCCACTAACTGCGATCATTGCTTTCTTTAGGGATAGTCTCTCCCTTAAAATTTCCTTTTTATATAAAAGAATCCATCAGAATATGAGATCTCTTCATAATCTCTACTTTTCTTCTTCCCTCTTCCTCCCCCTCTCTCTATATCTATTTCACTCTCTATGGTTCAAAGTAAATACAAAGAAATCCTGATATTGTTTAGTATTTGTTTTTAGTATTGAAGTTTTCATAATTTATTACGCTCTTCTGCCATAAACTGCACCAGGTTCTTATACACAATACTTGTGTAAATGTGAAACCAATTTAGCCCAGCTAGGTCATTCAAAAATTGATGACATGAACATCATAATTATGCTTCTAACCAAAGTGGTGATTTTTTCATTAACTGAACAAATGTATGTATGGAAGGAATGTTTCTTTTTCTTATTTCATTTTCGCTTTTTACTAAAAACTTTTTAGTGACTCTCGTGAATTCTGTTAAATACACCGTATGAATTTTACCATAGGGGCATTTGTCAAATTTCGGAACATTCTTCGAAAGTGATTACACTAAAAAATTAATTTCACCTTTCCCATTTCACACAGGCGTCATTTGGCCAATGTTTATTATTAGCTGCTGGTAACGAGAAGTGAATTATCTGGGAAGAACCAATCCTCAAAAGTGACGTTTGATTTTAGCAAGGACTAAGTCATTTCAGGATTTGGCGATACTGCTAAACCTTTTAGAAGATATTTTCAAATCTTGTAGAATCGCAGAATACTTCTGTATTATAACTGTCTTATAATCTGTATAAGAGCTGCTAATTTATTAAAAAGAAAAGGGGAAGAGTGGTATGAGAGAATTTATTTATAAATAATGAGTTTCAATCAAGACCAACATGATTCTCATTAAACGATCCTAATTCTCAAGCATCGATTGCTTCAGCTCAAATTTAATGAAATGCGCATGTTTAACGAGCACACGTACTCACATGGATACAAATGACTTTCTGCAGACCACTGGTCTGAATGCATGCGTATATCCATAAATTATAGCAGTGGTTATCCCATCAATATCGAATATATTTACGGTTAAGGCTGAAACTGTTTCAGTACTTGAACGATCGTTCTCCAGACGGGTTTTAAAACTCGACGTGAAATAATCGGTAGACGGCGAATTTCACAAAAACAAATCTGCGTTGTATACAATTGTTTTGGCTTTGCTTTCTCTCTTATTTTTACCTTTTGTTGTTCAATTTTTGTGTCAGCAATAATTTTAATTGAAATGCAAAACAATGTAAAATAAATGGAATTGCTGAAACCACCGGAAATGAAATAGTTGATAATCCCAATGCATAAAATTAAAGAAACAGAAAAATGGTAAGTATTTTCATAAGTCTGTTTAAATCATTCTGAAATCTAGTTTAAATCTAACTCTGAATCAATCTTAAACATTTAAGAGTAATTTTAAACATTTTATTAGTAATTTAGGAATCTTAAACATTTAATTAGTAATTTAGGAATTGGAGCCATACAAAGATCCATATCTGGCGGTTAAAAGGATGTTCGAAGACATATAACATCTCTGTATACTGTATAAACTCTGTGAGAAAATTAGAGAAACCAGTAAGAACGTAAACTTGAACCTATTCAAACATAGTCGAAGCTCATATACCCTACGCCCGCAATAAGAAATTATTGTCTAAATCCAATAATCAGTAGACGCAACGCGTGCCTTTTATTATTGCATTCCCTTTTCTTAGTTATTTTTTATCCGCTGATTTATCTGCAATACAACTCAATAGGTGTGTCAGTCCCATTTCCTTTGGATTTATAAGTTCCAACACCTGAAAAATAGAGCTATGCAAATTTACTCCACGGGATAGTAGGCGTGGCGTTATGTCGGTTTCACTTTTTTACAGTACCAAGCCATTTATGATAACAATAAAATTAATATTCATGCCGTAGTTTAAGACAATATCTCCACTCGTTCTTCTGTAACGCGGACTTTCTTCCTGCAATTGCGATCCTTCGAGTGTAGGGAGTAAAGAGTAAAGCGGTCAACTGAGATGACCTGCCCAGGTAAATCCTCTCATGAAAATGATGATGGCTTGGCTTATGAGCGAAGCAAATCCATTGATTTTAATGTCTGAATCGGGTTATCTTCTTTTCTCCTCATTAATCTTTCTTGATTCCATTTATGTAAGATCCTTTGTAAATATATAAAATAATAATAATATGAAATAATAAAAATGCTTTATAGTCATTCTAACCAGGTCCATACTTTTACCCTTAGCTGCTTCTAATACTTTCGGGGCTCTTCATTGCTCTGATCCCACTACTAATCTGTCAACATCTATGGCGTCAACGAAAAAAACCACCTGGCCCTTGGGGTCTTCCCGTTATAGGAAACTTATTGTCATTACATCCAACGGCACCTTATAAAGTACTGCAAAATTGGGTCATGAAATATGGTCCAATCTACGAAGTGCGTTTGGGTAATGTAAGGACTGTTGTCTTAGCCGATGCTTTATTGGTTCGTGAATGTCTACGACGCAATGAATTAACTGCGCGTGCACCACTTTATATAACTCATGGGATTATGGGTGGTTACGGCAAGTGTTGCGATTGATTCTTGTATGAATTGTAGGAACGATTTTATTAACTTACATTCTATAGGACTAATTTGTGCTGAAGGCCAGCTATGGAAAGATCAACGACGTCAAACTATCGATTGGCTAAGACGTCTGGGAATGACAAAAAAGTTGGGTCTACCGCGTAGTCAATTGGAAAAGCGCATTTGCGCAGGAGTGAACGAATTTTTAGAGGTACACTTGAAATTTGATGAACCCTAACACTAAATTGATCCATAAAGATCATTTTCATGATTCATTTAATTAACGGTAAATGTAGGTGTGTGAAACCAATTCAGCATTAGGTTGTGCTTTCGACCCAATGCCCGCGCTTCATCACACACTCGGTAATGTAATAAATGAGCTAGTGTTTGACATTAAATATTCCGCGGATGATCCCACCTGGCAATACCTAAAAACGCTGCAGGAAGAAGGTTTGAAAATAATTGGCGTATCAGGAGTAGTAAATTTTCTTCCTATACTGAGGTGAATATACTCCGTTGCTTGTGATATTTAATAAACGGCTAACACGATCTTTCCCATCTATTCAATCGTCATAGATTTCTCCCGTTTGTTAAAAAAAATATAAGCTTTTTACTCGATGGCAAAGCAAAAACCCATGAAATTTACGATCAAATCATTGCCGATTGTCAGCGCCGTCTAGATCAAAGAAAACTTGATGGAACCGACAGTACAGAACAGTTCGAATATCACTCAATTTTAGAATGTTTCCTTGACGAGCGAGCGAGTCGCCAAAGATCGGAAGATAGGACGGTTCGAGAAACAGTAGAGAATTTTTATGGGATGAAACAACTACGTCATTTGTTGGCTGATTTGTTTGGTGCCAGTTTGGATACAAGTCTTGCAACTTTGCGTTGGATAGTCCTCTACCTAGCAAAACATCCTGATTGTCAGGCTAGACTAAGAAAAGTATGATACATCCAGCATTATAAAAATTCACCGACACCACTGTAGTAAACATTAATATAACTTTTTCCTTTAACTCAATTTTAGGTCCTAACCGACGTACCCATTGGAGACCTCAATTTGGATAACTTAGAATCTATCGATTATTTAAAAGCTTGCATTTCTGAAGTGCAACGTATTCGTTCGGTAGTGCCTCTTGGTCTACCTCACGGTGTAGTTAGCGATACTGAACTCAACGGTTTCCACATACCCGCCAAAACCATGATACTTCCGCTTCTGTGGGAAATTCATATGAATCCTGCCGTTTGGCCTAATCCCGAGAAATACGATCCAACACGTTTCCTCGATGAACAGGGTGTTTATTATCAGCCACAACAATTTATACCCTTCCAAACAGGTACGTCAATAATATAAATCAGAGTATAGTCAACTACAATAGATTTCAGAATTTCACAGAGTTCACATTTCTTTTAATTTCTGTTTTTTTTTATTTTTTCTAAGGAAAACGCATGTGTCCTGGAGAAGATCTGGCTCGCATGTTTCTTCAACTGTATGTGGGGAATATTTTTCGCCATTACGAAATTCAACTTTCACCTGAAAGTCAAAATATAAATATGGATGGCGAATGTGGATTTACGCTAACCCCATCGCCATATAAATTAACGGTGAGACCTATAAGAGTTTCATAATTCTCGGGAGTCTTCTCTTGCGAATTTCACACGCTCCTCTTAGCTTCATGGGAAAGTTAGCAGAGTTCTTCCACCGATTCTTCAGTTTTGTGAGGTGAAATTGCAAATCGTGCAAATTGTTTTTCTAAATGAGATTGCTATTCACTTATTATTTTCAAATGGTTTAACTTTTAGTTTTTATCCATTAAAATATTTCCTTATCATCTTCTGATAAAAAATAAATTGCGACGCTTTTGGGAAGACATATTGGCTCTGTACTGCAAATGCTCTATTACTTTATAATGTCTAATATATTATCTCTGTAAAGACACAACAACTAATGAAGCAATATTTTGTTCTTTATATAAAACGTAATAGAAATTCGATTATTTACTACTTTTCAATTCAAATAAAATTTCAAAATTTTTTATTTGTGCTAGAGAGGTTCGTTAGTGCATTATTTAATCGATATCAGTTACGTCTAAGGATTTATATTTGACTAGTTCAGATTTTCAGTTTTAATCTTATCACAATTTGAAGCTCCGAACAAATAGAGAATTATTTATTAAAGTGCTCGAGCTGTTATACTTAAATATTTGAGGACAGCAGTTATTATTGATTGGTGGGTAAGATCGATGCGATATCTCACGAAGTCTATTTAAAAAAACATTTTGAACTAAGAATATTTTTGTCCTATTTTAGAAATGTACCAAACAATATTTCCTTCATTAAGAAAATTATTTGTTACTTATGACATTTATTTTTTTCTAATTTTAATTGCATGCAAATGACTACGGATCGAATGAAATTAACTGAATATAAGTCAGTTAAACGCAATAAGCTAGCTCGTTAAAACGTTCATGAGAGTCAGCAATGCAAATCATATAAATATCATAGCAAACTAATAAATGATTTAATAGTAAAGTTGAATGAAATTGAAGCTCTCAAAAAGTCTACTAGTAATTTGTGTGTAATGAATGGGACTGAAAAATTGGCTTCGATTTTTTAGGAAATGATTTTGTAGTAATTAGATCTCAATAATTGCTATAATTATTAAAAAATTCATTCATTCATTTATTCGTTACTGAGTTATGCTGGCGTATATTCAAGTTATAATATAGTAAATTCCTAAAAAGCTGTTAATTTTACAGAAAAATTTATTATTTTATAAGAATTTTTATAAGAATTATAAGATTTATAAGATTTTATAAGAATTCAAATATTGCGCTATAATAAATATTATGTTCATAATATTGAATTTCAAATCTTTTAATTGGAAAAGTACAATATTTAACTATAAGTTTTATTTACTCGGAATTATTCGCCAGAGCATTCTAAGTAATTAAAAACCTGGAAAATTCCTGAAATACCAAAATCCAAAAATTCGTAAAATCAGGCAGTTGGCGCCAGTTCATCGCAAAATATTTAGTTCTAAAAAATATATGTATACGTACACATATATTAATCTATATTAAAAAATTAATGTAAATTTTACCTGGTCGCCTATGTAAAAAAAAACAATTCATTTTGTTTTTGTGGAGTGTTTAAAAATGTTCTCTGCGAAGCAATGAATAATGATAGTTTATTCCACTCTCTTAACTAATGCTCTCGTACGTATACTCACTTTAGATACGTTACAGTTTACTCCCGACCAAATGAACTCTTTTGAAACAGAAAAAATTCGGATCACTCTGAAAAAAGGTTCCACCTCCCGGTTAATTATAAACGCCGAGATAACGACTGTAAATTTTCCACTATATTCAAAATGAGAGCATCGTTTGTTCTTAATATTAAACGACTCCCATCAAGTCACGTTTCGTTGCTTACAGTCAAGCGTATTTCAATACTAAAGAAATTTAACATTCCCGATGATCGCTTATTTAGTTTTCAACAATTGTCCCCATCATTTCGCTCAAATTCGGTTACTTCGGTTCTCAGAAGCCAATTTTCCAACCCATTTTCAATTGCTTTCCATCCCATATCAGTAATATCGCCTTCCTGGATTGTCGAAATATTATCCATACAGATGATGCCAATAAGCCAACTGTGATAGATCAATAAAAGCATTATTAAAACTAATATTTGACATGTGACGATATTGGGACGTTATGACAACTAAATTTTGACAAGCGTTGAAAGCTTTATTTTTCTACAAAACAAATTTTATTTTTGCGATAGAGTGAAAAAGAAAAAGAAATCCATTCAACCCCCAAACCATTAATATAGAAGACTTAATTGGATATTAAAAACATGAGCTCTAGTTCTGGCGTTCTCTCAATCCTTGTTTATTTTCTTGAGTTTTTACTGTTTACTTTCTTACTCTCGGAAATGATCGATTCTTATCTCAGATATATTTAAGAATATTTAACTTTTAATGGCCTGCCTCTTGCCCCTGAACGTGGTCACCTTATCTTTAACGACACTGTTGCTCAGGGATGAAAAATTTCTTAAAATGTTAACTTTCTTGTTTGCTTCTCAGACCACAAAAGATACTACAAAAATAATTTTAACAGAAAATAAACGTCTAATACTTTCTTCATTGCACTCAGTCAGAAAAGCCAATTGACATGAAATGTTGAAATCTTTCATAGATCGCTTAATACCATCCCTGATTTGAGATCTGGTTGAAATAGTTAATTTTTATATTAAGAAATACACTTGTTCTTTTTTCTTCTCTTCTTTTTCTTCTTCTTTATATTAACAAATTGCTTGTATTGTTTTTGTCAACACAGTAAAAGCAATTAAAGCAACAACAGTAATATACAATCATTATAATATAAAATATTTTATAATCGTGTATATTCTCTGTTGTTGTTGCTATTGCTTTGGAGTTGTTTTTTTTTCGCGATATTTGTTATCGTATCTCCTCAGACTACACCACGTTCTCGTCTCAAATTCTGTTATTCGAAGCTGAGAAGTTATCACTGCCACCGTGATTACCGTCGCTGCCTACGCCAATATTACGCGCGTCAGTATTTCTTCTCGTTTGAGTTCGTTGCAAATACAAGTCGCACGTTGGTATTCATCGTAAGTACATCGATCGCCGTACTTTAGTAAGTGCTCCCTCTCCCGCGCATATCACGCCGATAATAATATTAACAACAACAACTAACCACAGTAGCAATAACGTCGCGTTTTATAGCAAAGTGCGCTTGAATTATTAAATTTTTTTATTAAAGTCAATATTTGAAATTTTAATTATTGCAGTGCGCGTTTAATGCAAATCATTCCATATTTAAAAAGATAAATTATTCAAATTCTTAAACTACATTTTTTGTTTCGTAAAAAAGTAAAATAACTCTTATATAGATTTTTCAACATTAATTAATAACAGTAATTCGTACATACGAAGTAAACAAAATTTCAAGAGTTGAATGATTTTAATTCTGCTGAACATCGACAAATTACCTCAAAGGATATATTCACACTCGCAAACGCATGTCAGTAACCAACGGTAATTTTTTTAAATCTAATAATTTCTTCAAATCAAAATTAAGCAATGATTTCGCTATACATAATAAATAGAATGCGTTATAAAAATAATATAATCTTATAAACATTTATTTTAATTGATTTTAATTTTTGATTATTTTAGCTTTCAATTAAATTCGAAAATCTTTTAAAATTTGTTCTATAATTTCATCATTAATTAGTAACTTTTAGTACTAAATTTGAATCAAATTTCTTTTTATTTAATTTTTTGGTAAATAAGAATTTTTCCTAAAAAACCTTTTTTGTAAATATAAATAATTTTCTTTTTACTAAATTCTTACAAATTTCTGACTAAAATAACTTTTTAGTTAAGCACAAAAGTTTCCTTTAAATTAGTTTTCATCTAAATTTGTATAGATTTTATAGAAAACTATTATATTAGCAACTGTTTCTTTATCAATTATTTCACAAAAATTACTTAAAGCTTACTCATAAAATTCCGAAAAGATCTGTTTTTTTTTAGTCTCTTAATATCGTATTTTTCTACATCTTAATTTGTTAACAGAAAGATTTCTTCTTATCTTCTTGTTATCATTTATCTTTTATCTTTTATTTATATAATTCCTAAAGAAATCTCTAAGAGTATTGTGAGAAGTCTCGATAAAAATTATTCTGCAATATTTTTGATAGGCAGTGTAAATGAAGTGACATTATTAAATGTTTAGGAATTTCAATTTTCAAATTTATAATTAATTTCGCTAAAATGTTTTTTACAAAAATTTAGCATTTAGAATTTATCTTCTTTCCGGAATTTATTATAAAGAAAATAATTAATAAAACATATGCTTTCAGAAGTATTTTCTATTGAAATTTTTTCTCTCACGCCCGATGGACGGCTTGTGACGTAATGAGTAGTTTGTTTACTCAGTGTCAGTATTTGGAAAAGACCCTTAGGAGTAAAATAAAGTCCCACAAACGATTAATACGTTGCAATGTTATGATAATTCAGACGAATGACATTCGAAATCATTTTCAAGATTATTCAAAAATTTGAATTTGCTTTTAAAATAATTAAATATAATTTCAGTCTTGCATATATATAATACATTCATATATAATATGACGCCACTTTAGGTTCAATATTAGAGACATTCTTCTTTAAACTAAGCTCATCATACATTTTTATATATTAATTAATTTTTAACCTCTAGTCATCTCCCATAGACTTTGCTCAGTCAAAGATTAAAATTTCTAGGTGTGATTAAATATGAGAAATATTACGTTCTATTTTCCTTTTTTTGTCATTTCATTTTGACAACAATATTCAACTAATTTCAATTATTTCATCTTCTGTTCCAAATGGTCAATGATTTTCTTAAATTACATGAAGTGATAATAAATAATCAAAATTAAGTGCCAGACATTATAATTTTTTGTTTCAATAATTTTTAATAAAATCTTAATTGAATATTTTCCTATTAATCTGCTGACTTCATTATCTCCCTTCGAGTGATTGTACCTTAACAGAAAACAGACGCAGACACACACACACACATCTGTAGGTACTCACACATCTGTAGGCAAATGAATGAATCTGCTAGTTTTTATAAGAAAACGTACTCGTAATTTAAAAGAAGAATAAAGACGTTGAATTGACATGAATTTTTAGGATCTTTTTTTGTCTGTAAACAAAATAGTGTCAGGAATGTAATCGAGGGGAATGAGATAATTGGGAATAGGAAAGTGTTATTAAAGCCAAGCATTAATCACGTTCAGTCACTGAAATACTATCTCATAAAACAGTTCTCAATCAAAGTAAAAATTGTATTGCTGTCACTTGATTTTTTTGGTATTTTAGAAATTAATTTCGTAGGTAATATTCTTATATCTAATCGTTATAAAAAAGCAATACCTGTATTTCCTCTCCCCTCCCCCTTACCCACTTTCTTTTTCTACCCTGTCTTTGTCAAAAGATGTCAAACATTACCAGATTCTGCCCAAACGCTAACTCTGATTTATCATTACATTACGGTGTATTTAAGTGGTCTACAGTTTGTTATATGTCTATTACATAATAAAAAAATGTGTAACAATTAAAACTGACATAACTTATAATCATGAAAAGGGGCAAAACTTCCTATTCCTATGTTGATTTTCCTATATAAATTTGGTGTAATGTGCATCGAATATGTCAGTTCTGCACGAATAGTTATAACAGCATGTTCAAATCAGTAAATTGTGTTTTAATTTATATAAAAAAATTAATGTCTACTCCCGACCGATCGACAGACAGCACTGTTTCCATTTTAATCACTATTGAAATTATTTTTAAATTCTCTATTAATTCACCGTAAAATTAACTTTGCTATTTGTTTACTTTTTGTATTTTCTTTAATCAATTTAGGACGCGGATTGAACTTTAATGATTTTGTATTATTATTAAATACTAAAAAACGAGATAATCCAGCGGGCGCAAACTTGAAATTATTTTATAATTTATAATTATTTATAGTACTGTAGTGCTATTAATGGAGATAGACGTTATTGGCACAAAAAATCAAGATTTATTAGAAATATTTTAATTAATTATTTTCAAATCTTTTAAAATTTTTAATACATCAATAAAAGGTTGGACACTTTCTTACTGATAAAAATACAAATAAAGTATTTATTATGATAAATTCAATTAAAGGACCCTGAATATATGTAATATTCTTATTAAAACATTATTACGTATTATTATTAAGTTAATTATTATAATTATCATTGTTTGCCGTCGATGATATGTCTCCTTTTCAAGCAACTGTGTACAAAATATGTCCAAAACTTTAGAACCTTGCCATCAGCATTTATCAGTGGTTAGTCAGTAGCAAATATTTTCAACCAGTCAACGTCCTCTTTATCTATCACTTGAGTATCGTCCCAAAATCAAAAAAATTCCTTGTTCTGGAAACGACTTAAAATCAAGCAAATATTATTTTATTGCCATGCCAAAATTTTGCTGTTTGTGAAATTGTTGTTGTAAAATTCCAGTAAATGTTTTTTTCTGGTTTATGTGTTGCAAAACCAACCGCAATATAATATTTGAAGCACGCTGGCAAATCTTCCTAAATGTCAGAAGGAGGTGTCAAAGGTTAAAGAGGAAGATAATATTTTTAATAAAAAATCTGAATTAATTACTTTTTAAAATTTTTCTGCAAAATTAAATTGCTTTATTATATAAAAATTTGTGACTAGTAAATATATATATATATATATATATATATATATATATATATATATATATATATATATATATATATATATATATATATATATATATATATATATATATATATATATATATATATATATATATATATATATATATATATATATATATATATATATATATATATATATATATATATATATATATATATATATATATATATATATATATATATATATATATATATATATATATATATATATATATATATATATATATATATATATATATATATATATATATATATATATATATATATATATATATATATATATATATATATATATATATATATATATATATATATATATATATATATATATATATATATATATATATATATATATATATATATATATATATATATATATATATATATATATATATATATATATATATATATATATATATATATATATATATATATATATATATATATATATATATATATATATATATATATATATATATATATATATATATATATATATATATATATATATATATATATATATATATATATATATATATATATATATATATATATATATATATATATATATATATATATATATATATATATATATATATATATATATATATATATATATATATATATATATATATATATATATATATATATATATATATATATATATATATATATATATATATATATATATATATATATATATATATATATATATATATATATATATATATATATATATATATATATATATATATATATATATATATATATATATATATATATATATATATATATATATATATATATATATATATATATATATATATATATATATATATATATATATATATATATATATATATATATATATATATATATATATATATATATATATATATATATATATATATATATATATATATATATATATATATATATATATATATATATATATATATATATATATATATATATATATATATATATATATATATATATATATATATATATATATATATATATATATATATATATATATATATATATATATATATATATATATATATATATATATATATATATATATATATATATATATATATATATATATATATATATATATATATATATATATATATATATATATATATATATATATATATATATATATATATATATATATATATATATATATATATATATATATATATATATATATATATATATATATATATATATATATATATATATATATATATATATATATATATATATATATATATATATATATATATATATATATATATATATATATATATATATATATATATATATATATATATATATATATATATATATATATATATATATATATATATATATATATATATATATATATATATATATATATATATATATATATATATATATATATATATATATATATATATATATATATATATATATATATATATATATATATATATATATATATATATATATATATATATATATATATATATATGGCAAGCCGACTTATATCCACCGACTTACATTTGTCAATGCTGAATTGCATCCAATGTCATCACCGAAATTTCTAATCAAGGACATCATTCTGCGCGTTTGCTCTCTATTGCTTGCGTAGCGTTTGAAATAATCTACGTACTGGAGATGATTAATTAACGTGGATCCAATGTCCGTATTTAGTTTGAATACTATATCGATCTTACTTAACAGTTTTCTAAGCAGATTTAATCAGGCGGAACCACAGCAGTCTAAATGCATCGCCTTAAAATTTGTCATTTCTTATGGGCACGGATGCTGTGGTATGTCCCATTACTTGGAGCTTAACGGTCCTATTCTTCATAGTCATCGCGGTGAACGCGAGTATACCTGAAGAATCTTGCGCGGACACGAATGCGAGAGGTTATCAAAAGATTTTGTAATCAATGTATCCGTACGATATACTGCGCGAGTATATGATCAAATGTTACTCGCAGTCCGTTGGTTTCCTTCTGCAGCCTTTTTGCTTTCATGTGATAGTTCGGTTGATTTTGATGAATAACTTATGGGTGGTAGAGAGGCATGTAATTGGATGGAAGGTCACGGGATCTCTTGCGCCTATTTCTTTGGATATTGCTGGTTTGGAGTTTTTATTTAGTGTCTTTTTTATTACTATTATTATTGTTATTATTATTACTGTTATTATTATTATCGTTGTCATTATCATTATTATAATGATTATTGTGATTATTATAATATTATCTTAAGGATAATTTATCATTAAAAATTTCATTTAAATTCTGGCTTATATTTTATTTATTTTCTCTTTTAGCTTTTCTCTGTTTTGATTCAATCCTACCCCCATCGACTCTAAGCCCAACAACAACAGTAAAACAATAATAACACCAATAAGACTAACAACAAATCCTATAAAATGATATCCCAGCCATCATATTGGAAAGTTTTAACTCGCCGAAAATTTTTAGCTACAGAAGGTTCCGATTATGATACGAAACTAAATCGGGTCCTCGGTCTTTTTGACCTAACCGCTTTAGGTATCGGTTCCACTTTGGGCGCCGGTGTTTATGTGCTGGCCGGTCAAATTGCTCGAGATCAAGCTGGTCCGTCGGTAATGTTATCATTCGCCATTGCCGCTTTGGCCTCTCTGTTGGCTGGTATCTGTTATGCAGAATTTGGTGCCCGTGTGCCAAAAGCTGGCTCGGCTTATGTTTACAGTTACGTGTGTATTGGCGAATTCGCCGCGTTTGTCATAGGCTGGAATCTGATACTTGAATACGTTATCGGTACAGCGGCCGTATGCCGTGGCATCAGTTTATATCTGGACACATTAATAAACGATACGCTGAAAAACACGTTCGCCGAGGTATCACCGATGAATGTGTCATTTTTGGGGAGCTACTTTGATTTCTTCGCCTTCGGTTTGGTGATATTTTTCGGTGGTACGTGTCACTATTCATAATACAATATGATGATGTATCATATTCATTTTATATAAAACATTTTTTAAAAAATTCTAACAATTTTAATGAAATTTTTAGTCGCTTTAGCTTTTGGCGTCGAAAATTCAGCCATGGCCAATAATTTTGTTACGGGTATAAATATTTTCATATTGTCGTTTGTGATAATAGCGGGTGCTATTAAAGGTTTGTCCCTTACAAAACGTATTCAGATTTATCCAATCAATAAATTTTAATCATTCTTTTTCTGTAGCGGACTTCTCAAATTGGACGATCGATGTCAGTGACGTGCATTTAAATGAAACGATAACGGGAGCTATTGATTTAGGGACCGGTGGCTACTTCCCATTCGGTTTTGAAGGTACTTTAAAGGGGGCGGCTACATGTTTTTTTGGTTTCGTTGGTTTCGATTGTATCGCCACAACCGGTGAAGAAGTTTGCAACCCACGTAAAAATATACCACGTTCGATATTATTATCATTGCTGGTTATATTTTTATGCTACTTTGGTGTTTCGACAGTGTTAACCCTAATGGTACCTTATTATCTCCAAGTAGGTAGAGATTTTAGCACCATAATTATATCTGATTAAATTCCTAAATTTTATCTTAAGGATCCTAATGCTCCCCTTCCTTACGCCTTCAAAGAAGTCGGTTGGACTTTTGCTATGTGGGTAGTATCTGTTGGGGGCTTAATTGGTTTGCTTGCCTCGCTTTTTGGTGCTCTATTTCCTCTCTCCCGCGTCATGTATTCCATGGCCGAGGATGGTTTACTTTTTCATTTCCTTGGTAAAGTCAGCCCTCGGTACCGTGTGCCTGTCGTCGGATCAATTTTTGCTGCTGTTATGACCGGTGAGTAGCAATTTTTAACATGGCATTTTCTTTCTTCCTCTCATATATTTTCATTACGATTCAGCCCTGATTGCTGGTTTATTCGATCTTAATCAATTAGTAAATCTGTTGGCAATTGGTACACTTCTAGCTTACAGCGTGGTAGCTATTTCAATTACCTTACTTAGGTAAGTTTTTCTTAAACCTACCACGTTTTTAATTTCCAATATATTAAACGATTTATTTCAACTTTTAATAGATATATGAATAATTCAGAAGCGGTACATGAAAATGGAAATCACACACTTTCTGAAAATTCATTACTTACTTCAAGTGGTTCACGTCTAAGATGTAAAGACGTAACATTGCAGTTATTTAATTACCGAAAACTACAAACACCCACCTCACTCACTACTAGAATTGTTGGTACTCTCACCACATTTTTCTGTAAGTGTCAATAATAACAATAATAATAATATAAATAATAATAATAATGATAATATTAATAATAATAATATAATAATAATTATAAGAAACTTACTCGATGTTCGAAACTGTCTTTACATTCATCCTCATCCCTTAAGAGTTTAAGTAATTCCAACTTTTAGTGTTGTGTTTCAGATTTAAAAAAAGAGGTGAATTTCTTATGCGAAATCAGTAAATAATTGTCCTGTACTCAATTGTTTTCAAGATCAATTTACTTCTAATTACTTGCTTTTTCAGGTCTTTTATGCCTCGGCATTGGCTTGATATTCATGCAGGCTTACGATGCCCTTACTGCAAAGGAACCTTGGATCATAGTACCATTCATAATACTATTAATTTTAATGGCTATGGTATTGCTTAGCATCTGCCTACAACCGCAAGAACTATACTCGAATGCTGTTTTTCGGGTGCCCTTTGTCCCGATTGTTCCTGCCATAAGTATATTCATCAATATCTATCTAATGCTCCAACTGAATACTATGACCTGGATACGGTTTGGCGTATGGATGGCTATCGGTAAGGGAGAATTCAAATAAGACACATATCGTAATCATTATAATGATCCATTCGTCTTCATGCATTGCTATGGGACATTTTAAAACATTTAAACATTTAGTATTTCGGGATTTCTAGGCTTTCATATATTTCACATAATTTACCACATTTATCATAGATATAAACCCATACTCATTTATCATAGATATAAACCCATACTCATTTACTAATAAATAAACCTGAGTACAAACCTATGGATATTTATATATATAAATACATATATACATCAATATACTAACCCAATTAGGTATCCCCATTTATGTTGTTTGTTGGTGCATTTATGATATAAAAAATCCTTTGAAACGCAATTCTCGTCGTCTGTCATTTGCGCGAGATCTCTTCAATACGCCAGTAGAACATAAAGTGAATGGACATCTTAAGGAAAGCGATAGCACTATTCTAACGAATGGTTCAAATGGAACTACTATCAGTATAAGAAATGAACAATCTGTAAAAAGTCTTGATGAAATTCTAGATTTAGATAAGATTTGTGGTGAATTAATTGAACTGAAACATGCCAATGGTAACAAATTCTACATAGAAGACACACGCAGTGGTAATTCAGATACCTCCAGCCAGCCAGAAGCAGAATCATATAATGCAACTGCAGAAGAGAAGTCGGTTATGGCGATGTTGGACAATGTACTGAAAGCTGCCGATGACGATAATGCTGCCATCAGTGATCCAATTACGTTGGCCAACTTGTCGGCGTACGACCGTAAAGTTAGTGTCGACTCAGAAATGTTGCCCAGCTTTATTGAGTCCACAACGGTTGCCATGGTACACAGTAGTAGTGACTCATCCGAAAAGGGCTTGGAAGAGCTAACTGAAGAGGGAGAGAATGAAGTAATTGCTACTGCTATGAATAATGAAAATCCTAATAACGAAAACGAAATTGAACGCTATAACGAAATTCGAAGGGTAGCCACCATCGTGGTGGATGATATATTGTTCGGGGAGGAATTGTGGACAGCAATTTCCAAACAATTAGAAAAACAAACAATTCAAGATAATGAAGATTTACCTAACACTTCTAAAGAAACGAATAAATTAAGTTCACTAAATGCCACGCCAAATAATTCCTTTTCTCTAGAAGAAATTCGAGCGTCTGAAAAATCTATTGCAATAGAGGATCCAAGACACTCCGATGTATTCAGGAATAAGTTAAGTCAAATAATTTCAAATCCCCCAAACACGAACAGTAAAATGAAAAACGATAGAACAGAACCTACTTTAGTGGAATATAATAAAGAGGCGTTAAATGTGCAACCAACAAAAGCTACGCCATCACTAAAACAGTCCAAAAGTGAGGCCGATTTACGACATTTGGTTCTCAAGGCCATCGAAGGTATTGGTACCAAGTCGGACAATCACACCACGCTACCAAGCAACGGAATACCAAAGCCACCAAAATTCGATCCTATACTTTATAAAACAGTTAATAGCTTAGCGGCCACCACTAAAATGCGTCCTAGTCTGCATTTAGAAGAAAACAATCCCTTAATAAATTCGAACTTCAAAAAAGCTGAATTACCCACCGCCCAAGTACTCACCACGCACATACCCACCACAGAAGCTGCCTTGCCTTTCAAAGCGAAATTAGAAGCTTTATTGAAACGTGGTCCGACGCATATATCTCACAAGCATGGCGAAATTATGAGACGTCGACCAAAGTCAACGAGTAGTCTGGAATATGGAACGGCCCCTGAAAAAAATCAGGAAACATTCACAGAAAATGATGAAACTCAAGAAGATATTCGACGAGAAAGAAGCCAAACCATATCCAGTGATTCGAAGCACGCAGCAGATGATACGACTATGAGATAAAGACAAGTCCAATTGGAGTCACGTATTGTATATATATTTACGTATTGTATATATATTTATATATAGTATTATATACCTATAGTATAATTTCGATAATAAGAAAAACATATTTCCTATAAGACTAATGGCAACCACTTCAGGGCGATCTACATGTCCTTCAACTATGGTGGTCACATGCATACAATAATTTTGATATATATATATGTATTCAAATTTATATAACAATCATGGGTTTACCGATCTATATCAAATTGCATGTTGTAGCGTTCCTGGATGTGCAATGTATCTCGCAATCGGTATTTTCAAATAGAGTTTTTGGGACTATTTGTACTCCCTCGAAAAACGTCTATATATTATTCAGTTCAAATTAACTCACTTCTAAAGCGCTTTTTATACAACGGGCATTCAATTACTGGTATAAAATATCAATATAATGGAATTAACTCCAAACCCTGCAAGAAATTACTAAACTCGCTCCTCCTTCTACGAATTATGAGTATTAAAATAATGCTCCCTTCAACCTTTCATCGTCAGATCATCAAGCACGATGTTATGTTCTGAATTTGGTCATAAAAAACACCTCCGATTGTGTCTCTGTTGAGCGAATTAATCAAATTAATTACATTATTAATCACTAACGTTCCGAGAGCCACAATGCATTGAATACCAGTCGCATATAAAGCAGAAATAAAATATTTGAAACAAAATTTTTGGACGCATGAAATTTGTATTTTAAGTGTACAGAAAATTCATTTTAACTTTTAACACCATTAAAATCGCTTTCAAAGAGCTTTGTGCGGAAGTGCTGTTAGTGCCTTTTTACTACGCGTCTTATGAAGATTAATAAAATTAAAAAAATTATAATATCGTAATAATGGATCTAAGCCATAACAATCAAATTGGTTCGAACATAAAACATTAAAAACTTTTTCTAGTCGTTATTTAACATTAATTTAATCTAAGATTATAATCTTATAAATTATTATTTTATTTTGAAAAAAATTGCATGGACTTTTAGTTGCATGAATTTGACTCTCGTCAATAGTGTTTATATTTAATAAAAGTGAGTGTAATTTGGTGCTTATATAGTAGATATAACCAAAATGTATAGAATGCAAACTTAATTGATATAAATTCTTCCTTAGGCTTATCGATCTATTTTTTCTATGGATTACCAAACAGTTTAAGAGATTTGAAACGACAAAGAACCGGTTGGCAAAAGTTAAAATATACAGAATGTTTTTAGAATTCATAAAGCCTTTCATAAAATATCTGTCATAAAAAGTATGTACACATTTATTAATTTAAATAGTAATACCAATAAATACAACAAAATTATAATTACAATTTTTTTTCGTATAAATCTTTCCTCGATAGTATTAAGAATTATTGTCAACTTTTATCTCTTAGTATATGCCACAATTCCATATTATCCATATCCTGTTTTTGTTTAAAATACTAATAAAAAAATTTGTAAAAGAAATATAAAAAGTTCTAAATAAAATTGAATTTCAACGAATTAAGTTCGATTTATTTTCTCAAGCATTTAAAAAATGTTTAGTGGTGTAAAATGAAAAGTAAGCATGTCCATGTCAGTTTTAAAGCTGATTATATTTGAGTCCCACAAGAAAAAAATCTTAATTCCAGTCCTGAAGGTTTGTGCGCTCTCCCCAGATGACGATGAGCCGCTCATCATGAGCGTGCCCGATAAGTCTTTTAAACTTCCTAAAATCCGGTTTTATGGATAAAGATAAACTCATTTTAAATCCACTAGTAATTCGTAATTAAATTATAAAATACAGATTTCATCCATTTTTTACTAATTATAAATTTTTGTAACAAAAGGTCAATTTAATACATTTTATATCTAATTCAGTAACACATTTATTATTATTATACCTTAAAAGGCATCAATTTATACGATATCTGCACAAGTTCATTCGTCTCATTGCGTGAGCGCAACTGTAACAATCTGTGCAGTCTGTACATTAATCAACTTTTCGATTTCAAAGCAAAAAACAATTCTAGAAAGCAATACAAACAAATGAACATTTTACGTATCCCAAGAGAGCGGCATGAATTTCATATTCAGTATGGTTCAATTTCGAAATGGCAAAAAAGTTTTTCGATAAAAGCAAACGAGAACGCAAAGCTAGTCATAGTCGAGGCTTATACACCCTACAACAGTAATATTAATTTATAGTTTAACTATAACGACCAGTAGGCGCTATATGACAATTTTTTAGAGTTAGCATCTTGGGCTGTAAATTTTATATAGAATAGAATTTTTTATAATAGAATTTTACCATTGAAGTATACTTTACAAGGTGGCAAACCAGTAATTACGGTTAAGATAACATTATATGGGCAACAGACTCTCTAATAAATGGGCATGCCACCGGCCCGACTACGTCCAGTTTTAAAACCAAGCAGTCTAAAGAGACGGCCTAAACAAAAATCCATACAAAAACCTGTCGATAACACCGTACTTATGCAAAGACGATCATAGTTAACAATTGGTGGATCACGTTCATTTTATGTGAATTTACTTTTGCATAAAATGGTAGACTTGATGTAACCTCTTACTCTTAAATAAGTCACTACTAGATACGATATTGAGATACTAATACAAATATACATATTAGTTTTACAAATCGCTTCAGACTTCATAACAATCTTCTATTCGTTCTCGTGTGATCGTCAGTTTTACTCAGACGAGTGGGCCACTCCCAATTTTCGTATAATTACTCCTGACTGGAACGCCGTATTCGGAAACTTATTTGTCGTTTTAAAATTGCGCTAAGGTAATTCATTAATAATGACTATGAAAACCACTTTCCATAGAGAGAAGCCGATTTTGCATGTTTTCAAAAAAGTCATGGCGCCAAAATATTCTAACCGACAGACAGACAAACCGAAACAATGCATTCTAAACCAGAATATATATATACATTATATATATATATATATATATATATATATATATATATATATATATATATATATATATATATATATATATATATATATATATATATATATATATATATATATATATATATATATATATATATATATATATATATATATATATATATATATATATATATATATATATATATATATATATATATATATATATATATATATATATATATATATATATATATATATATATATATATATATATATATATATATATATATATATATATATATATATATATATATATATATATATATATATATATATATATATATATATATATATATATATATATATATATATATATATATATATATATATATATATATATATATATATATATATATATATATATATATATATATATATATATATATATATATATATATATATATATATATATATATATATATATATATATATATATATATATATATATATATATATATATATATATATATATATATATATATATATATATATATATATATATATATATATATATATATATATATATATATATATATATATATATATATATATATATATATATATATATATATATATATATATATATATATATATATATATATATATATATATATATATATATATATATATATATATATATATATATATATATATATATATATATATATATATATATATATATATATATATATATATATATATATATATATATATATATATATATATATATATATATATATATATATATATATATATATATATATATATATATATATATATATATATATTATATATATATATATATATATATATATATATATATATATATATATATATATATATATATATATATATATATATATATATATATATATATATATATATATATATATATATATATATATATATATATATATATATATATATATATATATATATATATATATATATATATATATATATATATATATATATAATATAT
>OZ016503.1:1648212-1798219 GCA_963966595.1 Physocephala rufipes | reverse complement strand
ATATATATATATATATATATATATATATATATATATATATATATATATATATATATATATATATATATATATATATATATATATATATATATATATATATATATATATATATATATATATATATATATATATATATATATATATATATATATATATATATATATATATATATATATATATATATATATATATATATATATATATATATATATATATATATATATATATATATATATATATATATATATATATATATATATATATATATATATATATATATATATATATATATATATATATATATATATATATATATATATATATATATATATATATATATATATATATATATATATATATATATATATATATATATATATATATATATATATATATATATATATATATATATATATATATATATATATATATATATATATATATATATATATATATATATATATATATATATATATATATATATATATATATATATATATATATATATATATATATATATATATATATATATATATATATATATATATATATATATATATATATATATATATATATATATATATATATATATATATATATATATATATATATATATATATATATATATATATATATATATATATATATATATATATATATATATATATATATATATATATATATATATATATATATATATATATATATATATATATATATATATATATATATATATATATATATATATATATATATATATATATATATATATATATATATATATATATTCGTATATTTGCTTTGCTACAACTGCCATGCCTTCTTTAATGCGGAAGGACTTTAACGCGTAACAAAGGAGGAACAACGTGAATATAGCCTACTCCCTTGGGTGTAGGGTATAAAAACGAAAATTCTGACAATCATTTCCGTCGCCTGATACAGAGCGTATTTAGTACATAACAAATGAAGATCTATTAAAGATTAACTTCTATTATTCTTAATGCTTTTGAGGGATATCACAGTGGAATGAATGAACGTATCCGGCCGAATGAATGGCGAATAAGAAAATTATAGTTGCTCAACTTCTTCGCTCACTCTGCAACTCTTACCGTATACGTCTCCAAGATGTACCAAGATGTGTTAACACCCATAAATATGCATACGCAATTAGACGATACACATGTGTTTAAATTACAACTTGCAAAAAAATCTGCACCTTTTTATATGTTGATATATGTGCATTCCAAAATTGTTGAGAGTTGTAGATAACCAAAGAAGCTGACAATTATTTATGAATAATTCGGTATTATTTGGTATCTACGCAAGTCGCCATTACTTAAAGCTAGTCTATATTAATTTATAAGAATCTACAATACGGTAGCATAGTAATGTTTTTATATATTCCCTTTTATATCACTTAGATCAATTGCAACTGTCACTTACAATATATCGACTTGTAGCAACAAATTGTGTTTTTAGATATCCGTAGCCAAAGCAACGACGGAGCAAACGAACGGGACCCATTATTGAACATTTTCTCCACTGTCCGCACGCTCCTTTTTTGTTGAATACTTTTTGTTCACTTTTGAAAATCTTAAATTTTATTTTTATGTTGAAGGAACAAAATATTGCCTGCGATTATTACTCTTGATTAATAATAATCGTGTTCGCTATTCATCATGAAATTATAAACTATTTTTCAATTTAAAAACCATCGCGACTGAATCCATGAATATGAAAAGTATTTGTAGTGTAAACGATTTTCATTGTTTCGAAGTCAGTTAGCATAATTATATTAATCAACACAATACGAAGTATTTAGTTTTAGTTAGCATTTTTTGATAAGCAATATTTATTGATGTACATAAAAACACTATTTCTGAATACTTACGTTTATGATGAATTTTACTGATGGAGGTCACAAAAATCGTGAAAGCGTCAACGAGGCATCTTTCAATATGAAGCGGTAATCGAAGGCAAGAGATGATCCAAACACACTCGTTGGTGTCACTATTTAGTAAAACGGGTGGGGGCCACTCCCTTCCGTACAGTTCTGATTTCCAAGGCTTCCGTGTGAGAAGTTTCGAGAAATTTAATTTCCCCCAACCCTCAAAAATGGAGTACAAATCTAGGCCTAGGCAATTATTTATTGTCTAGAAACTTTGAAAAATATGTTCAGAGGAATCAGAAGGAAATAAACGCCTTAAAGTGTGTTGGGAAAATGCGTAATTTTAGCGACTTCAAATGAAGTAAGGATTGAACTAAAACAAACAATTTTCATACAAACAATTTTCATTCAAAATCTCGAAGAATTGCTTGGTATTTTAATTTGTCTATGCATTTTCCTCACCACCCAAAATGGGGTATGCATAAGAGGCGCGTTACCGTTTTTTTTGTAAATTTTGGGTGCGGTTCCCCAGTAGGCCTATCATCACCCAAATATATATATGATATGAGACACGATATATGTTTCATATCTTTGATAATGTTTTTCACTAATTCTATATATATATATCAATCATGATATCATTTTTTTATGCTTAACAAACGGAAACCCAAAGCGTTAATGAAGAAGTCAACGAGTCTACGTAATAATAATCTTCGAAATAAGTATACCCAAGCCCATGAATTTAACCATTTATTGAGAGACCACAAATAAGGGGAGATTGTCATACTGCGAGGTTATTTATTAAATCTCTTATTATATTCCTTACTATTATGTTGAACCAGTGTCTCAACAGACACGGACAACTTAACCCAAATAATAACTATAATAATAATAATATTATTATACTGCTTTTTTTAATATTATTATAATACTAACGCGTGCTTCCTTGCACGGGATGAATACCGAAAAATTTCAAAATTCGGATTTTAACGAAAATTGGTCAATTTTAACGCACATTAGTTTTGCCATGAAATCCAATGTGCGGTTGCACATATTTATCCTGCACAACTCAAAAATTTATAACCGTATAAAATTGAAATTGTTTAACTCGTACTAAGTTAACATCTAGTACAAAACTTCCAATTTTGGTTACAAATGGATCGAGTTGTGCGAAGGAGATATGTGTTGCGCGCATTAGATTTTCTAAATTATTATTATTTCAGTCACCTTATATTATTAATATGTTTTAATTGAACATACTACAAATAATATTATTATCATTATCGTTATTATTATATATTTTTGAAAAATACCTATTTCCTTCTATACATCTATATCTCCTTGCGAACTTGAATTGATTTCTCATAAAGGATTCAAAACACGGTACGTGTTTGCTGTACCATAATTTTTTTATACTACATGCACGAGAGCAGTCAAAGAAGTCATCGTCCTGACACATGCATATCAATCGATTTTAACGTTCGACTATCTGACACTGGCTAGTGCTCGCAAGTCGTTCTATTTTAAAATCGATAGTTATTTATATATTAGGCCGATAACTACTGGAACTGCACTCATATATACAGCCATTAAAGCCATAAAATCGTAGTAAGATCATATATATTTTTATATGTATTATATATAAATTATATACGATCTGCTCAAGATACAGCCAAAAGGGACAACATTCGCAACAATATTTCTTAATTCACTCAAGATCATAAGCATATAGAAATAATTACACAAGTAACTAGAATACGAATATAAAAACTACTAATACAATACGAAATTTTACCAAGGTAAGAAGACATTCAGGATATCTAGAAAGAGAATATGAAAATGAAAAGAATTTATTAATATTTTTTATAAAATTATTCTAACATATTTATATACACTAAACTAATTTAATCAGAAAAACTTAATTTGATCGCTATAAAAAAGCTGCGATTTTTTAATAATTTGCTGTTGTTGTTGTTGCTTTTTTTCTTTTGATAGTTTCATCAAATCTAATAAAACGCAAAACTTATTTTCGTTCCTGCCTGTTCCAGGAGTTATAGCCTTCAGCAATTTGAAATTTTTAAAAGACCGTTTAATTTCACGGGAAACGAAAAATTTTTATATTTTTAGCAGTCTTTTTATTAAACAAATTTTCTGTATTTAAATTATTAAGTAATGTTTCTTCATAAGCAACCTTTATAATAATATCTAGCTTAAAAAACAGGGAAACCCTATACATGCAGGATTTTTTTATTTCTATGAATACGAAATCTTATAGGAGACAATGCAATTCGAAGTGTATTCTCACATAGGTAAAAACTATTTTGCCTTTTGAATTTTGCTGCATTACTACGAAGCCGAGTATACATACAAAACTTTTTTTAAGAGAATTCTGTTGGAAGAGGGCTATGATCGTTGTTGCGACCGAAGGCCGCCCAGTGACAAGGCTTCATCTGCGAACATTCTTGCTATTCGTTGACGAAGGCGAAATACTTTTTATTGAGAAAATAATATTGTTGGATGAGGGTTATGTTACAGACGAAACCCACCACCGTAACAATATTATTCATGCGAACATAATTTACAATACAGTAATAAATTTTTATTCTTACAGTCCCGGCAACCCTAAAGGTAAAGGGGTGGAACAACAGAAAATCAACAAAAATGTAAAGCGTTCCATTCGTTTCGAAAGAGAGAATATTTTACGTTTTATTTATCTCACACTTGGGTAGTTTAAGCCTATACGACTATCCAGATTCAAGTTCGACTTATCTAACAAAATTAAAAAATTCATTTTATTGCGAATCAAACCAGTGGTCTTTTACTAAGTTGTAGAAGACAAAGTACTGGAAATACCTAGAATAAGTGAGCACAAGGACCGACTAAATTGTGCTTAATCTATTGAATCCAATCAGCCTTTCTACGTCTTATTGAACTCGATCTATTTAATCTATATAATTACTTATCTCGATCTATGTAATTTTAAATAATTTGATTAATTTGTGGAAACAGTTTAAAACCTTTGCAGCTATCGAAAACATTACTGATCGGATAGTGAACTATATAAATGTATAATTGGGTATCTTCAAAAACGGCTCAGTAATAAAGAATTAATGAGACGACGTAGGTAAGTGTTCAATCAGAATGTTGATCAAGCCTCATTACTTCATGTATCTTAACTGCACGTTCTAACAGACGCACGTGCCGCCCCTACACAAATCGGAGTTGAAATATTGAAAAGCAGTAATCGATATATTGGGTTGTAGCCAAAATTGAAATCATTTACAGAAAAATTGTTAATGTGAAAAATATAAAAAGTAATACGTTGTACGTTAATTATAATAATTCCGCAAAAGCTTCAGTTAATTTCCGTTTGGTTTAATGGAAAGCACTCATCCTTGAATAATATTCTTCTACAGGGCTGAGCTTGTATCTACCTACCAGAGCCGACTGTGTATCTATCTATCGAAATCGTCTTTGTATCTACCACTAAAAGCTTAGGGTGCCTTCGTTGAAATGTTTCGCGATTTCCGGCAATTGAGAATACAGTTCGTCTCTACCCATAATATTTGATTTTAATACAATTATGTATAATAAAATTTTTATGAGACAAATTTTAGGAAATAATTTCTTAATTATTAATAAAAAGAATTTTTAATAATGACTATACAATTAATATTAATGAAAAGACTATAATTAAAAATAATAATATAACCTTAGAAGAAACATTTTTAATAAAATTAATAATGCAATAGCAGCTATTGCAATATCAGTAGATTCAATCAATTTATAACTTAGTAGAGATTTGTGATATGTTAATGAAAACTCACTCGTTAATTTTGGCCAGGGTGACGAAATACTTAGTAAGGACAAAAATTTAAATTTTTGCAAATTTTTTTTTTGGTTTTTTGTTAGTTTGGCGTCTATTTCGACCTATGTTACCACTATCGCCCACTTTGAGTTCACGATTCTCCGATAAGCCACGTACTTCCCGTTCGAAAGTAGATAGAGAACTGAAATATTAAAAAAGGGGATGCAATTTATATATGATGCTTTGCCTAAATAATGTGGTATACCACGAGCATGGCCAGTTTCCGGCCCGCATAATAAATTTATACACGTCGCATTTAAATTTTTAATATACTCTGCCATTTGCAGCGAGAATCTCAATTAGGTAGAAGTGAAAGTTGATTTAAATTTATTGAAATTATACCCATAACGTGCTTGGATTTTAAAACATCGATAAAATTTTTACTTTTGCCCAAAATATGTTTTTGCATTAAATTCCTGTCCGTATACAATTAAAAATAATATTTAGTTTTACGAAGTATTTACTTGAGAAATTTCAGGAAGAGAACCTGAGGATAACTTAAGGAATTTCAGGAAGAGCTTGCAAATAAATATTCAGTCATTTTCATTTATTCGAACCAATATTTCTGAAAAACATTACCTTTAATGGATCTGAATAAATTTGCTACAAAAGCGCTACTAATTAGCTTACATTTGCAACCGTAAATATTTACGAAAGTATGGATGTGTATCAAATACAAAGCCCGAAAAAAATTGAACGTGAAAGCCTCAACATGTCAAATTAAATTTCGGTCAAATCCTTGCACTTAATTACCAAATTCCTTATATAATACAATTTGGTTAATAAGTGGTGTTACAAAAATATTAAATTGTTTTTGTTTTAATATTTGATCCGAAATGTAAATGTTTCCCCAAACGGGCCCGCAGGTTGCCATCTGATGGCAACACCTGATATAAAAGTCCAGAATTTTCGCAGAGTTGAGCACGGTACGGCGTTCGAGTAATAAAACTTGTAGTCTGAGATGATGGGATAGGACGGGCTCTCGCGCTAAACATGCGCATTTTTTGCATACATTTACAAAGAAGTACAAGTTCCTTAGGAAATTGGTACAAATTTCAAGAGAAAATTGTAGCCACGACAACAGCAGTCGCACGTGCGTTTCTGCATAGGTATCGCTCCTAAGGTGGAAATCTATAGAAATTCTTTATTTTTATACATTTTAATAATTTGATAAGTAAAATATTATAATTTAGTTACTAAAAACTAAAAGCTGATATAGTTGGAATTTATTTCATTATCATAAACGAGAAACCTAACTTTAATTAACTTAATTAAGGGAAATACTTTTCTCGTATAAAATTAAGTTCAGGTGAAAGTATTTCACTGTAACTAATTTAATAATGCCTTAGTGTTATAAAACAGCTACACATATCTATAACTTTCTGTACATTTTTAAGAATTATATATTTCACATAGATCTAGAGACCATCTCTCTAGATCTCTAGAGATCTCCGTACCATCCCACTGATTTTCTTAAAATAAAACCCACCAACATTGTTTGGGCTTGGTGAAAATTATATAGAAATATACGCAATACGAAATGTTTTCAACATGCTCGATGACAAATGTGTTGTACTCGTTAGCAAATGCGGTGTGAACAAGAATAGGATTGGACAAGTTCTCAAACATTTCGTTCAACAGGCCCTAAAAAATTACCAATCTAAAGAATTTCTAATTTACAGCAACGAGTGTCCTATTTCTTCATCTCTGCTTGCAAAAGTAATTTTTTACGGTCTGTTGAATTCACGTATACAATGTGTGAGAACTCGTCCGATGCTGTTCTTATTTTGCGTTTGCTAAGCAGTGTAGTGCATCGAGTGTGTTGAAAATAATTTACTCACCTATTTCTCTATAATTTTCAACAAATATAAACAATAGAGGTGGGATTTATTTCATGAAAATCAATGGGGAACAACGGCGTTGCAAGATCCTAAAAATCTGCGTGAAATATGTAATTCTAAAAATTTCACAGTAAATTGTAGATACGCATAAATAATTTTTCACATTGACATCCCTGAATTTGTTACAGTGAAGGACTTTTGCCTGAGATGCGTTCAATACCTGAGAAATCATTCCAATGGATTTTTAATATATTTCCAATGGGTCCAACGAAAACAACTTACAGCCAATTATTTGAGTAAATGTATTTCTTTCAGAACACGCTGAAGAAAAGAGTAAAAAGAATACAGCGAGTTCCACGATCTTCAACTTTTGTGCTGTCAAAACTGTCAGAGTTATCAAAATATGTTTCCAACTGAATGTAAAGGTGAAATTAAAGTTCAAAAACGTAAAAAATTATACAAATTTTTTAAAAATAAAATTAACTTCATTAGTAAATCAAATAGTAATTAACTTCTAATCGTACTTAGTAATTAGTACGATCTAGCAGTGTAGAGCTAATGTCACTTTCGAATGTCGATATCGCATGAAAATTAACGACCGTTATAAAAGTCTGTACCAAAAAACGTTTGTAAACAAAAAACTTTGTGTGGCAGTGCAGCAATTTCCGAATTCGAAAAATCATGAGAATGAGAAATATTACTTCCACCACAGGGATAAGAACGTATTTTCGCGTGGGAGACATTATTGATATATAAAATTATATATATTCGGACATAGAATCAGAATCGATTTAGGTCTGTCCACACGTCTATCTGTCTGTCTGGTCGCATACCTGCTGCAAATACATTTAGGGAAGAACAAAAGAAGGTATAGTACTGAAGGCAACTGATTACTATGGCAACTATTTGTGCTCACTTTGACCTCATTAGTGCTCACATAGAAAGTAATTTTATTTTAAATTACTTTTTCTTTAATTTAATAAAATATAAATTGTTTAAGCAAAATATTACACGCTTTAATTTGAGTCATGATGAGAAAGGTTCTTTATTGTGAAGGTTGTAAGAATCAACTTCAGACGCAGATCTTACAAAAGTTTTCCCAATAAGATGTCACGACTCACGACTACTCATTTATCATCTATTATCATCTATAGTTCGGGGACGAGAACATTCCCCCAACTAGTTTCACCAATCAGGACGCCATATAAAGATTTATAATGATACATTCGTAATGATTTAATGATAATGATCTTTTAATTTAATGATTGACAATTATTTATGCAACCGGTCGAAGACACGTAAAACTCTATTACGAAAATATCCACGAACTTAAATTTGATTTATTGTTCTATTATTAAAGTTCACTTAATTGTTTGAGTAATCCTTTTCCAATTTGCGACATTTGTTTTATTATGTTTGTTTGCCTAATTAACCGAATGAAATAATATTGTAAAACGCAAATATAATTCTACATATAATATCCTATATTTAGTAAATTTTAGTGTGTTAAAATTGTTTTTTAGGTTTATTTTATTCACCACGATTCCAAAACCTAACCTGAAACCAAAGGAAATCCGTTGAATGTGAACGCGCTATAATACCGATTCGATTCGAATTCTAAACGTAGACACAAACCATTTGATAAAAAATTCCCCACATGAGAACTATAATAATTAATAGGCTATAACAGAATAAGATAAACTCATAACGAGTTGACTCGCCTTCCACAATCCCATTGGTAGTTATCAAAATATTATTTGATGTCCTCGTATTGCGCGTGAATTTCGCTCGTTTGGAACCAACGCACATGCCCATGGATAAGCCATCACAAAATGGTACACATTTTTAAATAATTCTGTACATATTTGCAAAATGTTTTCAGCAAGCTCGACGACACACGATGTTCCTCAATAACTTATGCTCGTTAACAAAAGCACGCCAAAAAACAACTACGAATGAACAACTACGAAACCAGAAAACATGGCCATTACAACCAATTTCAATTCACAGCACCGAGTGTCCCTTGTCCATATCGATGCCCATGACGCTGCAACAGTCTGGATAGTTTGTTCCAGAAGTAAAGGACACTTTCAATTCGCCGCTTCAAAAAGTGGTTTGACGCCTACTCATTAGGATATTTTTGCCCATGGGCACTATAAATGAGTTTTACCATGTTGTTGTTTTTGTTTCTGTTATTCACAATATTGTTGTACAGATTGATGCCTTTGTCATCTTATAATTGCTTGCTGAACTGAATAAGATGGTGCGAGCGGGAAGTTAGAACCCCATCAACGCAATTGGAAAGGTTTTTCTACGGAATAAAATTAACTTGCTCGAGAAGTTTTCTACAGATCCTTTACCATTCCTTCAAATGAGTAATGAAATATCGTTTTATTGTTGTTTTATTTTATCGCTTTATTTTAATTTCATAGAAATAAAATCTCAGGAACGGCATCATGGTTCTAGAAAAAATCGATGAACTCTTTCCATTTACCGTCGTGACTCGTCCATGCATTTTCCTCACCACCCAATGGGGTATGCATAATTGGTGCGTTACCTTTTTTTTGGGTGCGGTTCCCCTGTAGGCCTATCATCACCCATGATATGAGACACGATATATGTTTCATATCATTGTATTCTTTTAAATGTTCCTAGAGATTTTCTCCCTAGAAACATTATTAACCCTATGTTCCCTACCTAAGAGAATTTGGTTAACTGATTTTTATGATATATAAAATAATTCTGCAAGAGTATTTCCTAACAAAAGGCACAAGTATATTTCAATACCCTAACTTATAAATTAAAGCAAAATATTACGATTGAGGAAACCAATTTTTTACCAAGGACAGCCGGAAACCAAGGTATGCAATATACCTAGAAATAGAAAATAAAATTTTAATTGCATTAAGTTATTGTTATAGAATATAATAGTTTATAGAGCAGACCCAGAAACTTAGTTCTTCTAACGAAATCACGCACAATTTTTAACAAAATTAATATTTAGGATAAGCTAGCACACAAACCAACTAACAGAGAGCAGGCTACCGAATTCAGTCAAATTTCAATGGTTTTAAATAAATATATTAAGTAGAAGAAATAGTTCATCAACGAAATCATCTACGGGAGACTGCTACGAGAGTTAATCTTGTAGAACTGAGCCTGGCCTCTTCGAGAGACCAAGAAAACATTTTTAAAATTTCGTCACCGCACAAGCTTTTAGTGTCTAATTTTGCTTCTAACTCCTCAAATGCACCTCTTGAGAGGAAACCCCGCCTGAGATTGCAGTATAGTGACCTCATCTCACCCTAAGACAAAACGAGATCAATATCTCGTGGCTGATAAAAAATGGAAAAAAATCTATACTATGCACCTTTTCTTAGTTCGCAACTAACCCCACACCGTGGAATACTCTAGAAAATGTATAATAGGTATACAGAAAATTATACGCGCATACACATGTATACACAAAATCTATACTCAATTACCAAGCGGTGCATTGATGAAAAAATTCCGTCTGTGGTCCGCTCTTTTTCGTTTTTCGATTAGTCAGAAATTATACTTGCACTTAAAAAATAATGTCGTTTAATAAAACTTACCAACAGTTATTTGCCAATAACGACTTTAACAGTGACAAACCCGCACTCTGGTTTTCGTAATTCTCCAATTAAACGCGTACTTTCGGCTCGAAAGTAGATCGAGAACTGAATGACTGAGACGAGGTGTTTAAACAAATAACCGCAATGCTTTGTCTAACTAAACTAAAATAGCAGATTACACACGGCACAGAAATGATACTCGATGTTAAACCTATTCTGTACATAACTGTTTAATACGTGACGTCATTCGAGTAATAACAACTTGCCAATGGAGGGGAAAATTCTTAGAAAAATTATTCTCTTCCAGAAAATAAATAAAAATATTAAATAAATAAATATAAATAATAAAATTTAAATAAATAAAAATAAATATTACATAAATAAATAAAAGAAATAATCTTAGAAATGTTTTGAAACACACTAGGCAATCTTTTTACGTCTTTGCTTGGAGGATTTTAAATTAGACAATTCATGAATGTATGATGTATGTATATATAGGTAACGTTACTTTTAGAAATTCTATTCAAAATATAGCGTTACCATAAAATGCTTTACTTCTGCCCCTAATATTCAAGTGAAACCGTAAAAAATTGTTTTAATTGGAACTAGGCACCTTTTCTTAACCTCTTTTAAATTTTGATTGAAGTTAAAAACAATTCAAATAGGATTTAGCATAATTGTTTAAAAAAACTACAGATTTCGGATATATACGGATATTAACACCATCGCACCCGGCTTTGACATAATTGCAAAGTGTAAGGACAATACACTTCAAATACAGTCTTTTACAGAAGTCTTTTTAAGAAGTATTGTGTACAATTTTTGTTTTAATTTAATGGGATACAAATTGTTTAAGGAAAATATAATCTATTTCAAATTTAATTATAATGCGCCGCCTATGTGAGCAACACAATCAGCAACAGCATCTATAACTGCTAGTGCGTCTTCAACAAAAACTGAAAGACCTATAAAAAACTTGAATCGAAGCTGGATTATCCTTCTCGTCGGTGAAACTTATGAGATAGATTCCGCGAGGTTTACCCAGTCAGATATCACGACTAACGATTATTCATATATCACCTATCACATCCGGTCCTCCAACTAGTTCTACCAGGCAGAATGCTATATAAATATTTATAATGATTCAATCTATAAATTCGATTTCATTATTTTAAGGCTTACCTGAAATGATTGATAGGAGTTTATAAAAATATATGAAAATGTTATTAATCGAACAGCTCTTGCATAGGTTTGCGACCGGCGCATGGTGTCACTATATAATATTCGCTGCTAGAAGACTATATCTATATTTATTTTTCACGTTATGGAAACCCTAAAAAGAAAGGTCTTGAGCATAAAAAATAATTCCTCATTAATCGAATATCTTAACTCAGATTTCAAATGTGTGGATTTCTATGACTCACATTGTATTCCTATAGACGACGGGTCATTAACAGACCTTAAATACAAATTACTGAGATAATTTTGAAATCATTGATTTGCTATTTCCAGAGACCTAAGGTACCTAAGTATAAAATTTAGTAGACTTTTAAGCATTTCAAAGGACGAGGAGAACAAATTATCTGAATAAAATGCGAAAACGACACAAATGTCGACTTATAATCAAAATTCGAGGTCTCGACGTAAAATCGACTACAAATCATGTACCTCTTTTATACCCTACACCCAAAGAGTTTATGGTATATTAAGTTTGTTCCTCCGTTTGCAACACATTAAAGGATATGTGGCAGGTATGGAAAAGTATATATATATTCTGGCTGAGAACAATCTTCTGAATCGATTTAGCACTGTCCGTCCGCCTGTCTGTCCGTCTGTCTGCCTGTTGAGATCAGATCACAGATCAGATCAGATCAGATCATCGATCACGAGAGAATTAAAAGAGATACGGTCATCAACTTTGGCACAAATATTCTCTGTTATAATAAGCAGGTTGGTTTTGAAAATGGGCGAAATAGGATGAGTACCACGCCTAATTTTTATACCTTATTTTAATGTATGCTCAGTTTCTCCGTTTGTAGAGCGTATTTGAAGACAAAACTTTATCCTGGAACTGAACCACGAATACTAAATTATTTTGCAAAAGGTGGGCATGGTCCACCTACCAGAATCACTGTAATAAAAAAGACGTCATTACAGTAGAACAAGGAGAGGCATTGTATTGAAATTTAGCACGAATATTCTCTATTATAATAAATTAATTGGAGAAATCAGATTAGAACCACGCCTACTTTTGATAACTAAAGTGAATACGAATATACGAAGCTCAGTTTCAATGTTTGTAGATTGTATTTGGTGACAAAATTTTATCCTGGAACTGAACCACGAGTACTAAATTATTTTACAAAAAGTGGGCTTGGTCTGCGTCTCCGCTATGAATAAGGATAAATTCGGTTGATGTAGGGTATATAGGCTTCGGTCAGGTCGAAGTTAGCACCCTCACTTGTTCCCTTTATAATTTCATCCACGATTATTCAAATCCGAAAAGTAACCATTTTAAATTATTTTTACAAAGAAATAAAAAATGTTAGAGGAATTACTAATACTCGGTTGAAGATACGTAAGACTCTATAACAAAAATATCCAAAAACATAAACTCAATTTATTGTTTCATTATTAAGTTACACTTAATTGTTTGAGTAATTCTATACCAATTTGTGACATTTGTTTTATTATGTTTGTTTATTTAATTAACCGATTTAAATAATATTGGAAAACCAAAATATTCCCAAATTCTACATATATCATATATTCTACACATATATTCTAACATATATTCTACATATATCCTATATTCAGTTAAATTTATGGCATATGTAAAATTTTGGTGGGTTAAAATTTCTTTATTCGTTAATATTATTCACCATCAATAAAGCATGTCAGGTTTCTTAGGTTTATTTTATTCACCACCATTAAAGTAATGTCTTACTGACATACCGATTCGATTCGAATTCTAAACATAGACACAAACCACTAGATAAAAACTCCCCACATGAGAACTAGAATAAACAATAGGCTATACCAGAATGAGATAAACTCATAACGAATTGACTCGTCTTTCACAATCCCATTGTTATTTATCAATTATTATTTGAGGTCCTCGTATTCCGCGTGAATTTCGCTCGTTTGGAACCAACGCACATGCCCATGGATAAGCCATCACAAAATGGTACATTTTTAAATAATTCTGTACATATTTGCAAAATGTTTTCAGCAAGCTCGACGACACACGATGTTCCTCAATAACTTATGCTCGTTAACAAAAGCACGCCAAAAAACAACTACGAATGAGCCTAGACACGTTGTGTATGTGAATTCAGCAAACCAGAAAACATGGCCATTACAACCAATTTCAATTTACAGCACCGAGTGTCCCTTGTTCATATCGCTGCCCATGACGCTGCAACAGTCTGGATAGTTTGTTCCAGAAGTAAAGGACACTTTCAATTCGCCGCTTCAAAAAGTGGTTTGACGCCTACTCTTTAGGATATTGTTGCCCATGGGCACTATAAATGAGTTTCACCATGTTGTTGTTTTTGTTTCTGTTATTCACAATATTGTTGTACAGATTGATGCCTTTGTCATCTTATAATTGCTTGCTGGACTGAATAAGCAGATGGTGCGAGCGGGAAGTTAGAACCCCATCAACGCAATTGGAAATGTTTTTCTACGGGATAAAATTAACTTGCTCGAGAAGGTTTCTACAGATCCTTTACCATTCCTTCAAATGAGTAATAAAATATCGTTTTATTGTTGTTTTATTTTATCGCTTTATTTTAATTTCATAGAAATAAAATCTCAGGAACGGCATCATGGTTCTAGAAAAAATCGATGAACTCTTTCCATTTACCGTTGTGACTCATCCATGCATTTTCCTCACCACCCAATGGGGTATGCATAATTGGTGCGTTACCTTTTTTTTGGGTGCGGTTCCCCTGTAGGCCTATCATCACCCATGATATGAGACACGATATATGTTTCATATCATTGTATTCTTTTAAATGTTCCTAGAGATTTTCTCCCTAGAAACATTATTAACCCTATGTTCCCTACCTAAGAGAATTTGGTTAACTGATTTTTATAATATATAAAATAATTCTGCAAGAGTATTTCCTAACAAAAGGCACAAGTATATTTCAATACCCTAACTTATAAATTAAAGCAAAATATTACGATTGAGGAAACCAATTTTTTACCAAGGACAGCCGGAAACCAAGGTATGCAATATACCTAGAAATAGAAAATAAAATTTTAATTGCATTAAGTTATTGTTATAGAATATAATAGTTTATAGAGCAGACCCAGAAACTTAGTTCTTCTAACGAAATCACGCACAATTTTTAACAAAATTAATATTTAGGATAAGCTAGCACACAAACCAACTAACAGAGAGCAGGCTACCGAATTCAGTCAAATTTCAATGGTTTTAAATAAATATATTAAGTAGAAGAAATAGTTCATCAACGAAATCATCTACGGGAGACTGCTACGAGAGTTAATCTTGTAGAACTGAGCCTGACCTCTTCGAGAGACCAAGAAAACATTTTTAAAATTTCGTCACCGCACAAGCTTTTAGTGTCTAATTTTGCTTCTAACTCCTCAAATGCACCTCTTGAGAGGAAACCCCGCCTGGGATTGCAGTATAGTGACCTCATCTCACCCTAACACAAAACGAGATCAATATCTCGTGGCTGATAAAAAATGGAAAAAATCTATACTATGCACCTTTTCTTAGTTCGCAACTAACCCCACACCGTGGAATACTCTAGAAAATGTATAATACGTATACAGAAAATTATACGCGCATACACATGTATACACAAAATCTATACTCAATTACCAAGCGGTGCATTAATGAAAAAATTCCGTCTGTGGTCCGCTCTTTTTCGTTTTTCGATTAGTCAGAAATTATACTTGCACTTTAAAAAATAATGTCGTTTAATAAAACTTACCAAGAATTATTTGCCAATAACGACTTTAACAGTGACAAACCCGCACTCTGGTTTTCGTAATTCTCCAATTAAACGCGTACTTTCGGCTCGAAAGTAGATCGAGAACTGAATGACTGAGACGAGGCGTTTAAACAAATAACCGCAATGCTTTGTCTAACTAAACTAAAATAGCAGATTACACACGGCACAGAAATGATACTCGATGTTAAACCTATTCTGTACATAACTGTTTAATACGTGACGTCATTCGAGTAATAACAACTTGCCAATGGAGGGAAAAATTCTCAGAAGTAAAGCTTCTTCGTGTTTTGGAAAAATAAGTGTGAATAATAACCATAATATATATAATAGTAAAGTAATGAAATGTAACATCAGTTAAATATTCAAGCCTCCTTCAATTTACTGGTATTACTCTTTTGCTATTATAATGGAGATTTTTAAGTGAATTTATTCGAAAAATTTTTTAAAAATTATGGCCTTTCCCATGTTTTTACAATTATGGCCTCTCCCATGTCAGTTTCCAAGACTTGATCTTAGAGCCTTTCGAAGAAGCACACAACTTCTGTATGAAGCCCATTTGAGAAATCTAATTGATTACTTGGAAGTCCAGTAAAAAATGTCTGAAATCAAATTGATAACATCTGAAGTATGTTCGCGCTCTTCTGAAGTGAAATTTTAAGAATCTGACAGCCGCAAGAACAGTTTTAATCAAATCAGGGTTTATCGTGAATCGGAAAGTGTAATGTGTAGCAAACATAAGCACATGGTGCATATACTCCTAACCCTTCAGGTATTAATTACTTGTGGTGCAACCACATCGGTGGTTCCTTTATTGCACAGTATGACCACCGTATAATTTCTTGATTTCAGGAAAGTTTGAAATAGTTCATCATTATCTTAATGGTCAACAAAATCATTATTGGTCATATTGTGAATTATATAATTTTGTGAATGGGTGTTTCGTAAAACCACTCATCGAATTCGAAATTTCGGAGATAACGAGCGGTGAATTAATTTATTTATACAAACCAATGTTGATTCATGAGTATCTAATATACATATGATGAAACATGTTCTTAAGTTGATAAAAAAACATAGAAATAGACGTACATATTTACTTACTATTCGTTATAGCTCGTAACCGAAACCTAACAAAATCCGCTTAGTATCAAGTTCCTGTATCAAGCTCCTGTTACGAACCATAAGGACGTACTGACTTCCTTTTTAGCCAGTTCCTACCTCTTTACCTCTGTTTAAGTGCATGGTGTCATTCGAGTAATGGTTTATATTACATAATAATTTTAAAAACATAATCATTTATCAGAACTAATTAGTGATTTCTAAACTGAATTCCACGTGGTGGAGGATATAATGCATAAGATCGTTTTTAAAGCTTTCGAATTTCAATAAAAAAATTTTAACTTTGAAAATTGTGTATTAGACAATTCTCACTATCAGACAATATCCATCCTAGTTTCGAAGGCTTGTACATAGACGGAGTATTTATTGAATACCGAACGAACTATCTTAACTTAGATCTAGCTTAAGGAAAACGTGTGATTACTGAAATTTGGGATTCTTTTTGATCAAGATTTTGTTTCTCTATTAGCCCAACTTTTTCTTTGCAACTAATCACTAATGCGATCGATGAGGTTTTCTCCCGTGGCGAAATGATTACAGATTTATAGGACACGATTGGTCCGTGCTCTTCGCGTCTAATTTCGTTAGAGAACATTTACACACTCGGTATTCAGTCACGCTCTTACAGAAAAAAGCATTTGAAACAGCAATAACACGTAAATGTCTTACTTTATTTCGCTCTTAATACAAGGCCAATTTTTCCAATATTTGGGAGAGTAAATAAAACAATAAGTGTTCGACCATTAAATTCAATAATTACTCCGAGAACGCCTCGAAAAATTACACAACTTCAATCCACTGTATGGGGGGAGCTCCTGTGAAGAATACGTGTGTTTTATCGAATTTTTGTAAAGCTTATATATCCGCAACCCCCGCCAAATATGATTGCCGATGATAATACATTTTAGCGATATCCAGAACTGGGCCATGTCTAGTGTAAAAATTCTAGTGTGCACACACACACCTGAAATTTGTATAAAAATATATACTTAATTTTCGTCTGGTGCCGGACAGGTGGAGCGTTTTTGTTTTTTATTTATAGGCACCCCTAAAAATACATTCCCAGGCCCTGTCACATTCTAGCTTAATTATAATTGATCCAGAAACGCCAACGTATATTTCGTTGGAAGCAGAGTGTACATACATTCCTTGCAACACATGTTGCAAGAATGTTGCTGCCAACAAAGAAATTCAACGAACTTCGGCAGCTTTCAATTTTTTTAAGCAATCAAATAAATCAACGTGCTCGTAAACTGTTGCCAAACGGGTAGTGGCAATATATTGAGCATATACAATATTGTACGGCATGTCTTTTTTGTGGTAAATTGAATACCATCAATTTGTCATTTCTATACACCCCTCCCCCCTCCGCCGAAACAAATAGAACCTAACCAGTTTGAGTCTGTTTGTAACTTAGTAAATCAGTCAGAACGATTATAAGCCTTTCCGTCGCTCTGTCTGTCCGTTTATTGGTAGATGTTACAACTTCGGAGTGGTGAAGAAAGGTGTTGCAACACCTTGAAATTGAAAATGGCACTAACACCCCATCAGTGAGATCACAAATAATATCGTATTGGCAACGTGTAAAATCGAACGTGTGGCACCACTAATTTTTAAGCTTTGAATTTAAGCCTAGTTTGATTGCACGAACAATTTTTGTATCAGTCTGATTACTTCCGGGACTGACATCATAAACTTAGGCGGAAATCTGAGTTCGTTGTTTATATTTCAATTTATATTTAAAAAAATCTAACAAAATCTTTTAAAATAATAATTTTTAAAAAGCGTTTCTAAATTTAAACAATTTTAATTAATATTCGATGCAATTAAAATTGTTAATGTTTTCCGAATTGCCTTTCAAAGGCTTGCCGTAGCTGTTCCCAACTAAACGTTCCCCACCCTAATAATACAAAACAATTGACAAAGGGGGGGCGATAGGAAAAGAACAATCGCATTAATAAATTGTTTATGAAAGCTACGGATGGGAGATCACCGACGTTAGAGCGATCGGACTCGGCGTAAAAGAACCGGAATTTATTAATAAAATGATCTTAGAATAAAAACATTATTACGGAAGTGTGTTTATTTGCGTCAGCAGTTTTATTTGGAAATAATTTTTGTTTTCATTTAATACATTTCATGACTGCAAGAACATCGAGTTGAAGTCGGATCATTCTCTCTGCGGGCGTCGTGTGAGTTGTAAAAATAAATTTGAGAGACAGATCCTGAAAGTTTGGTCAGTAAAATATCACGGCTCACAATTACCCATCTATCACGACACGTTTTATCAATATTTGTGATAATTAAATCTATAAATTCCACTTATGTAATGATTTCTTAAAATAAGTATAAAATTACATAAAACAAATAAACATGCCGTTGGAAAATTGATTTTATCTTTAAAGAGCTATTCGAGCTGCGGAGGATTTTTATTAAATCTGACACGGAAAATTGTTATCATTACGTAACACCCACTCTAACACTAGCGGCCTATTTCAGTCCAGATTTATTTTCATCCTGTGAAAACTCCAAAATTGAAAGCCCTCCAAATAAATGCTAAAAAGCTTAATTAAACTGCTTATTACATTTTGAAATACTTGGACTCCATTACTAAGTTTTCAATAATTATTTGAGAATCGCTGCTTTTGTTCGCTGACTTCGTTCGCTTTGACCCCAAGGTGAAAATGTGATTTGAACTCTATTCTGTAATTGAACTATCATCATTCGGAGACGAACAATAGTCGACAAGGCATTTGACATCGATGAACATTTTTCAACAGATCACTTTCACAGAACACTTTTGAACAGCGCCGATGTTGCAAACGACCGGATGTCAATTTCTTCCGCCAAAAGTTAAACAACTATTTGTTGTTCTCACGTGTCTATGCATTTTCCTCACCACCCAATGGGGTATGCATAATAGGTGCGTTACCGTTTTTTTTTTTGCTATGGGTGCGGTTCCCCAGGAGGCCTATCATCACCCATGATATGAGACACGATATATGTTTCATATCTTTCATATATGTCCGTTAGCGTTTCTAGAGATTTCATCTCCGGAAACTTTTGTCTGACGGAAGCATTTGGACCGTTTATAAGAAATGGAATGGACTTGGACCGTTTATAAGAAATGGAATGGACTTGGACCGTTTATAAGACATACTTGTCTGAAATACTTGGAACTAAAAAGAGTGTCTAAAACACGTATATAGCCAATATATACGCGAAATAGTTGATGCATTATTGAAAAAAATAATTTAAGACAACGGTTGGATGTGTATGTTACCTTCATTATTTCAATAACCGTAAATTAAAAACAAACATAAAATTTCCAATGTACCTTTTGTTCTTAAACATAAAACTTACCAGTCAATTATGTTTGAATACGTTTTGATCGTTGTTTGAATTTCCAAGCTCTCCGATCGCACGCGCACTTTCCGATTGAAAGTAAGTAGAGAACTAAAAAATTGGCCGTGATTTGTCTGAATGAAACGGTCCAAAATATAAGGCATAATACAGGGTTGCTAGTCTTTGTACAATATTGTACTCGATTATTTGACGTCATTGCATTAATAAAGCATCTTATAAAATAACACCCTGAACACATTCAATTCATACTACATTAAATTCAAATATGTTCACATGAATACATTCTGTTCACTAGCATGTGACGCAAGCAAAACTCCGTTGGATGTTATAGAACACGAGAAAAACAAATCTGACTTCTTCTTCTTCTTCATTTCTTGTTTGTTTCCATCTCTTTACAACTTGCATATGAATTGAATAAAAAATTATTGTTTTCATCGCATCAGTCAACGGCTTGGTGGTGTTCATTCCTTTATGCGTTCCTCACTGTGATGCTCTAAATGGATAGATAATCACTCGTGACACTGATCGCAGCGGCATATCAAACAAAAGCATCAGGCAAACCTCTGTCACATATAGTAACTTCCATACATTAGCGATGAAATATATATCAAGGCATAGACGCCTAGATTACATATTATACTCAACTATGATTTGAGCGAAGACGTGCCGAATCCCCTTTGACATATGGGTTAATGTCTGTGTGTAAAGTCGTTTAACACGACTTACCACGAACCCCCGTAACCAAACTGATTTTGATAATTGGTTTAAGCCGAGGAGAATGATAATTGAAATTGTGCCATCCCCGCGATTTTCGACTCATTGCGATGTGTAGATAGGCAGATCTTAAAAAATCATTTTTTCAGAAATGCAAAGCACTAGAAAGAACAATCCTTTTGGCAATATATTCAGACAAAGCCATATTTGATAAAAAGTAAGTGTATTTGACAGCTAATATATTTGACAGATATAATGGATCCGTAATAAAACAGAATAATTTTTGTATAAAAAAGCCCGGTTAATTTTAAACAGGCTTAATAAAATTGAGTATAGTGGTTATGTAGTAAAAAGTAAAATATTAAATAATCCAAGTAATTTTTTAGAAATTAATTTCCCAACGACTCGGTTTTGTCGACGAACTCAAATTTAAAAATCCGAAATATTTATGAGGGTTGGTCAGAAAACTTGAATGATGAACGAACAACAACATACATGATAATGCACATCACAAGAGGGGTCAAACGACATAGGCTGTCATTGATGAACAGGAAACAGGAAGAAGAGTAACAGCATGTAAAATTAAAAATATGATCGCACCGAATTTCCATGTGTTTGCAGCATAATGCGTTTAATTTTCGCACAACTCAACAGTTTGTATTTGGCTCCATCAAACAGGAAGCAATGTTCGCTATAAAATAAACATAATTTATAATTTCCTGACATGAGATTTATGAGTAAAGGAATTTCTGATGTAAAGGGATAAAATATTTACATAAGGAGTGTGGAGAGTTAATTTAATTTAATTTTATTTTATTTGTTTTAAATTTTACTAAACAGCGGAAACAGTCGATTAAGTCATTGGTGGACCATTACTGATCATTACCACGAATAAAAAGATCGGAAAATGCTCGGTGGCGTAAATTAAAAATGCGTTTTAGAGCATTAAACACAGGCTGGGAAAGTGGACGCCACTTCAGTTCGGGAAGCAGAAAATAGTTTGGAGTTAAATTAATCGGCGAAGTAACAACGTCCGGTAGCAATTTAAAAACGAATGCAAAAGCAACAACAAATGTATAAATCTGTGTGACAGAGATCACACTTTTAAATGATAATTTTTGGCATATGCTCAAAGGATGGTAAACTTTTCTATGAATTTTGGTACATATTTCTCGCGATGTATGTACCCACGTTAACGCGGCTTGCACTTGTGTTTTTCAATATGTATCGATTCCGAGGATAGGCATAAATCGACAGAATGTTTCCTTGAATTCGTTGAGCACTAAAATTAATATTTATTATCTTTTAATCATTTGATAAATAAAATGGGATGCTTCAATAAATAAAAACTGAAATTTAATGTAGTTAAAATTTATTTCAATCGACAACAGCTTTGACAGCTCAATGACATTCTACCTGTCTCCAAACGCGTAGCAAGTAAAAGAAACCCACGAGTTGACACACATTGTGTGCGTGAATTCAACACTATTATTATTTAACAGCAACCAGTATTCAATTTTTTACCTCTAGTATAAACAAACAGAAAAAAGAAGAACAAGAACAGGCCTACAGCTTTCAAAATTTGAATTAGCTCGACAGCTGATCTCCATAGTGGCCTACGTAATAAAAAAATTAAAGAATTTCTTATAGTTCTGATATGTCTGTGCATTTTCCTCACCACCCAAGAGGTATGCTTAAAAGGCGCGTTACCTTTTTTATTTAGGGTGCGGTTCCCCAGTAGGCCTATCATCACCCAAATACACAGGATATAACATGATATAATATTATGGCGTATATAATTTTGTTTTATTTATAATTTATAATTTATTGCTGGAGAGTTAGCTAGATATATAGATATCCAATTTGGAAAACTTGAATCAGACAACTAAGAACATAATAAGAGACTCAACCTGACGAAAGTGAAAAAAATCGCCATAAAGATCTTTCTTTTACGTCTTCATATACACAATTATTATTATTGTTATTAATTACTGTCATACTATTTCTGGCTATTATTATTAATGTTATTACTGTTATATTGATAGTAGTATTCTGAATTCTTATACCACTGTTATATTTTCCACCATTTCAATATTTTGACTGAAACAGTTGAAGGAAAAATAGTCCCCCGACCGGAAGGAATCCTTTCAGGATTACTTAAAGTCATTGCAAGTGGTCGGTTAAGGGAAAAGAAATCTCCGCATTGTACCTGACAGACACGACAGGTAAACTCTCGGAAAAAATAATAAAACCCAGACTGACTGACAGCACAAGAAGGATTCACCTTCTAGGTTCACCTTCACCTAGGGCTCATTCAGAACCTAGATCCTAATCAGGGCAACGAAATTGTTTGATATTGAATGAAGACGAAATTAGCATCGTGCCAGGCCCATCTTAAAAAATTAAACTGCAAAATCCCATTTTTCAGCCTTTGGAGCTTTGGAGATGAAATTTTATGGAAATTTTATGGATTTTATGGATTACAAATCCACCATAAAATTGGCGCGCCGCGCCTACTATTACACTACACCATGTGTGATCTTTTTTTAGAAGAGTTGTGGTGAAGATTAATTAGTAGATCTGAATTTAGCAAGAAAAGGAAACATAACATTTGAAAAGGAAGGAAAGAGCGTACACCGCCCACTGATTGTTAGGATCAAACGATAAATTTGTATTGCGGGAAATAAATATTATTATTTAACATTATATATTATATTATATTATATCCAGTATATAGTGTTTTGTTCATTTGTAATGATATCTTAAACCGTAATAAATAAATAATCTTAACAATCTTAATAATAATTTTATTTACGATACGATACATACATTACTATATATTATAATATAATATAAATAACATGTATTTGTATTGCATATACTGTTTATATAATCCATAAAAATATTATGTGACCTGGGCATTACTAAAGGATACCTTCAAGATGATTTATCCGGTGAAGGGGATTAGATTCCAGACAACATAATTTAAAAATAATACATTACCATGATTTCTGCTTGAAAAACAAGACTTTATTCAGAAATTGCAGATTTTTAAGATACCTATAAATAGAAGAAGCAATTTAAATTTTTTTTAACCCATGATACTATAATGCAAAGTATTTTTATATCCTCTTCCCTAATATATATATATATATATATATATATATATATATATATATATATATATATATATATATATATATATATATATATATATATATATATATATATATATATATATATATATATATATATATATATATATATATATATATATATATATATATATATATATATATATATATATATATATATATATATATATATATATATATATATATATATATATATATATATATATATATATATATATATATATATATATATATATATATATATATATATATATATATATATATATATATATATATATATATATATATATATATATATATATATATATATATATATATATATATATATATATATATATATATATATATATATATATATATATATATATAATATAATATATATATATATATATATATATATATATATATATATATATATATATATATATATATATATATATATATATATTATAATATATATATATATATATATATATATATATATATATATATATATATATATATATATATATATATATATATATATATATATATATATATATATATATATATATATATATATATATATATATATATATATATATATATATATATATATATATATATATATATATATATATATATATATATATATATATATATATATATATATATATATATATATATATATATATATATATATATATATATATATATATATATATATATATATATATATATATATATATAATATATATATATATATATATATATATATATATATATATATATATATATATATATATATATATATATATATATTATATATATATATATATATATATATATATATATATATATATATATATATAATATAATATATATATATATATATATATATATATATATATATATATATATATATATATATATATATATATATATATATATATATATATATATATATATATATATATATATATATATATATATATATATATATATATATATATATATATATATATATATATATATATATATATATATATATATATATATATATATATATATATATATATATATATATATATATATATATATATATATATATATATATATATATATATATATATATATATATATATATATATATATATATATATATATATATATATATATATATATATATATATATATATATATATATATATATATATATATATATATATATATATATATATATATATATATATATATATATATATATATAAACTATAAATATAATAATAAATATAAGGACGTAAGGATATGATTTGTAGTTATAATTTTTCTAGTGAAAACTCACCCAGGACCTGACCGATTACTTGACCAATTATTTGTGGATTCGTTGGTAAGCTATACTCAACAATTAAACACGTACTTCGCGTCTGAAAGTACTTAGAGCACTGAATTGAAAAGGGTATTAACGCTTTATATATAAAAATCAGAGCACAGTTAAAGGCAGAAATAACGAGGTTGGAGAGCCGTGTGTGCAAATTAAAAATTCGCTACAAAGGCCATACTTATGGTGTGTTGAATTCACGGACACAATATATAAGAACTCGTGGATCATGTTTTCTGTGCGTTTGCTAGCAAGTAAAGTACCATATTTGTGATCGAGCGTGTTGAAAACAATTTCCCACCTTTGGTTTCTATACATCTTTCACCAAACGTAAACAATGGTGATGGGGTTTACTTTAAGAATATCAATTAAGCAAATGATGAGAATTGCTCAATTTTCTATATCCATATTTATTATGTGTTATTCATTGATGATTTTATAAATAAGAAATTTTGATGCTGTAAATAAAAACTTAAAATTAATGTGATTGAAATTTATTTCATTGTGACAAATTAGGAACAAATTATCAAAATTACTCATTCTAGTATAAAACGGAATAAAATTTATTGTAACGAATAAGATGTTTCGTTAACGTTATAAGCTGATTTTATATAACTATATTTGTCTTTAAAATTTTAAAATTTATATATTTCACGTAGTCAAATTGGTTTGACTAATTCGGTTAAAATAAAACCCACCGTTATTATTTACATTTTGAAAAAATTATGTAGAAATATAAGGCTACTCTATGGCGTTATAGTCGTTAGCGAACGGAAGTAAATCGAAACAACATCGGACATACTCCCATATACTATGTACTTGAACTCAAGAGACCATAAAAGATAGCCAATATAATGAACTTTTAGTTTGCTGCGTTGAGTGTTCCTAATCTCTGATTTTCATATAATTTCCACCATCGTAAACAATAGTGTTGGGCAGAGATAGAGATACTCATGCTCGTTGCTGTAAATTAAGAATTCGTTATTTTGGTAGCTTTTTATAGAGGTATAAGCCTACATCTATCTACAGTTCTTCTTTCAGTTAGAAAACTACAAAAACAAAAATTTTGTACAATATTAAGAGAAACATTAGCAACGTGGTAAATCTCATGTATGGCGATCCTGTTTTTGACGCGGCTAATTAATAGCCCTATCGCTTCATCTCTCTTATAAACCATCCTAATCTTTGATAACGACCGTTGCTAACTCTGACGAGGTGTCTATCGCTGACGTCAGGTATAACTTTTTGACAGAACAAAAAACAAACAGGTAGGAAACAGCTGAGAAGGCGATTAGGAATCACCAAACAAAATCTAAAGAAAAGTGAAGAAATACTGAGGAAATAATTGTATAAAAGAGCACTAAAACATTTTATGTTACGAGCGTTATTGCAAAGACTGTCGTTAACACCAATTTGGCAAAAATGACTGAAATCGCTGGTGGCCACGGCGAACCTAATCCAAACAGCTCCTGGCTGGGTGCTCGCGGCATGTGGCTCGCATACTTTTTAGGTGTATTATCCGTTCATTTGATCCTACTCTCTGTACCCTTCGTAAGCATACCAATGGCATGGACCGCAACAAATTTGCTGCACAATGCGGTGCGTAACGGAGTAAAATAAATCATATCGTTCAGCCAATATCGTTATTGTTTTTTTTCTTTTGCAGGCGCATTTATACTTTTTGCACTCAATCAAAGGGGCGCCTTGGATGAGTATTGAGAATGACGGCACTCGCTCACTAACTCATTGGGAACAAATTGACGATGGTGAACAATTTACAGCGACGAGAAAATTCCTTACAACAGTGCCCATTGTGCTGTAAGTCCTAACAGACGGAATCTTATTTGGAACGGAAATATCTTTTATTTTAAAAATTTAATATTTTAGATTCTTGTTAACGTGTCTCTACACGCGAAATGATACCGATCATTTCATTGTAAATTTTATCTCCCTGGTGATTGTAACACTACCAAAATTACCGCAGTTCCATGGCGTACGATTATTTAATATAAACAAGTATTAAACGTCGACGCTAGAGAACCTGGTGGAAATCTGGAAAGAAAACAATATAAATTCGGAGAAGACTGGCCAAGAGCCTTATGAATACATATATACCTAATCCTTTTTGTAGTTCCCTTCAATTGATAATAGATTAATATTTTATTGGTGTTCATAAAATAAAAGTATTTGGAATTTATTAATAAGTGATAATAAATATTTCATTTACTAAGTATGTACTGAGATATACATACATAGTTCAGTATATTTTCATGTACTGAAATATAATTGCAAGGCTAACGGTTTTAATCAATTTAATATCAGAAAAACGTTTTTACTTCTGTTATACAAATTTTCTTTCCATTTAAATCGGAGATAAGGAGATAGGACCCTCAATTCGCCATGCGAAAAAATGATATGACGCCTATTTTTATGCATTGTTTACATCTCATACACTATACGTGGACTTGTGCCATATTGTTGTTATTGTTTGCTTTCATCCAGTTTCCAGAAACCAAACAACAACATGTTTCACCGTGCATTAACAAAAGTGTGATTTCTGCGACGATTGTAACGGGGTCTCATAGAGCAATATATCCCTCAACTGAGTACCAATTATTGTGTTTTAAAAAATGTCCACACAATTATCTCCCCATTCAACGTTGAACTATTTTTTACCAATCACGGAGTAAATTTTGTGTAAAAATTAATCAAAAGCCCCCGAAGGCTCAACCATGTTCACTAAACCTCTGATGCTTAAAATCCAAAGCACCTTCACTCAAAACCCATGTTTTTAATTGTTGCTGACGCGAATAAGCGTTTCTTAAGTTATGAGAACCAAATTTCAGCTAAATTTGTACCATTCTGTGATTGTATAGAGCAAATGCATGTGGATTAGTGCGATGTGTCCTATCTCTTTATCTCTGATTTAAATGGACATGTATTTTGCTGTTAAAATGAAACTTAACGGAAAACTTGTACCTCGGCGAAAAATCTCGTACTTAGCCGGGAAATCATGCCTCACAAAGGGATTCACCAATCGTCAAAAGCCAACATATTATATCAAAATGTTGATAATGCTTAAATTGCAAATTGAAGACATTTACGATCCTGACGAATGTATAAATCCAAACCTTGCATTATTTAATTGATGAAATATATGCAACATATCAACAAATTCAATAAGGGAATCAAATATCCCCATGGACCCTATTCTCTATACAGTACTGCACTTAAGAGATAAAGAAGACAAAAACAAAAATACTCTAAACACAATGTACAACAATACTATGAATAAGAGAGGACAAGCAACATTGTGAATCTCTCGTATAGGGTCCGTGAGCCGAAACATAATAATTAGGCATCAAACCGGTTTTTTAAGCTGCGAATTGGGAGCGTCCTATCTCTTTAACTCTGATAACAAGATGGGATACTTTCAATTCACCTCGGCAAAAAATGATTTGACGTCTATTTTTTATGATATATTTATCGTTTGTATTGTATTGTTTTCTGTCATTTAGTACGAAGAATTTAAAACGTATGTGTGGCCGCATATAAACAAATTTGTTAGGATCGGTACAAATATTGCAATGGGACACGGTAGAGTAATAGGTTCCTCAGTGCGTTATTAAATATACCATTTTTAAAGACATGAACTTAATAATCAATTTCCACAGAATTATATTCATTATTTAACTATTAACAACTGAAACCCATGCTATTACTATTGACGCAGATATACATTTGCTAAAAAATTAGTACTAAATTCCAGCTACATTTGTACAATTTTGTGATTGGATTGAGAAAATGCGTGCGTGTTTGTGAGGAGTATCCCATCTCATTATCTCTGCTTTTGGCTTAACATATTCTTTGTTATCAAATATTTTGATAAATAATTTGAAGTAATCTAGCAGGTTTAGTATCAGTCTCTCCGTTAGCTATATAGATGTGTTTTTAAGCTGCGATAGTGTTTACGTGGTCAAAAGTCGATCTTCTGATAATTTTGCTAATATATCCAAAAATAAACCAAAAGAATCAACTCAGCTCATAATACTCAACCTTCAAAGTGAAGAATCAATAAATCTCTCGATTTAAGGACAACTAAATTCAGAGGTCTTCTAAAATGCCCGTAAGTTATCAGTTATAACTAAATAATAACAATAAAATTAAATTCGAATATTATATTATTAATCTCTATCGCTCTGCCATATTATTATTTTAAATATTTATTATTTTTCATTTTGATTAGGTTCACGAATTTAAAGTAGAAATGACCTGCAGTGGTTGTTCAGGAGCAGTTGAGCGAGTCTTAGCCAAATTAGGCGGTAAGTTAAATAATAAAAATATTTTCAGAAAAAGACCAAGGTGTGACGATAATAAGTATTCAGTACTTTCTCAAAAATTAGAAAGGATTTACGCTCTTATGCCCAACATTACTCACACTGCAAAATTAGCAGGATTGCTTCTGGTGGAGCATTTAATTAAGAGCAATACTTCACTTCTCACCTTTTCTCAGTCGTACAATAGTATACCTTATTGTGTGCCATCCAAAGAGGGCAGAGTAGTTAGTGTATTTAGTTCACAAGGGGAAGCCTATAGCTGCGCAACGATTTTTCGGAATGTACTTTCAGTAATCTAAGTATTATACGTAATTTATCTTAGACAAGTAAATATATAAAACCAGTATAATCACCAACTTGTTCTTGCTATGATTAATTTTTTTAAAGATTTATTTTATATTTAATCGGCTTTTTTATCCCTTTCTCTCTCTCTTTGTTTCTTTATATATTCTAGATAAAGTAGAAAAAGTTTCCATTGACTTGGATGAGAAGACGGTATTAGTTACTTCAAACTTAACGGCCGATGAACTGTTGGGAGTCATTAGAAAGACGGGAAAGACAACGACGTACGTCGGAGTGAAAGAATGAAATGAACTTTTTTGCAAATTTCGACGAATTGCAAAATTAAAATTGGAAGTTTAATTATTACTTCAGCAAGTTGAATAATAGTTTCGAGGAAAGTATTTAACAGGTCATCAATTTGTATTTAAAAAAGTAGTATTCCATCTTAAAGCACTTTCATTACAGAACAATAATTTTAAAAATTAATAAATAAAAATTGCATGCATAAATTTTTAAGAACTTAAATATATTTATTAATATTAACAACGAATCTTTGAAACATTAAAAAAATTATACTTGTAATTTAACGAACACAATTTAAAATAAATTTTTTGAAAAATCATTTAGAAATAATGGCTAAAGAATATTTAAGAAAAATGTGTCTTCTCTAAATAAATTCAATTATATGTAACACGATATAGATATTTATCAACACGTAAAACACGGTGCATATATATTGAATAATAAATTATTATGTTTATGTCAGTAGTAAAACTGATGGTTTTCTGTTAATTATTAAAAATCCCTCAATCAAAGCGTTGAAGTTATAAAAACGATAAAGGAAGGCGTAAATAAACATATATTGCAAAAGGTTAATTGAAAATGCAAAAACGATGATTTCGTAATGACGGCGGGCACCACGGCTTCTTACGCCCCCGGGTGGGCTTGAACCACCAACCTTTCGGTTAACAGCCGAACGCGCTAACCAATTGCGCCACGGAGGCCGTGTCTAAATCGACGCCAAATTGTGTACTTTACATGCTAAACAAATTATTTAAATATTCAACACGGTAATAAATACCATTTAATTTAATTAACAACGTCTGTAAATCCCGCTGAATATCAAGCAATTCTTGATAAAAATTTGTTTTATTTCTAAAAATGGTTGAAGTTTTCTCTTCTTCACTCAAATCGGATTCATTATTTGAAGAAGGCTGCCAACACATATCTGAATCGGTAACCTATGATAAAAATGACGGTATATATAAAATCCTCAGTTTATGAAAGCCTAGTATTTATTTGCTTCAGTTTTGAAAATACTCATTTGTTAATAAAGGTTCGAGGTCTACACAAGACATCCTGAACGAATTCTCAAATCATACAATAATTTTAATACGTTGACTAACGTTTTTATTTTAAAACTAATGCCTGAAGAGTCCCATAGATATGACCCGGCAAGGAGAATTATTTTTGCTTCTCTACACATACGGTGTAAAGAAACAAAACAAATTCCCTAAATTTAAATTAAACCGATTTCTTTATATAAAAATTCGAATTGACTGTCTTTTATCTAAACAAAAATACATAAATGATTAAACATACTTATATGACATTGCGAAAATAGAGAAATATTTGTCATCACTGCGATGAAAATGGTTTGTTTCCACATACCCACGGAGAGACGAAGGAAAATCCTTCATAAGTCTATTCTCGACTCTGTCCGAAAACTCAACAAAAATTGATACATGAATACGAAAATTTCTAAAATTTTTTACTTGATAACAATGCTCATATAATAATTCACATTAGAGTTCAAATCTAGAGTTATTAGCAGCACTAACAGTAAAAACAGAAAATCACAATCAAATATCGACTCATTTATTTCCATCTTTAAAAGTTTTTATCGATGCTTCGTATGTACTACAATGCTCCTACTGAGCGTCTATCGCAACTAAAGATATATTGTGTAGACCTCTATTCAAGAGTAATACTGTAATATGTATGTATGAAAACCCATCAATGCTAAAAGTATGTTAAAATTGGTAAATGTAAATGGTACCGTCTAGTTAATTAACACTCATTTTATTGATTAATGTTAAAAATTTGAAATAATGAAAATTTCGCAATACACGAATGTAAAATAAGCAAAATAATTTCTCACTCCATTTGCGAGGACAAAATAAATTAAATAAGAATTGTTTTTTATAGTGTGATATAAAAGAATAAGTCATAAGTTGTACGAAAGCAACTACTAAAAGAACATTCTCAGCTTTTAAAAGTATTTGCTACTAGGGCTTTTGTTGGGTAAGTAAAGCAACGATGTACTACTAACACTGTTGGTACTGTATTTATCATCAGGCGTGTGACTCTGTTGCTCACATTGTTGTTGTTGTTTTATGTATTCACAATCAATAACCTGAAAGTTTTTATCATCCGCCTTGTAGACATCACTATGGCGTGGATCAATCAAAATGCTCTCATCTGTAGAGGTTGAACTTTGTGGCCTTGCTCCCTTCGCGCTTTTGGACTGCTTCTCTTGGAATGCTGAAGCATCATAAGTATGTAAATTTGATCTCCAAACAAGAAGCTGTTTAATTTGTTTTACAGAACATTAACGTTAAAAACATTATTTCATTAGATAATTTTACCTGTCGATCACAGCCAGCCGATCCGAAATGACTGCCATCACTTGAAAAACCAACTGCACAAACTTTGCTAGTATGACCTGTGAGAGTGTAAATTGGACGTCCTTCCAACAGATCTAGTATTTTAATGGTCTCATCATCACTGCCAGCAATCAGAAATTTACCATTCGGATGAAACGCCACATCATTAACAGGCGCCGAATTTACATGATAAAGTTGAATCAATTCCGACTGAACTATGTCAAAGATTTTGATGCGACAACAGCTGAGCCCAACAGCCAAAGTTCGACCATCTGGATGCCATGCTAGCTGCTGTCCTGAGCCACGTTCTTCAGTGAAAGTTCGCACACATTCTCCAGATGCTACATCGAAGACGCGCACCGATTTGTCATCACTACATGATGCTATCAGTTCACCATTAGGACTAAATTTGGCAGATCGTACCCAATTCGTATGACCAGTAAAGGATGTAAGGAACTTGCGCTTAGCCACTTTCCACAATTTGAGAGATTTGTCTTCAGAACCAGTTACGACCTAATGAACAAAAACGTGAGATCAAGCACTAATATATTCATTTAATGGAAATATTTACCATAGTGCCAGATGGATCAAAATCAACACTGCGCACTGGTTTTCCATGTGCTAGAAATTCACCTGAAACACCCCGAATGCGAGGTTCCCAAATTTTAACACTACGATCTCGACTGGCAGAAGCCACCAGATTAGCTTTAGGTGACCAAGCTACACCAAAAACAGCATCCGAATGTGCACCAAAACGTATACAACGTGCTGCCTGTTTTAGATCCCACAAAATTACCGTTGAATCCAGAGAACTCGTAGCAATCTGGGTCCCAGGCGGATTGAAACGGAGTTGAGTAATCGGCCCACAATGCCCTGAGAAATGCCGTTCCAGGCGGGGATCCTCATTAGTAAACATATTAAAATGTTTTTATGTCCAACTCAGATCGACTTTTTGTACTTTTTGAATGCAAACGATATGAAACTCGCAGCAGAACAATCGTAGTTAAGGAAACCTCTCAAATTGAATAAAATGTCAAGAGATTTTTAAAATTCAAACTGTCCACGGGTGGTTGTCAAACTGAGGCTTGCTAATTAACATGAATTGCCAATTATTAATTTGATACAGCACTGCCAGATATTAATTCCAGGTATGTTTCTTTATAGACTTTACGAAGCTGCGTTTGATTTTATGACATCGTGAAATTTATGAGTCGAGCCAGAGACGAAAAGCTTACAAGTGTAATAATTGGATACATCTTCGACGTGTCTAAAACAGTAGAATGGAAAAATGGTCTTAACTTTAGTAAACGGTTCTATTTTCATCAATTTGGCATTCTAATTTGTCAATTTTACCTCCTTAGAAGGAAAATTATCGCTACTTCTCCTATTAAAACGGGTGTCATCGCCTTAATTGGCAAAAAAGGGACATTTACCTTTCTATATATAATTCTATTGGATAAACCTGAGTCACAAAACAATAAAAAATGTCCGACAATATCTGATCTCATTATAATTTATTACATTCAAAATATACCAGTATAAACTGGTTTTTGTTTACAATTTTGTTATAAAATTTCTTTGATCTTAGTAATTTTTATAAACAGGTTAGAGATATCATAATTTAACGATTAAATGTATTTAGAATCTGATAACACAATTTTTACATGGCTTTTGTGGATTACTAAGAAATTCTTAAGCCTCAAATTTTAAATTTAAGAGCGTTACTGAACGGATCAATCGTTTTATATCGTTTAGTAAATATATATTTTGGATCATTAGCAATTGGTTTTCGTATTTGTTTTTTTCATTTCGTTTCCTAATAAGAAAATTCCCTGAATAATCATAATAACTTTAAAATATTCATTTTTATAGTTCCGAAGTTATTTTATTTATACGTAATTATTTTTATTCTAAAGAGCTAGACGTAAATAGATTGCTTTTAGAACCATTATATTTTTAACCTCATATAAATATTAATATAAAATTTTTGTGAATACGAAGACTGATTTGTCTCATTAAAAATTTGAATTGTGATTTAAATGTGTTTAGATTTTAATGACAAAAATTGTAAAATTGAAACGAAAAAAGTTCGAAACGATGTTTGTATTTTGCCATAATAAAAACCAAATGCTATTATAGTGTAATACATTCATAATACAAAAATTACATGTCTTAAATTAAAATTGAAAAACAACAACTTTAATACACATAAAAACATAAAATTAGACATTGTTTTTCTTTTAATAAATTATAACAATCTGCACGAATTAAAACTATGACATTTATTGGTATATAAGGTGCGTGTGTGCAAGTGTGAAACATCAAATATTTTAAAAACATTTAAAATTATAAAATCGTACATATAAATTACATTTAATTTTATAAATTGTTTTAATATGACTTGAGAATCGTTGTTTTTACAACAAAAAATATTGACAGCTTCACCTAACACTTACAAATATACTACATATATAATAATATTTACAAAATGATACCCACCAAATCTTCACAATGTGGACATTTGTGCAAAAAGGAGCGACATAGGTATATACCACTAGAGCACCGCGTTCTTTTTTATAATACAAAATATGTTCGGGCGTCGAGCGCTTTGTGGATTTTATAGAAATGTTTGTTTAATTTTCACCAACTAATTATCCGTGGCAAACGCGATCTTCAGAAATTAACCATAGCTGCGGTGATACCATTTATTCACCCCAATCATTATTCACTACAGTTATTTGGCCCTCAGAAGTCTCTCCTGACTTGCTGACCAGCTCACATTCATCGATGAACTCAACGTGTGTGAATGGAAAATGACCTTTTTTACCCTTTAGTTCACCTTCCCATTGACCATTTATATTGGTTTTAGTTACTTTTATGACATCGCCAACCTCCAATTTCAAAGCAGTCTTATCATAAGCATTCGGTACACGTGCCTGTTTGACACGAGCATAAGCAGGTAATTTTCTCTGTAATAATAATAATTTCATTTCAAAACGATTTATACTTTTAAATAAGCTCCAATGAATTTACATTAAGATCTGATTTGGTGAGTGAATTCGCGCCCGTTTGATGAGAGTTGACCATTGGTAATACGTGTGAAGTAGTACCTACTGCGGCATTGGTTGCTCGAGGTGAATGACGCAAACTGCCACTACCTATTATATTGCCACAATGACTACCACCTGAAGAAGGACGTTCAAAATTGTTCTCTTCTACACTTTCATCATACTATAAATGATAATATTTAAACATTTTCAAAATGAAATTATGCCAGATGTTTAAATTTCGAAAAAGAACCTTTTGCACGTATGGCACCGGTATCTGTCCAATTTGTCCTATGGAATTTTTAGCAGTCCACCATTGATCTTCATCTTTTCGTATAACAGTCAAGACTTCGCCACGACGAAATGGTAAATCATCTTGATCCTAAATAGTAGATTGTTTTATTGTTTTTAAAATTACAAACGGATTGGATGCGTCACTTACACTGCCATCGAAATCGAATTTGCCAATAACTTTTTCCAATTTCTTTAAAGCTGGTCGTCGTAATGGTGTTGTATCCAAATAATGTAATGTATAAAACGTTAACAACTTCGGTAGATTTTCAAATGATTGATCGCCAATTCGATAAACAATTTGATCTTGTTGTTGGATTTTATTTATTATATAATTGCTGACTTTGGTATCTTCGCTGTAAATAGTTTCAACTATTTATCATAACCCTTACTCTCTTCTATCATCAATTAATTACTACTCACCGTACACAGAGTACATAATCACCGAGTATAGAATTACTATCACGTACTAAAAATACACCGCTTTCACGTTCATTCATCAATACCTCGGTTGCCTCCTGACGCGACATCGGACCAAAGTACCAACTAAAGAATTGAATGTAGGAAACAGGGAAAAAAATTAGGAATGATTTCAAAATATACTAAAGCGTTTTTACCTATTTCTATCCGTTACATCAAATGTTTCCATATTGGTTTTTATCGTAGTCAATTAAAGCACCTGCAAAAAAGTTTTAACTTTTATTAAATAACAAGGAAAAATAGTAGAAAGGAAGAACGATATCGTTAAACCCAAACACTAAAATGTACTTCCTAAAGTGAAAGTTTTAACTTAACACGAATTAAAACCGGAAGTTTAAACTTTACTGATTCACTTGAATGGTTAGAGTTCCTGAACAGTTTCCTATTGCTTTCGTCATTAAGTGTAACGAGTAATTAATGGAAGGAGTGTGGTTGCGAGAATTACACTGTTCGTTGACCTTGACTTGATAACTGCCAATGGAGACTACTTACTCTGAAAAGAACACGCTCTCGTCTGATGCGTAACAAATTATCTACGAAATTTTTTATTTACTCTTATTTTCTCTTTGTAATCTTTTAATTTTACTTAAACACCAAATTACTCCCCGCCCTTTGAATTAAGAGTTTAACCGTGCGTTTTCGGACCAACCCGAGCGGTCTAAATTGGGTTTAATTCGCAACCTCTGCGTCGCTGCCTCTGCCTCTGTAGGTTGAATGAGTTCTGCTTTGTGATTACTTCAGTTCGTTTTTTTCTTTGATCTATGCTCTGAAAAATTAATATTTCTATAACTGCACGACTTTTTTACATATTCTGTAAATTCCTTCCAGCAGGTATTAAATTCTTAAATTGAACTTTCACAATGTTATTAAATACAAATGAATACGAGACACACACACGAAGGCCACACCATAGACGACGGCATCTACGGAAGCATCAGCGGCAGAACAAAGCCCACGATAGGTCATAGCATTGCCAGATATCTTTTTAGAAATTTCGTACTGTTTTGAATAATTTTATGGTTGAAGCTTCACCGTGAAAAATGTCAAAATCTACTCAATAAGCTGTTGAGCAGGTATATTTGTCATGGAGGGCGTGACGCCCATGTGCCGATTTGAATGTGTTTCGCCATTATAACGACCAAAATATTACAAAATATGCATTATTATGGGAGTAAGGTAGACCATAATTTTTGTTCGAAAATTTACAATACTTTATTGTTCTAAGCATAACTAGATAACTCTCTCTCTGCTGTGTCTGATGTCTCCTTTTGAATGCAATGCAATTCTTACACATAATGAAATTTGGCTTCTGTAAAATTATATTATTTTGTAGAGAATGCTCATTAACTGAATTAAAATATTACTCTTTACATTACAAGGAATTCATTTTGAAAGTTTTCAACACCTCATGTGCAGCTAAATTGTATAGTTCAGTTTTCTTTTTTGAAAGGCAGAAATGGCGTTCATCGAGCTTAAAAATTAGGGCATCAGAAATATTTGCTTCCGATGGGACCATACTGGCTCCAAATTAAGCCAAAAATATTAGTCTACTAATTAGTTTGAAATTAAATACAAGTTTTTCTTCGTTTCTATCGCAACCCAGAAGTGGATGATGCCAATAAAATTTTCCATTTTTCTGTTTACACATTCATGCGACTTTATCCAAACATTGAATACAATTCAGTTCAAACTGTCGCCACACCTGATAGTCAAATAGAATTTGAGTAGTTCTATGCAAGGCTCTTTCTAATTAAGAAGTAAAATTTAATTATTGAATAATTATATTTGTAATATTTTCGTCGTAGGCTAATTGTCTTATATTGCGCATGGATATTTTTTATAGTAAGAAATTTAGCTTCACAAATTTTTCTCTAAAAATGCATCGTATACATTAAGATTTAAGCGCATTGCTCCACTATAAGACCTTTGCGCATAGTATAAAGGTTTGTAAGTCTACAAAATATCAAACCGACTAGATTCCTTCGTATAAATTGAACTCCGTCAAGCAAATTTCAATATGAGCAATCTAGCGTTGTTTTTATCAGTACAGGTAAAGTATTAAATAAAGTAGAGAGAACGCTATTAAGTGAAATTTATTTGACTCATTACAGGTTATTTTGTACCTTAGCCAATTGAAAACAGGAGTGTAATTAGGGTCAATAGTCAACTTATTTCAAAAAATTAATTCGACAAATAGATGGCGCCATTACTCACTTCCCGTAAGTCTACCTCGCTGGTTGAACAACGTTGACTCTCTCTTTCGTTAAACGACCGTGGAAGTGTGAAGTGATGGCGTAAGTTCCTGTTGTGTAAATTTTAGTTTTAGGAATATCTACCTTTTTTAAGAACATAGAAATAATTTAGTTTTTAAAGTGAGCGCACTTATAGAAAAACTATTGCAACCATAAACCAGCTTTTTGGGGTAATCGATGCCTTGCGTAAGTTTGGAAATGGTTGCTAGAGCAATGCAAAATTTATATTGACGAAGTATTAATTGAAAAATATTTAAGGTTTAAATATAATTTTTGGACATCTTGTATTATTAATATATATTTACTATGCCATTCTCTTGAATTTTTGAAGTAAATGCTATTTGAATTTCTTTAGGTCGAAGGTTTCGCGTGATACTCTGTACGAATGTGTAAATGCTCTGCATGAGTTTTCCATCAAGAAGAAGCGACGTTTTTTGGAGACCGTCGAATTACAAATTGGATTGAAGAACTATGACCCTCAAAAGGATAAACGTTTTTCGGGCACTGTCAAGTATGTTGAAAACCTAAGCTAAGAAACTCCATGCAAACAACTCCTGAGGAGATGATTTGCTGGAAGTGGCTCTAGGCAGTCGTGTGTGGGATTATCTCGCATGACGGACCTGCACTCAGGGTCTTAAAATCAAAGTGAGGAGGTCTAAAAGACCGACGTTTAATTTTTAAATTTCTTTTAAATAAGAAAATATTAAAAAAAACGAACGCTACCACGACATTGGTTGCTGTAAGTTTTTTCTATCGTTTTCAAGACGAGAAATTGATATGATGGCTTACTAAAATTGCATGTATTACCAGAAAACCAATGATACTTGGTATATCATGTTGAATATGTTAACTGATCAATTTCTTTGAACCGAATCGTTTGGAGGGAGGGGATGCACAAAAATCGATTCTAGCCAATTAAAGAAAAAATTTTTCATCTATAGGTTGAAGCACATTCCTCGCCCTAAGATGAAGGTTTGCGTGCTCGGTGATCAACAGCATTGTGACGAAGCTAAAGCGAATGGCGTGGAATACATGGATGCTGAAGCCTTGAAGAAACTTAACAAAAATAAGAAATTAGTGAAGAAGCTAGCAAAATCTTACGATGCATTTTTGGCTTCTGAATCACTAATCAAACAAATCCCACGTCTTCTGGGTCCGGGTTTGAATAAGGCTGGCAAGTTTCCTGGTTTGCTTTCGCATCAAGAATCAATGATGGGCAAGATTGAAGAAGTAAAGTCAACCATTAAATTTCAAATGAAGAAAGTACTTTGCCTGTCGGTAGCCGTTGGTCATGTCAACATGAAACCCGATGAATTAGTACAAAATATACATTTGTCCATCAATTTTTTGGTTTCGTTGCTGAAAAAGAATTGGCAAAATGTGCGTTCTTTGCATATTAAGTCATCTATGGGGCCCGCCCAAAGGCTGTACTAAACTTAATGTTTTTTATAAACTAGACGTGGTTGTTTTTTTAAAAACAATTTTTTATTGTAGCTTTGAAAGTTGAAAAGAACAAATATATTTTTCAACATGTTGACCATGTAAATTATAGTTTATTTTCGAATTTTTATTGGGTTTGAAGTATAACTTAGCAACATGTGTGCTCCATGTGACCCGGATAGTGGTGGCTTGAACTAACATTTTTAAGGCTGTTAGTTTGTATCGTGTCAAATCCTAGAATTTCTCTATTAAAGCTGGAATTTTCTCGCTTTCCAACCAATTTTATTCAAGTTCGCTATTTTAAATTCCAAAACATGCTAATAATTTTATATTAATCTCGACGAATATAGTCTCCTTAATTTTGTTAATAAAAATGGCACCCCTAAAGAGTTGTTAATCAGTTTGGATATCTTCCATAGTTCTGAAATTTGTTTTGGCCGAACGACATATAGAAAGTATGTAGAACATTTTAATTATATAGAAAACCTAGTATATAGAAGTACCTAGTATAGGTAGAAAACCTAGTATAAATATATACAAAACCTTTATTTTCCGATGTTCTTGTATTCCATTTAATTTAAATTTATAATTCCCACGCTACCTTTTATAAAATATGTTAAATTGGTGTACGTTCCATTCCATATGGATCCAAACGCTGCAAACTAATCAAGGACGTCTTCAGGAATCCACCTTAATATATTCCACTGACTACACGGAATATCCTCAACTAAATACCGTAGTTGTTTCTTAAAACGTAGTAAACTAATGGCATGCAATTTATCCTCATTATTGCAACACCATCCGTTACTTAAATCAGCCTCATTTATTGGAGTTCGTTAGAAAGACTGTTTAAAGGAACACCATTAAATGAATACATTCAACTATTTACAGCTGGTTTTTAGAATTATTAGAGACCATTCTACAGATGTTCTTAATACGGCCAATGCTGTGAACCCACTTCGTTCGTTTAATTCGTTTAAAAGTAAGAAGCGGCATTAACATTTGTTCATGCTTATCAAAAAGCGTTGGTACTGAAGTTGATCATATTCATAAGGATATATCTGGTCAGTTTTTGTAATTCCTCCAGGAAATCTGTATTACTTATGTCCTACACTTCTGTTGAGCTAATAGTACGCGCTAGAAAATCTCTCATAACAATCGCGCCACGCAGATCTCTTAATAAATCTCTTTTAAATCGGTTGCACGTATGTTTGCTCATATCGAGATTATTCTCCCACACCTTCATATAACCATCTTCATTCTCTTCCAAAAGATTGTGTAAGGCACAGCAAGCCGTAACTATTACTTCCATCGTTTTGGATTCGAGATCACATTTACGATGTAAAATATGCCAACGACCAAACAGTCGTGTAAAGGCTTTATTTTTAAATTCAAGAATTTGATCCACAGCATCATTGAAGTCATGCTCATGCGGATTCAACGGAACATCATAACTGTGTAGAAGCCAAGGCCGTAATGGATAAGAATTATTTGGAGCGATTATGAAACAAGGCATATGTTGCCCATTGATTTTTTGTTGAGGAATCTAAACAATATTTAATAAACGAAATTATTACAAATATTTTTGATCTTGACTTTGGAAATATATCTTATAATACCTTGACTACATCTTTCTCAAAGAACAGATCACGACGATGTGAATCCATACAAATTTTCCGAAATCTAAAATGAATATATTTCAAATTTTGTTTCGTTTGATTATAAATTAAATGGTATTTACAGAAGTTTATCGTCCACTATTGCTTGTAAGACCAATGACGAAATACCTTTCATATTCTTATGAGCAGATATATCTTCGGTATAATTATTAACCAATATTTGACACTGGCCCAGAACACCAACTACTAGAGGTGGCATATTGGAAGCCCGTTGAAAATTATGACGTATTTCATCATATTCTTCAATTGAAGTTGGCAATGCAAGCAAATGTTCTCCCAGAACCTCGAGCACCGATTCGGCAAATCGTTTGATATATTTGCACACAGATGTTCGGGAGATATCAAAGCGTGCAGCTACTTCACGATAATCAGCCCCTGACGCTAAAGTATAAAGCGCCATTGCTACTCGTTTTTCCAATGGAATAACTGTTTTTAATGGAAACGTATTACCAATTGGCTTCAGCGCCTCCTTTAATTGGTCACATAGCCAATGAAATGTTTCGCGAGACACACGAAATATGTTTAGCCATTCCGTTGGATTGAAACTACATGCCACATCCTCATAGAAACGTTTAGATCGTCTAATTTTCTCATCATCTGAGTCAGTCTCATCATTCTCAGAATGTGATACATCTGATGATCGCTCTTGCGTCATTGGTGGTGGTTCACATCGTTTGTGCGTTCGATACATTTGGATTAGAGACGGTATCAATAGAAAGTACGACAACTGGGTTTCATGTAATTGCTGAATGCAATAACTGATTAAAGCCATGCGCCGGCGACGAAATAGTTGGCGATTACTTCTTCGACTTTTGATGATCGCACGATGGTAGTTAAGGACATTACGTGAGAGAAGAGATATAAATTTAGATCGTTTTTTGAAGTAATCTGATTTTACTGAGTCGAATTTGCGCTTCGCATTCCCGTCTTGTTCACAATCGTCAACATTTATCTGTCCGCTTGCTGAAATTTAATTGAAGTTAATTACAAATGTTACTTTTAAATTACTTTTATGTCAAACTGCATACGTTTCCCATCAATTTCCTTATTCTTTACCATCATTCACAAAATTGCGGAGAAATTTGTTTACAGCACTAAAAATGCTTATTTATGCCATATGTCAAAAGCAGAGATTACTGCATACCCACTAGGGAAAGGCGAATTCATGCATTTGGAAAATGTAATTCCTTTGACAAGTCTCATGGCTTAAACATATTCAATTCGGTCAGCTCAGCGTGTGCTAATAAAACTGTCAAACACACACGCTATAGTGATAATGACACAAAAATCGAAAGATAAATTAGGAACAAGTGAGCGATTCTATTCGTTGAATTGGGAATAGATCAATCGCTGCGGATGAGTTGTTTTCCATAAAAACCAATGTAACGTTGACAGCCACCATACGCCAGCGACCTGAATGTGTTCAGGTTTACTAGTCCAAAGAGTTTATAAATAAAAATAAAAATACTCTTTTAAGTCGTTCTAAATACATAAACGACGAATAGCCATTCATTTTTTGATTAAAAACTTCGTTTGCACTCATCCCTATATAACGAACTCTAACTTTACGAATTAATGACATGTTTAAGCAGATATACAGCCTATTCAGCACGGGATTAAGTGAATAGAGCTATCAAATACCAGCGTACTAAACAAAATCAAGTCGCTCACGGCGGCGAGGTAAGCGGTCATTAGCAGTTCACTTCATATGCGAGACGCGAATTTGTTGCAGCGAAGGAAAGGAAATGTTATTTCTTCTCGCTACCCATAAGAACCAATATAATTTTCAGAGCGACCTAAATTTGTTCCATTTATTACTTTGAAAACGACCAATCGCAAGCAACTTCAATGGTTAGGCTAATTGAATTAAATCTTAAATTAAATATTCAGTAATAAAAAAATTGTCTTAAATGGATGCAGCATGAAATTAGAAAAGGACGCAACATTGTTGTATACACGATTTATTTAAGCCACGTTTAAGCGAAAATACATTAAGATAAAAACGCAATGAACAGCAAATATATAGTAGTGACATTATTGTTACCAGCATAGCAAAGCGATCGAATTTAAAATTCAAAGCAACACAACGCATGTATCTAGCTATTCGATACAAAATATCTTTTAAAGCCCTCAATTATTAAATTTTAAACGGTTATTATTTGAATTTTAAAATACATATATTGTATAAGCATATGAGTCATATCTAAGTTTTTATATATAAATTGGTGAACTACTTTCAATTCAAATATTCCATTATATTTGTAATTACAGGAATAGTTAACGTCAATTGAAAATTATTCGCATTAATTTTTTTACAAAAGCGAGCAATAGAATAATATCTTCAGGGAAAGCATAGCTTCACATTAATCACAATCGCTCAAGTAAATTGAATTCAGGAAAATAAGTGTATTCCAAAATTGTCATAATTTCAATTGGATTTTCATTAAAAGTGAATATTATAGTATTTCATATAATTCTACAGATATGATGACTACAAGGACTGCAACCCTTTGAGTTCAGCACACTTCGACTTTATTTAAAACATTCACTTCGCTTATTTGTTAGCTAGCCCATTGGCAACACGCCCCTTAAAATTCAAGTCAAAAGCTGCTTTTGAGCACGAGGCATTGCTACGTTTGTTAAGATATTTTAGTAAAAGGAACGCAATGCGATTGTGTTAAAGTCGCAGTTAAAGTGACACAAATTAAGATCTCTATTTCCCCAAGACTTAAGATCTCGGCCCAGAATTTTTGTTATCAGTTTTAATGTAATTTTAACAAATTCAAACACATCTAAATATGTTTCCATAGCACTCCGACTATTGTTTTTGGTGGGAATAAAATTTTAGTGTGGGTTGCTTCTTACATTCTCAATTAGATTTCATTAATTATAAACTGGTTTTAATTAATTTATGTGTTTAGTATAATTTATATTTCTTCGTACGTAATAGTAACAGTAAAAGACTGATTAAATGTATTTCATGTAAGTAATTCCTCTGTTAGTAAATATATATTTTCCAACTGAGAATGAAAAAATTAACTGTTTCAATTTGTCATCTTAAATTCATGAATAAACTTAACTGAGACTGAAGAATACGGCCATACATTGAAATTCTGTACGTCCCTTCCCAAAAAACGGCACTGCCTAAAATTATGCAATGATTTAAATGTGGTTTTTAATACGTGGAATGCTCAAATTTTCAGTGATTAATTGAAGTATTTTATTATATATTTCCCCTTTTTTGAAAAATACGAGCACACGAATCTCTCGTACAGTTTCAAATTAATTTTGCAGAACGTTTAAACATTAAAGGACTATTTTTTCTTTTAATAGAACACTATTGTTAGCAGCATTGCAATGCATGACATTTGTGCGTCAACATTTTACAATTTGAAATAAACATTTATAGATAAATATATTTTCCTTACTTTTAACATTATGTTACCAGCTTGCCTGTTAGGTCAGGCCAAAACATCTTAATAAAGTTATTTTAAAATTATGCTTTTTAATTTGAATTAATTACGATGTGGTGATGATATTGTTCGAAAGACTTCCAATAATTTTCCTTAAAATGTTTAAAAATGTTTGTTTTTTTGTTTCTTTGTATTCCCACCTCTTGTAGTTTCTCCTGTTGTTTTATTATTGTTACTTGCAGATGCTGTAGAAGGCAATGACGACGATGATGGTAATGATGGCGATGTTGATAGTGATGGGTCTTTAAAGAGTGTAGCGGTTCCTTTTTTCAAATTTATTGCACACATTTGGGCAGATTTTTTTACTACAAATTAAAGAATCATATATCACAGTGAGCGAGTTTTGAAAAATTCGCATTGCACACTTACCTCCTTTATCTATTTGTTTACTTTTGCCAATATCTTGTGTTTCCTTTCTTTTTAAAGTGCTCCCGATTTCGTTATCTTCTGCATTTTCATTCGTCATTCGTTTATTCTCGTTGTCACTCTCTAGCGGATCATAAGATTGCTCTGGGGTATGTTCACGTATAGTTTGCATAAAACCCGGTAGTTCCATTTCCACTGTACTAGTTGGTGAGTCCTTCTCTTCTGCTATTCGTGGTAACATTTCTCCAGGGGCTGATAATGTTAAATTCGTTGCTGTTTGAACATTCCCACAACCGATTTGAGATTCATCAACGAGATTACGTTGCACTGACGTAGCTGCTGAAGTTCCCGCCCCAGATGAAGGTAATCCAAAATCCTTGATATCACTTTCATTTTGTGTGTTCGTGCTGGTAATCTTGGAAATACTTTGCAAATGTAGTTGCTGTTGCTGCTGTTGTTGCTGCTGTTGATGATGGTGGTGTGAGAGCTGATGTTGTGGCTGTTGTTGCAGTTGCAACATGACTGCATTATTGTTGTTGTTGTTATTATTGTTATTACTATTATTATTATTATTATTATTATTATTGCTGCCAGCGGAAACGCCATTGTTGGTAGAGCTACCACCTGCTGTACCCCTCCATGTTCCACTCACTCCACGTTGTTGTTGTTGTTTAATAGGTGGCGAACAGCAGAGCGGCGAAATTAATGTACACTTATTTTCGGCACTGCGTGGATGCAGTCGATCCGGTGAGAGAGCACGGCGCAGTAGAGGCGAGCTGGGTTCTGAACTCTTTGTTCGTGCAAAACCACTTTTCTTATTTCCTGTGGTTATTGTTTGTATAGAACCAGGAAGCGTAGTACCGCCTGGACTATAAGATTGAGTTGTATTTGAAGAGCCTGGTTGATGACCAACCAATGGGAAAGCCAATGGTGAAGGTGAACGTGTTGGTGAAGCGGGTAGTGGTGACGGAGATGGTGTTCGAGCTAAAGGTGAAAGTGGTATATGACCCACCGATTTACGTCTGTTGGACGGCAAAGATGCAGGTGTGCCAGTATGAAGCGTTTTAACAGCAGCAGTGGGGCAAACACCAGTTGCGCTACTACTGCCCCCACAACCGCTATGGAGCTTATGCTTAAGTCCATGCAATGTAGAAGGGCGTTGATAAAGTTGCTGTACCGAATTAGGAGAACCTTGAATGAATTAAAAATTATTAATGCTAAAGATCACCAAAATCGAATATTATTCGACTAATAAATGAACTTCAATGAAATTTTAGTTCAGGGCGTTCTGTGACCAAAAGAGAATGTGGACAATGCCTCATTCTTACGTTCTAATAAACTGTAGGTTAGAAACGTTATTTATTTTCTTTTTTTGAATGGAGGGAAGACATGTAAGTTATGTAGAGGTCAGTCCACTAACATTATGTGGAATTGATTCTATTCTAAACCCCATCGGAATCGACTGAAATACTTTTACATTTTTTACTTGTTGTCCACAACCACCTACAGTCACATCTTTCTTTAGACACTGATGTGACCATACATTAGAGCAATAAATGTGATTCTTTTGACCATACATTAGAGCAATACATTTTTTTTGATGAAAAACCTTCGTGGATTATTATGGAAACCCCTTGCATCTTTTCTCTCTTGACCGTTTCTCAACGTCTCAACTTTTCGGGTAAAAAACATCCATTACTCTGATTATACTGATATTGTATGGCTATAATGACATTGTATGATATTGTATTTGATTGATATACCAATGATTTTAGCAGTCAAAAATATCATGTGGAAGGTCGCCTTATGAGCATAGAAATCCTTCCCAACCACCATTAACTTCCGAATGAATAATACAAACTATAAAAGAATACAGAAATTTTCAATAGAAATACCTGGCATATTAGCGATGGCCTTAACGGTGCTTGTTGCTGACGTAATTGCGTTCCCAATTGCTGCTGCATTTTGTAAAAATAATGAATTCGCACCAACAGCAGTCGGCATTGGCGGTGTGTTTATAAATGGCGAGTGCGTCTGACTAATTAAAGTTCCGCCAGTCGGAGTATTCGGTGCTGAAGAAGATGGTGAAGTTGATTGGCTTGAATTGTTAGCCGATTGGCAACAGCTACTACTGTGATATGAAGAATCCATTGGAGAAAGGTTCCTATTGCTCGAGCAAACCACTACGGTACCGCTGGATGATGCAGAAGTTGGTGAACAAATGCCAGCAGCAAACTATAAGTTTTTTAAAAATGTTATCATTGATTTCATTTCAGGAAAGTATTCATAAATTATTTCCGAAAATGTTCAAACCTGTTGAATTTCTGCCGAAGCACGTTTACTGCTAATGCGCCGAAATAGCGAAGTTTTGCGTTTCTTTTCGTTCTCCTTTTTTTGTTTACGTTGCCGATTGATGCCTTTTTTTGCTAATTTACTTTGTTGTAAATCACGCTTACGTCCACCGCTCTGTATGCTGGTATGCTCTAGTGGTGTGGCGCGTAATGTCACATGCTCGCCACCACTGAGTAGAAGCTGCAAAACTTGCGTGTGGAACAGACCTTGTACAGCTTCACCGTTAACATGCGTTATCAGATCAGCCGGACGTAGTCCCGACTCGAAAGCTGGACTACCTTCGTCTACAGCCATTACTAAGTGATGCATTGTATAGAAGTCGGTGTCGCCATAATAAACACGTATTGTATGCACGGTGAAGCCAAAGCCGCGTGGTCCACGTCGTATAATAACTGGAGGTTTCAAATTCGTAACAAGTGGTGAAAGTTCGCGACAGGGTGAAGTATCACGCGAACTAGCAGTACTCGAACCACCGCCAGCGCCGGCACCACTTGCACTACTACTCGGCGATTGCGCACCGCAGAGTTGTTGAGTCAGCTGATTATTGTCAACTATAAAATAGAATCGTTGTAATTAAGTACGTTATTGTATTTATCAAATTAATAAAAGCAATTCCACAGTGCCCAAGCTATCTTAAAATAGAAGGAGTTGGGATATAATCCCACAAAGTAGTTGGTATTTAAATGAGATTTATAATCAACAGTCAATTGCAGTGTAATGCTAAGAAAAGCTGTAGAATTTATCAAGCTAATACATAACTGCTTGTAAACATTGAGGTAGAAACTCCCGAGTATTCTAATCAGGTAGGAGGAGCCAGAGTCTATCCGAGGTTCGAAATCCTATTTGAATTCAATTAAAAAAGCATCGATGTCATCGTATTGGATTCTACTCAATGAAAACTCCCCCACCCACACCCGAACATAAAAGGCGAAAGTGTTAAATGTCATCTCATCCTTATACAGATGGAATCTATAAAATGCTATAAATCTTTGACCAAAAAACTGTGATTCATATATTCAATGTTTCCTCCATTCAAAATAGCAAAGAAAATTGGCTCGTTGAGCGTTGAGTGATTTCTAAAAGCACTTGTCAATGATTTCTTGTCGCGGCTCCATAGCGCTCGTAAAGTAGGTCGAGTGAACATAACTAGTATTCATTAAATACCTGCAGAGGACATCAGCGACAAACCCAAAGCCGAAGCTGACTTTACAATAGCTCGTGAACGATGATGTTTATTGGATATATGTCCATCCGCTGAACGTTGCTGATGCTGCAAAACTAGTGGTGATTGCTCACGTATATTTTCTGCTGATGAAGAACCACCGCTAGGCGTGTCATCCTCAATGGAAATGGAAAAGCGTGGAAGAATATCACGAGCATATGTGGCAGCACCTTTTCGTCGACGATGTATTTGCGGCGAAAAGTCATCACTATCAGTTTGTGAAGATTCAGGTGTGCTGCGAGAAGCCAGACTTCCAAATGCAACGCCTTGATGAGAGGTGCCCATTAATTTACATTTATTATTGCCTTTTTTTAATAGACCTATAGTTGATCCACTAGTATTATGCCTACCCACGGTAGTAGATGGCATTGTGGCGACGGTGGTGTTAGCATCGCTTACGTTCGGTATCAAGTTGTGCCGTTGAGGGGGATCAGCCTTTTTCGAATTACTGTCGACTTCGTGGAGACCAGATTGTTCACCATCGTCAATAGACAACTGAGTCTTTTGCTCGGCTGCCTTAATTTCTTCGGATAGTGTGGTGCTTGGACTCGGTAATGAATGCTGATGCAAATACTGATTAATCAAATGTAGCTCAGCTTCATTGCCAATAGTTATATTATGCAAGAATTCGGGCAAATAATCAGCATCTGGTGTTGACGGAACTTTGAGGCAGCAAGACGAAAGCTGTTTGATTGGCAGAATAAATTAAAATGCGAATTTCTTGAGAGACACGCTTCGTATTACTTACATCAATTTTTCTCAATTGCGGTGTCGTGAGCAATTTATTGATTATGACTTCTGTTGTTCTGGTACTGCTTTCAAGTGTCGTGCTGTTTGTACTCTTACCGCCGACACTCTCGCTCGTGGTCGCACAATTCACATTGGCCACTTGTGTAACTGATGCTGATGTGGCGCTAGTCGGCAAACATGAATACTCATTTTTCGTATTTGTACTCGTACTCGCACTTGTGATTGTAGATGTTGTTGTCATTGATGTTGACGATGATGATGTTCGTGACCAGCTATAATGCTGTTTGCGATATTGTGGTGTATAAGATGAAAATGAACCAAATAATGGAGTATCATCAGTATCATCGGTATCGTCACCCTCACCCAAATCATGATTATAACGATCCATGCGAGCTGTTTGTAATGCAGTAAAAGTAATAAAGCTTCAATTTTTTTTGGCGCGCTTCAACTTACTATCAAAATAACTCGTATCATCTTCGGTCGACAGTTGCGGGACAAATTCTGCTTTTTGACGCAACAAAGAATTCCAATCTAATCCATTAAAATATATATGCTCCTTAACTTCCAATGCACCGCCTTGTGTCCCCAAGCGATCTCGTGGATTTTGTTGTAATAATTGTGAGATCAAATCCTTCGCTTCCGGTTCAATAGGCCAGTCTTCGCTATCGGGCCATTCAATATCATCGTTTACTGTATGTGCAAAAAGTTCTTCCGCAGTCTCACCAAAGAATGGCACGCAACCAATTAGAAATTCATATAAAATAATGCCCATTGACCACCAATCAACGGGTTTTCCATAACCTTGACGAAGAATAACTTCAGGAGCAACATATTCTGGTGTTCCAAAAACCTAAATGGAAGAGAACTTTTATAATTGCTATAAGGTTTTTAAACAGAGTGCTAACGGTTAACTACGACCAAGAACAAAAGAAAAATTGCTCAATTTAATATGTCATTTATGCAGAAGTCGATTCTCAATTTGAATGAATTTAAAAAAAATCTTGCAAAAGCATTAGTTTTGAAATATTAAGAAGAAAATGAAATAACAAAACTACCAAGATGTTTTCCACTTGTAATTCAGAAAAAGTCGATTATTAAGCAAATAATATTAAATATCAGGAAAAATCGTAAATACTAAAGATAAAGAAATTTGACGGCTATTTTACATAGACTATATTGAATTTTTAACCACATTTTCCTATATTGGTTGAATATAGGAGAATATGGTTTGATTTTGCGGCCTCGCATGAGACACTGTCTTTTTCTTCACTTCGCTCGTTAGTTGAATCGGTATGATATGCCCGAAAGGGACTCAACTTTTATTTTCCCACTTTTCCGATTTACATTTGACGTTTTCTGAATTGTAATTGAATTACAATTCTCAATTGCGAAGCTTCGCAAAATATTTTCTCCGCTTTCATGTAGTTTGCTTTCAATCTTAACCATAGATTCTGAGCGCTTTCTCCATCTCCCTCATTTTTTCGTTCACCATATTCATTTCATAACTTTGCCTTATAAACCCACCTGTTTATCAGAAAACTGTCGTGTCTCTGCATCTATGTAGCCCTCGTATAAATTAGTGGCTAATGACATCAGACCCATTTTGGACAAGCCAAAATCCGTTAGCTTTATATGCCCGAGAGCGGTGATAAGTAAATTATCAGGCTTGAGATCTCTGTGTACAATACCATAACTATGTAAATATTCGACGGCTAATACTGTTTCGGCGAAATAGAATCGGGCCATATCTGGCGGCAAAGGACCGATATTTTTCAGTAGGGAAGCACAATCGCCTCCCTCGACATATTCCATCACTAAACAGAGATGCTTCTTTGTTTCGAATGAGCAATACATGCTCACCACAAAAGGATTATCGGCAAAACTAAGAATATCACGTTCAGCAAATACCTGCTCGACTTGATTACGAAGAATTAGATTATTTTTGTTAATTTTTTTCATGGCAAAGCGTTGACGTGATATTTTATGTTTAACCAAATAGACAGCTCCATAAGCGCCGTTTGATATTAATTTGATTATATCAAAATCTTGTTCGTTGGGTATTTGTTGTTGCATTTGTTGTCTTTGTTGGCGTAGAGTCGATGAATTGTTAGAAAATGTTGTCAAATTTGGTGGGTTATCATCAGATGCTATTGGTGTTTGCGGTGGCTGTATTGGGGTTGAATGTGGTGTAATCGTACCCCCACTTGAAATACTGCCCTGTTTGACGCTTATATAATTACCAACATCCGCCCCTCCAGGACTAAAGGTTTGTGGTGAATTAAGCACATTCGCCGTTTCAGAATTTATTTCATAAGTTTCACCATCGACAGCAGCGCCAGCAGAACTGGCAGCACTACAAGAACTGCGAACATGGAATTGATTCATTTGATTCTCTTCGTCGCAGGTGACTCGAGCCTCTTTAATCTCTTGCCGTAATTCCGCGATGGGATCACGGTTTAAACCCAATTTGTGAATTATGTACTGTGGTATATCGGCTTTAATGCCTTGAGTGGCTTTAGCCTGTCCCTCAGCAGCTTCTAGTAGATGATAAAACTCTTCCGGGTCGAATTCAAGGCATTCCAATAAACGAGCTGGACGAGAAATAATAAGTAACAACTTTTTGATGACTCCTGTTAGCTCAGCTGCGGCCTCAGGTGATTTCTCTTTGGTCTCTAAAAGTAATCGTTCAAGATTCTCACTCATCTCATAAAAATAGCGTGACGTTATCAATTTGGCTTCAGATTTATGTAAACAATCACGTGCCATTTCCAGAACTTGATGATGTACAAAACTGTAGAAGACACAAACGGTACAAAAACAAAAGAAATAAAGGCCATACTATTTTCAGTTCGTCACATACCGAACAATAGGCTGTGAATCTCTAAAACTGTTGCAAGCAGCACTTTTATTTTCATTTATAAAATGCTTTAGACGCTCCTCCATTTGTTGCGTAGCCTTTGGAAAACGTTCCTTATATAGTGTATTCATCATGGCAATTTCATTGTCAACCACTGGCGAACGCGACGGACTCGATAACGATCGTGAACGGGGACGTACGTGAAGTGGTGACACATTATCAGCAGTAGAAGCCCCTGTGTTGATTTCCGTACGGCAGGAAACGTCACTACAGACACTATTGTTACGCTCAGAATTGCAGCAAGGACTACACTGTAGAGCAATCGAGTGTTGTTGCTGCGATTGCTGTTGCTGAACAACCGGAGTTGCATTCTTATTACCAGAAATAGTCATTTGAGGAATTGTTGTTATTGTTGGCTTATTCGATCCCGGAAAAAAAGGGCAATGATTTTTACAATGTTGTCCATTACCGGATGCGAGCGGCATAGATCCAGTAGTTTGGTGCTGTAGGTGCTGCTGATGTTGTTGCATATGTTCAGCGCAGCACCCAATTGGAATGGACGCTCCAGTAGGATCATTGGTGAAGTTATGGGTCATTATATGCAATTCCTCGGTTGTGGTAGGAATGTTGGCCAACTGATGCAATGCCTCTTGGCTTGAACATTGCGACTGCAATTTTTAAAGAATTAAAAATATGAATACTAAAGGCGATTTTGATTAAGGCCATCAATTTGATGGCAAAATTAAATAATGATTGCTTCCATACACAAATAAAACGTCGCAGGCGACTGCAAAACATCACAGTGATATCACAAATTCGAGCCAGATAAAGCGCAGGCAGGTAGTTTAAATTTGTTTCAGATATCACTTCGATTGCAATCCGATAACGACATAAAAGAAAAACGCCAGCGACAAAAAAGGACAATTTCGCAGTTCTTTTATGTCGCCGACAGAGACAGCAACTAAATTTAATTTTTCCCTCGATTCCCATAAGAGCTTGTGTTAATTTGACATGACCTGCCTCCAATCAAGGGAGATTTTCTATCTGTTTACAGCATAGACCTAAGACAAAAGTAACTTCAATACTTACTGATAGGTTTGAACTCCCAGGAGTAGTACCATAACCAGATGAGGGCAATGATGCCACCGACCACCGTCGACTGTCGCCTCTACATGTCGATAGACGTTTGATAGGCGCAAAAGCGAATTGCATTGGTGAATTAATGCGCGGACTGTCTATAGGACTGGCTGAATAGGGTGAATGCGATCTAGGTGAAATATTGCCAGCAATGCCGGCAGTAACCAAACTAAGACGGTGATGAGCAACACCACTTGACGGAGAACCACCAGTAACGCTACCACCGGCACGTAATACAACACCACGTAAATGATGCTTACCAATGCTACTACCACCACCACCAATACTACCACTACCAGATGAGCAGGTTTGAGATAAGTTGGCAGCAGTTGGAACCATTACAGGCATGGCTGAAGTAGTTGAACTACGTGAGATATTACTAATACCGCTACCACTGCCAATAGACGTATTACCAGCGGAATTACTGCCTTGCATTCGTGTCGGGGAATGACTCACCACCACATGACTGTGCAAAGAATCACGTAAGTTCGTGGTGGATAAACAAGGTGCTGACTTCCCCAGAGACGAGTTACGTACGCGTATCAAATTCGAAGCATCTGTTGAATTAATAGAGTTTTAGTTGAGAATTGGGGAAATCACTAGAAATCCACTAAGCATACCATTGCTGGTAGAACGCATTGAATATGTGTGCTGATAAGAAATTTTACGCAACAAAGCACTATAATCCTTTCCCGGCAATGACTTTGAACTGCCAGATAAATTGCCGGATGATGATTTTGTTAGATTGCGAAAAGGGGAATTCCCATTTGATGTAGTTGACTCATTTTTTGGCGATGAAGCTAACAATTCTAAACCAGAGGATGGTTTAATACTTTCACTTGATGTTTGTTGGGCTAAATATTTGCAGGGCAAACTGCGAGGAGCTGCACTCTCAGCCCTCTCACCGGCATTTTCTTGATCAGAGTCATCAAAGATCAGAACACGAGCTGAATAACTAGATTGTGGACGTATGCGAGATACAGGGTTCGTACTCAAATGACGCTTGGCCACCGGACTATGAGTCCTATCTCCTTTACATAGACTTGTATTGTTTGAAGTGCCAATTGATGTGTTCGCTATAGCTGAAGTGTTGGTTTTACTAAACGGACTTAAGCTTCTATTGACGTCATTGAAGTTACTCAACATTTGTTGGGGCATAAAATCCCCACATGTTTGAAACGAGGTGGATGCAGTTGAAGGTGTAGATGCATTCGAAGGTGTAGATGGCTTTTGTGGTGTCGATGTTGAAATTTTATCACCCGTCCGAAGTGAATCGCCCTTTTTTCTTTCGCAACTCATTTTCCACATAACCGTCAATTAGTCGGTTGACTAATTTATGATTTCAATTTATGAGTTATAATTGCAAGAGGCTCATGTTTTTGATAAACGTAGTACTATTGTCACATATTTGTCGTATCGACATTATTTATAAATAAAGCTAATTATATTTAAATACATTCTATAAGCATTAAAATAGATGTGCGATAATTATTTACAAATATAATTAATTAAATTAACAAAAACAATAATAATACGCTATACATTTATATAATAAGAGTAATTTAATAACACAGACACAACCACACGCACTCTATCCATCGATCTATATCTTCAGAGTGAAGCGCGTTTTGAGGCAACACAAAATATATCTTTTAGCCTCTAGCATATAATTTCCAGACATTGGTTGGCAAAAAAATAATAAATATAGTTTGAACAGATTTTCAGATAAATTTATAAATTATTAGCGATTATTATTAATGATGATGAATAATTATGACAATTTGACAATTATGATTTACTATTGAAGGAGAAAAAATTCAGTTTTTATAAGAATTGAGCCAACTGCAATTGTTTGAATAATTAATATTGTAATATTACAGATTTATATTATTATAGAAAGAGCGCTTAAAGTTTTTCGGAATTAAATCCAGTTGGATTTGTATAGTTCTTTGTTGCTTTTGCTGTTTCCGCTGTTGCATATTTCTTGTTTCAATCATTGTTGTAGTTGTTGTTTCCAATCTCCAACTTTTTAGCTGGAAAACAGACAATAAAATATTAAAAGAATTATGAAAATTATATAATCATCAAAATTGCCTTCGACAATTTTAGAATGCTCGTAAATTGAATCATTATCAAGATTAAATAAAATCTTCATTTATTTTGGTTTTCCTTAAAATGTTTATTGAACGCAACCTTTTTCAATAATGTGAAATTGTAGAAAAAAGGCATAACATAATTTAAAACCAATTGAAAAAAACAGGAATTGAAAAAACAATTAAAAATTGAAGATCATCGGTGTCATCATCGGTCTGGCCGGAGCTTAAAAACCCCACTCCCACAGGATATATCCATATTCTTAGTAGATACGCGGATCACACCCACTTTTTGCAAAATAATTTAGTATTCATGGTTTATTTTCAGCTTAAATTGTTGTCTTCAAATTCACTCTACAAACGCAGAAACTGAGCTTCGTATGTGCATACATTCATATAAGCTATAAAAAGTGGGTGTGGTACTCATCCTATTTGTGCTGAATTTCATGACCATATCTCTTTTCGTTCCCTCATAATCGTGATTTAAACAGACAGACAGACAGACAGGGCTAAACCAGGTTCTGAACCAGAATATATATACTTTCGCATACCTGTCACACATTCTTTAATGCGTTACAAACGGAGGAACGAATATCAGTTCTCATAAAATAAAGCAAAAAAGTTACAACAACATTTACCGACACTTTAATTTTAGTTACTAAATGCTAAATAGCGAATTAGAGTGAATGCGGAAAACAATTTTTTTTGTTTTTGTTTTTTTTTTTTTTGACAACAGCAACCAACCAATTAGAATTTAGTGGATATATTTCCAACTAATTAGTACAAAATTTTTTTGCATCAATGCCTGAATGAAAGTTTGAGTTTTAAATTATAATGATGTTCAATAACAAAGCAAATTAAAAATTTCAATGCAATAAATTTTTTTCATTTGTATTTTTGTGAAAATATCAGGTTTTATCTTATATGTCTGCATGTGTGAATAATATACGATATATATATGCATTAAGAATATTTTACGACAATAATTTTTTCTGATTTATTCTCTGTTTATTTTGTGCCCAGAAGGTCATTTGTACTCTTCATCACTATAAAAGAACGCATTTGCATTTATGCATGCAAATTTGTTTGCAATTTATTAATGTGCATGAGCATATTCATAAGTGCAATACGCAATAGGGCATATTTAATCATATAAGCAGTTCATTAAGTTTAGGAATTCTTGTGATAAGAAACTAGCTTATAGTCATTCTACAAATTAAGTTAGAGTGTTTTGAAAGAAATGTTATAGAGAATGAAACACAATTATCATTTTGCACTTACACATATATAATTAATGCAAATATTAAACATTTACTTAAATATTAGGAAAGCCGTTAACATTTACATGTGCAATTGTGAATTTTATGATTTGTATTTTCATTGTACTCTCCTAAGGAGTCCCTGCTCATAAATCGCAATTGGCAATGAATATTAAGAAAGTGAAGGAAGCGAGTAGTAATGGGTTGGAGGCTCTTCGCTAATTACTAACGCATCTCTGTCGCGAGCCTCGCATAATCATATACATGCAAATTTAGATCCCCCTCACGTTATTCTTAGCAACCCTAAAGGTTCTCGGCAATAATGATCGATCAGATTGATTGGTAGCTACTACTAGACATTTCTCTTAAAAATTGGATATATATCTGACTGTATATAAATAAAAACAAACTTACATCACTGTTTATACAAAGTTTTTTCTGAATCATCAATAATATCCATTCCAGAGTTGTCTCAGCTGGCAGAACAATGTTTGGGCAGCGTATTTACCACTCACTTTTTCTCGATATACGGATCACGAAAACTTATTAATTTATATATATTTTTTTGTTTTTGTTTAACTGTTGTTCCATTTTTCAGTTTTAAAATATTCACTCCGCCTGCAATTGTTTTTAATTGCACACTTTCTAAAATGTTCTCTATATTTTTCACAAAATCCAAAACCCCATTATTTTTATCAAAGCCAGGCAGTGAAAAATAGTCTATTCGCTGTAGCAACTAACTGTGTGCGTAGTATATACACCAGTCACCAGGTTTTGGGTAAGTTTACATGCACTGAAATCTAAAATTTTAAATGCCTTCATTTTTGTGAAACCTAAATAAGTATTGTTTATAAAATAAAATTACAACACGATATTTTATTTTAGTAATTAAAGTTGAAACAGCGGCTGCAATGCAAGAAAATCGACTGAATTAAATGGACGGAAAGCGTACAAAGGCAGGGTTTTCTATAAACATTATAACCATGTTTCTATAACCATTATATCTAGTATATATGAACAAAAGGTCAATAAATACAGAATTTGTTATTTATTAACAGTACAAATTCGGGGTATGATAAGTATATAGGAGTAGCTCTAAATAAAAGATAGCCCAACACTGATTGGTGATAATCGCATCAGCAGCATGGATAAATTGTTGTAGGAACATAATTAGCATGGAGAAATTGCAGTGCAATGAAAATGACATTTAATCTGCGTAATTTATTAGATAAATATTTTTAATCTCCTTCAATTCCCAACAACGATTAATATCTCGTTGTATTGTGTAGACTGCCCTAATGGATAGTTTTGCTCGTGTAATTTCCTCAAGTGGATTCTATTTTCCTTGATTTATCAATGACTATTTTAATCAGATAGTTATCTCTAATTTTACCTATAAACAAATTGAATGAAAATGTTGTTTGGAAAGTTCATTGGTTTACTAGTTAGAAAAATTAATACAATTCGATTGCCATGTTCTACAGCCAAAGGGAAAGCCTCGAACTCACTACAGTTCAATTCAGAAGAGTGTGAGAAAATAATGGAAATTGTCAACAAAAGCAGTTTCGACGTGTTAATAAAGTAAGGCTTCATAAGAATTCGATTTCTAATTTAATGTAATGCAGTTTTATAGGTATCGAATATCGAAATCGCGTGCCATGAATTTATTATCGTGGAGACAATCACATGGAGAAATTAAAAATTTGAACGATTTATTAAACATAGACGGCATGAATATAAAGGCTTTGAAAAGCTTATGCAAAAGCATGATATCGGAACAACATGTGGCTTCAGAGAATTTGGAACGTAAAATAGCAGCATTTACAATTCCGAAGATGAGCGGAAGTCATCGTCAGAAAATACGCTCTACTACTGCTTTGCACGTTGGTGTAGGAAGCATAACCTGGAGCCGGCTGGAATTATGTAGAGATACACTTATTAATAACACCATCATTTTCACTCATTGGGAACACCATGATTTCAAAGATACAAAGGTACATTTAAGCAATTTGGTAGATAGGTGTCTATATTATAGCCAATTCATACCTACCGCGGATTGTTACATCCTGGAGAATCCCAAATTAGCGCAGGTCAATACCAATTCTGTTAATGCAGAAAGGCAGAACATCAACATTCAAAGAGCACAAATGATTGCGATGATAAGTCTTGTTTTGGCAACAAGGCGCAAAGCAAACGCTTTAGATAATTTAGAGCCCGTGGGGAAGGATAAAAAGGAAACAACGGAGGGCGAAATAGAAACAAAGGAAGACTCAGGAGGACATAAGATTGATGTCAATAATGATAAAATATTGCAATTGCATAATAAGGAACATTTAGTAGAGTTAAAAGAAGAAAGGGAGAATCAGGAAAATGAAGCGAATGTCTTTTATTTACGTCGCTTACTAACTGCACGCCTTTTCAATCGTTTAATAGGCAACGAAGGTGTTTCCACAGAACAATTGATCTTTAGTTTAATGGGAAGTCATAATACTCTCTCACATACGGATCAGTCGTTTTTAGAAAACTGCAGCCTACGTGAATGTTTGCAAATTTCACCTGAATTTTGTGTCATGTTTACAAAAGCACAACGTGTACAGCGTGAGTTCCTGGGGCAGGCCTTACTACTGAATATTGCTTTCCAGCGACTGGTGCTACTTCAAGATAGGAATAGCATACTAAAAGTATCAAAGCCAAAGAAAAGGGTATAATAAGCTCTTGAATTTATATTCAATATTTGTATATTAATGAAAAGCCTTGAGTAGTTTATTTAGATATATTTTACATGTTTATTTTATAGTAGGATTATAAAATAAAACTCAGATGTCGTAATCTTAATGTGGTGTAAGGATCTACGTATTTCTATATAAGCAAAATTTTTTTAATTCACAAATTTATTCACGATTGGTTTTAACACAGGTTCAAAATTTTGCCTAATATTCGTGTAATATTCATTAGGACTCCATATAGCTGCCGGACAGTGCTGAATTCTGCTGAGGACTTTAAAGTATACAAGAAAATGCCTGTTTTCCATCTCACAAAATTTCAATGCTACATCTTCTCACCCCGAATCTATTTTTAACGTAAATAACGTTTATTTTGAGGAGGTAGCTCTCCTGAAATATAGAGAGTGCAGTTCTGCCTCCTTATCTGTAAATGCGCCTTACACTTTTGTTTGCAGCAGAAACTGCGGCGAAACAAACGCTTGTGTCCTCACATCGATATCTACGTTCAGTTAATCTTAACTGGTTAAATAATTAATATTAACTATTAACTCGTAACCGTTTTAACAATTAATCTAATTATTCTTCTATAATGCAGGAATCGTTGGAAAATTACGCCGCAATTTGTGTTTCTGCGATTAGGTAATTTACAACACGGCATGATCCTTGGGATATGAACAGTATTACAGAATGAACACACCGTCATTCTTGCGCAGATTACTTGTTTGTATCAATAAAATTAATTACCGATGCTATACCGATAGCATTAATTACTATCTCCACTTCCTGATTAACTCCTCTTTATCCATTATGATAATGATCTCAATTTTTCGTTAATACCCATATGGTTTATAAATCTCTCACTAACCCCCTTATAAATTAATGAAATGAAACAGCTAACGAATTGAAATAAAACTAATGTTGAAAGAATTTCAATATAACTATATAAAAAAATCTTTACCTCGGTTACCAGAGTCGACTGGCGTTGAGTTGTAGTTAATTTGCTGCAGACATAGTATCAATTAATGTTAAATACGTTGGCGGTTACGAGCGGTGGAACTAAGTCACAACAGATATTAATTTCAGCTATTTAATATTCTGAGTGCCCCTGTGGATTTCATTTCTAATTTTACTAGACAAGGTTTGACAGTTTCAAAGAGCTGGTGTTTTGGGGCTCAATTTCTCAGTAATCACCAATTTCTCCAATCATTTTTTGGATTTGGATCCTTCAGTGAGGGTGGAACTAACACCTGAAAGTGGGGAAAATATTCTAATAGCTTGTGGATTAGAATTAAAGTTTATAACCTTAACAAAAACTTTCTGCGCAATCAAGAACAAATTCTGAAAACTTCATTAAGGCGTTTGAAAACAGTTCCTATAATGCAGAGTGTTTTGAATTCCGTGAAGGGAACAGCTTTGGGTGTAGCCGAATATTTAACGCCAGTGTTAAAGGTCTGTAGGCGAGTGGGTGGTTAATATTATCACATTAACTCATTAGCACATTATTCTTAAAGGAATCAAAATTTCGTGAAACTGGAGTACTTACGCCTGAGGAATTTGTGGCAGCCGGTGATCATTTGGTTCATCACTGCCCTACGTGGCAGTGGGCAGCTGGTGATGAAGCAAAAGCTAAGTCTTATTTGCCTAAGGGTGGGTATAATAATCGAAGTCATGAGTCATATAAACGTACTCTCAACATTACAGACAAACAATTTCTAATAACCCGCAACGTCGCGTGTTATAGACGTTGCAAACAGATGGAGTATGTGGGCGAAGAGACGTTGGTAGAAGAGGAAGCTGGTGATGGTGGTTGGGTGGAAACACATCAATTGAACGAGGATGGCACAGCTGAGCTGGAAGAGAAAATATTTGAGCTGACAATGGATGAAAGCAAGGAAATTCTTACTCCGGATAGTAATAAAAACTCTAATCAGAAAGTTTCAACCAGTGATAATGACGACGGTGATGATAACGATGACGACGATGATGAGGCCATAGATATGGATGAGTTTGAAGAGAGTGGTATGCTCGATTTGGTTGATCCTTCCGTAGCTACCACAACACATAAAATAGATGATGCAACAAAGGCAAAAGCTAGGGACAGTGAAACCAACGAAGAACTTGATTCAGTTTTACATACCAGAACCTATGATCTGCATATAACTTATGATAAATACTATCAAACACCTCGATTATGGGTGATAGGCTACGATGAGGTAAGACAAATGAAGTCAAATTTAAAAAAAATACATTTCTTGTGTTTTAATTATTAACTCTTGTGGTCAGCATCGGAAGCTTCTTACCGTGGAACAAATGTATGAGGATGTCAGTCAGGATCACGCAAAGAAAACTGTTACCATGGAAAGTCATCCACACCTACCTGGACCAAATATGGCATCTGTACATCCATGTCGTCATGCCGATATTATGAAAAAGATAATACAAACCGTCGAGGAAGGAGGCGGTCAATTGGGCGTGCATTTATATTTAATAATATTTCTAAAATTTGTTCAGACAGTGATTCCCACAATTGAATACGATTTTACGCAGAATTTTAATATGTCATAAATAACGGAAATATACCGTCTTTGCAGAAATATAAAAACAAAGATCAAAAGAATCATAAATTTAGAAAATATAATTACTTAACGCATGTTTTAAATATATCAAATTTAAATCTCGATTTTCTGTTAGATTATAAATGTGATTAAAGTGGTAATTAATTAAATTCTATTTGACGTAATTGATTAATGATTTTCTTAAAGAATTATGTAAAACTGAAATTTATAATTTTACAGCTTGTCAAACAAAAGAGCTAATATATCAAATAACATTCTATACAAGTACTTTTATTATATGTAGTCTATTGTTTATTTGATAACTCCTCCCCTCTCTTTAGCGAAGGTATATCCATAAAAATGTAAAGCTTTGTTCAAAATTGTGCGGAGAGATTAGTTGTGGAATTTCGTTAATGAAAAAATACGTTGTATTACAATATATTATACATGATAAGATTTCGTTAATCAGTAATAGTACTCTATTCCTCTCTCCTGTGGAACACTGCAACAAGACTTTACTTTTAAAATTCTCATTCACCTTGGTTCTTATTCAATATTTCATTCTTAGAAGAACACAAAACTGCAAGTACGTATGGGCTGTGTAGTTCACCATTCAATGAAAGAAAGGTCTTTTTAGCTTCAGACTACCTTCATCACGTGCAGATGTCAAAATGTGAGAAACGAAAGAGCTTTAGGCTCATAAAACTGTATGGTACATACATATTTTCTAAATAGAAAGCATGCCCGAAAATTGTACAATGTTAGTGAACCGGTAAATGAATATATTCAGAAATTTGCTCAGTACTTGGCAGAGACAAGTTATCTCTGGAACTTGGTTCAGTTCGTTTGAAGTGCATTGAGTGTTATGAGAGGGAGTTTCAGAAGAACTCTGTTTGCCAGGAGTTGGGAGCGGTTGTGTTAGCGATAGAGTATTGCAATGAGATAGTATTGGCTTTACATGTACTTAAATTCTGTTGCATTTGCTTGTCTCCATGCAGAAAATCGGAAATGTTGAAATAATTCATGAACAGTTTGAACGGAATGTTAAGCATATCAGAGAGGAAGAGAAGAGCTGCGATGAGTTGAGCTGAGTTTGAGAATTGTTTGTGAGAAATTAATTCTTTGATGTTTGGTAAAAAAAGTCAAATTTCTATTCAAGAGCTGGTAGATACACAAGTCTTTTGATCTGAATCAGATTTTCATTTTTCTATTGTATCATCCGTCGCTCTACCATTAGTTGGTCTTTGAATGTTCCGTTATAAAACGCATATAATTAGTATTTATACAATTATTTTTTCGAATAGTACAATTTGTGAAGAGTAGTTATATAATTTTGGAAAAAATCGGCCGATGTTATTTAGCAAAGATTTTACACACAATCTATAGGACAAAAAATTTTTGAATGAAAACAAATTTTTCAAAGATGAAGATTTTTGTGAATCTAGTTTTTGTTTGTTCATCCCCTACACAGTTAATTATATGTCCATATAAAACAAATCAAAATTCATTCGTGAAGTGACCCTGCAAGCTGAATCAGTTCTGTATACGTGTTTATTTCGCCAGGCTAAAAAAGAAGAAAAAATGAGAACATTGAATGTTTTTCCGTGATCATTTATATTTTAGGTTATTTCTGCTGGTGTCTTCGAAGCTCCACAACAACTCCCTTTCCCCATCAAATCAAACCAGTAAAATAAAGGCAACCTCTTGCAAACAGGTTCATCTTGGCGATTTGTTGTTGTGTTTTCGAACTGCATGCTTGTGATGTTGCCAGCTCTACGAGGAGAGCCTTAAAATTTCTCCCAATTGGAAGTTGAAAAAGAATAGAGAAAAGTTCCTAAAAATTAAAGTGAAACAGATTTTTAAAAACGACCTAAAAGAGTATATAGTTTTTATGTAACTCTCACTGAAAAAATTAATTCTCAATGAAATCAGATGTTTTTAAATTATGCGGTAGATCGAATAGAAAGCTCCCTAGGCGTAAACGTAGGGCAGATGTTAAGAACCGAAAAGAAATATGTATTTTATTACACTAAAAATAAAAGGCTGAAATTAAATGAGACTTTAATAAGACATATCTCAAAACAACGTTTGATGTGAATATTAGTATTCGTTTATAGAATTAAGCATATTTCTAAGTAATTTTTATATATTTAATAAAATACAAATGAAATGCAAAATTCATTTTACAAATGATATTGGAATTTTTTTCTCTCAGAATTGCGATGATTGTAATATTTACCGATATTTTACTTACCGTTAAATTACTTGGTCACCCTTGTTCCATTTTACATTTCCTTGTTTATGGAGGAATATATGTATATATATTACTATTATTCCATTAGTGAACAAAACTATATTGTTTACAAAATCAAACCATGCTATAAATCGTCAGGGTTTTGTTTATCCGACGTATAAGAAATCTCTCTTCGAATCCTTAATTTTGTCATTTTACTTTCTCCCCTTGTTAGTCATAGAAATAAAATCTCCGTTGAAAACAAAAATAACAAACTTAAACTCTGTTTGCTCCGCTATCTTCGATACTCGCGCAATTATTTTTCTTCCATCATAACAGAGATTTTCCCAATTAAGAAGCATAACAAAGATAAGTATGAATGAGTTGAGCACCAGTGAGAATTGTAGATATTATTGACGGCAAATAGTAGTTAGCATCTGGCAACGCTATAGATCCGACTGTACTTAATAAAGAGCAGCCATCTTGCTCCCATTTCTCGGCGCACGCATTTGCAACAACAGTAATAATAATTACGTGAATAACCAACCACATGAAGTATTTTCAACTTTCGGTGTAGAGAAAATCCAGACAACTCGACCGAACAATTGTACGAGGCTAGCCAACGAACGAATTGTGATCGAACTCATTTTTCAGTAGAGATTTTTCAACGTCGTCGAGAAGTTGTGAGTAGAAGGAGCTTATTTTGTGCTCTGCGAGAAGAGCTGGTAATTTTCTCATGAGAAAATCGTTTCATTCTACAACTTTCTGGATTTTGTTTTTGCAAAGCGGGAAATAATAAAGATACCAAAACTTTGGTAATACTAATTATACTCTTATAATGCATCTAAATATTTATAAAAAGTGCACATCAATAAAATGTGAGTGTAAAATAACCAGAAATTTGAAAATTTCTTATAGAGTAGTGCGTTATAAAAAATCAATTTCCGATTCCCGCTCCGCTCTGCACTCGTTTCTATGAGCCATAGCAGTTTATCAATTTATGGGAAGGTTTTTGCCTTCAATAAAATGAGGAGATGAAAATTGCTTTATATATACAATTATGAATATATGAAATTTTTAGAAATTTGGTAAATCTAAAAATAATATGCTCGTTGTGCTGAGCACATAAAAAATATTTATTGTTGGCTGGCTGGCTAGCTGGTTAGCCTGTTTTTTGTTTTTTTCGTGCGTCCGAAAATATAGACGGGTACAGGAACCGAAATGAAAAATGTTCGTCGTGGCGAGAGTAGAAACTGTACGACGGAAACGAGTTGTTGAGTGTTTCTTTAAAAATGTGAGGATTATGGCCAAGGGAAGAGTCTACTCAGGTACGTGAGTACTCGCGCCTGTCTTGTTGAGAAGAGTTGCCAACACAAAGTCATCAATAGTACATCGTACTAAAGTGATAGAGCAGGTTTAAATTTCTTCACGGCTTTTGTTAAAGAAATAGCTATGGAACTTATAAATTTCTGAACTCTTCACAATTAATAAATGATGAAGTGATCAAACATGGCAAACATTCTTGAGTAGTCCCCTTTTAAAATGTGCGGGAAATTTGAGGGAGAAACATTATAAAGGTGAAGATTTTAGAATGACGAATTTTATGACCCACCTTTCGTTGAAAAATATAGTTATGTAAAATTATAAAGAAATTTTAATTTAATAGTTATGATTCGGCATAAAAATTATACTTTCAATACCTCCAATCGATAATCTTTGTAGACGAATTTAGATTGAAGACTGCCTTTGCTCTGTTTTATCAATATTTTTTGTTAGTTTTAAATGAGAGTGAGTCAGAGCGGGGTTATACCAACAAAAATCCACCAACCAGCGAGATTGTGAAAATGAATACTGCGTGGTGCGAGCTCAGCATTAACAAGAATGAAAATAGAGATGGATTGTGATCAGAATGTGATGAGTTCGAAGAGTGTTTAAGTGCGAAAGGGCGAGAGAGAGCTTTCATGCCATTTAAAAATTTTCATGCTTATTACAACTCTTTTTCTCTCTCTCTCCTTTGCAGCTAAGAGAAAGGTAGAGTGAGCGAGATCACCAAAACATACAAGTACAATTTCAAAAGTGTTCAAAGGCGATTCCCTCCCTTGTTTTACATTTCTTTCTACAAAAGCAAAGTTTCTTGAAGTATTGATTTTGTGCTCGTATTTATAAAAAATTAGGAAAGAAGAAAAGTACAGAAGTTTTAAAAAAGCACGATAAGTGGTGCCGTGCCACCGCGCTCAGACATTAATTTTCACCCTGCGTGCTCGCGCGTTGAAGCAATTTATAAATTTTTCTCCTCGGGATCGTGTCTAAACAAACTCTTTCACAATTCTTTACAACGACGAGTACGCCGTTGGAGAATTGGTTGAACCGATGATGGCGTTGCCAATGAACTCGCTGTATTCGCTTACCTGGGGCGATTATGGCACGTCGCTGGTTTCGGCCATTCAACTTTTACGCTGCCACGGTGATTTGGTTGATTGCACGCTGGCGGCGGGCGGGCGGAGCTTTCCGGCGCATAAAATTGTGCTATGTGCTGCATCGCCGTTTTTGCTGGATCTCCTAAAGGTAAGTTTTCTACTAATGTAAAACAATTTGAAACCTTAATTTTAGCAAACAAGAAAATTTGCAAAATTATTAAAACGAAATAATTTTTAAAAATTGTTCGAATCCTCGTAAATCATTTCACATTTCTTTTTAAAATGTTCTTTAGATGATAATGTGTCTCTTTCAGAAAAGTTTGACGTGACCGATATGACCCCAACTAAAATGTATACATAAAGAAACTATAAAATGCTAATGAGCACTTTTATCAGTTTCCTTTAGCTTAGGTCTGATAAAAAATGGTTTTCCATATTAACGAATTTGCAGGCTAATCAAGCTTATTTTATAATATTCTCTTGGATCTTAAACGATTATATTTTTGCAATTTTTTTCGAAAATCGTTATTCCCGACTAGATATTGTTCACTCATTATTTAATCTAGTTTTACGCTCTTCTGGCAACTCCTGAGTTGACCACAAATAGATTTTAGCGCTAACTTCTGTTCGATACGGAAACCCTCAATCGATGTAAAGAACGAAAATCGTGCTCGTTCTTCTAACTACAGTATTTTTTAGCACTGACCACTCTAACCCACTAGTCGTACAAACTGTAAATTAATTTCTTTTTAAACTTTCCCGTCATAACAAGCAAACAATAAAGAGAACAAAAATCCATTAATTACGAAATTCTTTAAATTAATAATAAAATTTTATAGGAATAATTCAAGCTCTAATAATTATTTTTGATTTGAAATAAATGTTTCCAGTTTTTCAGTCAAAAGAAGGATAAAGAATTATTAAAAAGAATAGAATTTAGCCGATTTTGAATTTTTTCTTAATCAGTTTATCTAGGGTTAATGGTCAGGAATATATCTGCAATAATTTTAATAAATGTCAACGACCGGTGTTTTTCTCATAACTCAACTAGTAGTGGTATCTAATGCTTCTTAGATCTGCACCATTATCTAGAGTAAACGAACGTCGGCGGCGTAAATGTAAACAAATCGTTCAAAAGCGTAAACAGAGAAAAAACGCATAATATATGGGGTAGACCTCTAAATCAAATGTCAGAGATGAACTTTTAATGATATCAAATAGAGAAACTGACTAAAACCTGCTCTGACTTGTGAAGAATAAAAGAACATCTCCCGGTTTTTGCGAAACGCTCCTCTTGCTCTGGCTACCAAACGCACGTGAGATGCTTGTCGCGCGCTCATTCCCATAAAGAATCAAAACAGAGATATTACGGGAAAATAAATTTACAAAGCCATGCGGCAGAAATTGCAAAATTGTATTGAAAACCCTAAACTCATTTAAAATCCGTTAAGAATTATAACACTCTCCCACTTCTCTATTTTCGAACGGGGTTTCTCTATTTTCCGAACGACCATATCTTCAACATGCGAGTAAGTCATCGGTTTTACTGTGTTTTGCTGTTACTGCTGTGGAGTGAAACGTCACCGTGTCTACCGGATAAAACTAAAATCTCCAACAAACAAATTACAATCATTAAACACGTGTCGGGCCGCTGGCAGGTCCGACCCGTTGAGCACGGAGAGATTAGGGAATAATGAAATTATTGAGCAGAACACATACGAATTCCAAACAAACAGGTCGCGGGAGCTGATATGACACGCACTCACAAATGCGCCCTTACACACGCGAGACGCAGAAATCGCGAGATAAAATTATTTAAAAAGAAATGTATAGTTTGGTCGGTCAGCCTTTGCCTCCGTTGGGACCAGCAAACACCACCATCTCTACGCTAGAGAAGAAGCACCTTATTTGGTTTATTATAGTCTCAGTCATAACCGTGCTCTATAAGTCAGGGACTTCTCGGTAGTACCGAATAATTATTTTTCTGATTGTGCGGTGATTCTCGCTGTTCAATTATTAATGATTGAGATTGAGCGACGATTAGTTCCTTGATTTACCCTCAGTTTTATTGTCATGCAACTTATTTTGATCTCGGAAAGAGATAGAGACAGGCCTCTTGAATTTCTCTTCTATAGATTTATGTTTGTAGTCAAACTCATCCTATCAAACAACGGAACGATGCAGAAGAATAATACCTAGAGGAATATAATCGTCTTTTTATAGTTTGGGGAGAGGAGAGAAAGTTTGCATTTGTTCCAGAGAATGGAGAAATTGGTGGCCTCCATATGATAGGCGCACTCAGTATTCAGTCACCAATTCGATAAAATGGAATCAAATAATTGCTTAGAAAATTTTCGGAAAATGGAAATTTGTATAAAAGCAAAAGTCTCATAAAATGTCTAGGAGCGATTTTTAAACTGCATCGCACATTCTTTTTATATCAAACAATTTTAAGAGATTTGCTTTGCTGAAATTGAGAATTTTGTTGTTTGTTTTTGAGAATGTTGGCTTGTTGGTTAGTATCGAGGCCTGACTACGTCTGACCTGTTTTATTGCATTTCATCGTTTCGTGATATTGAATTTTTCTCAGCATTTAATAGTAAAAAACAGTATTCTTTGCTTTTTTAGGCGGCAATTTAGAGCATTATTAATACGAGAATTATGTTAATTTTGTTATTGTATGTTTTCTATTTTGGAATTTGTTAAATTGTGGCAAAATTAGTTTGAGTTTAGAGAAAGCCACTTAAACGATGAACAAATAGAAAAACTTCATCGTTTTTAATAATAAACGATTTTCATATTGAAAACGAAGCCAAAAGAGAGATGTTGGACCCATCAGTGTTTGAAGAGCAAACGCCTCGGGCTATTGCGACAGTATTGCCTGATTCAAACTCAAGAAATCAAAGAATTAGAGATTTCTTTTTTTCTCTCAAGTGTTAACCAATTTTTGTCTCAAAAGCAAAGTGGTTGGAGAGAAGTGAAAACGACAGACACAGGGTGATAAGGCAAGAGAAAGAGAGAGATATGGAAAGAGAAAGAGAGAGATAAGGCAAGAGGAAGAGATATCGTTCAATTTGAAAGACGATTTGCGCCAAATTAATAAAAAACTATTCTAAATTGGAATAATTCAACGGGTACGTTTTGAGAGGATTTACATCGATTGAGAGGATTGTTTGTTCAGCTGAAGAGGAAGTGATGTTTTGGATAGAACAGAAAAATAAGTTTCAAAAATATGAAAACATTCAAAACACAAGAACAGCAACAATTTATTTTGATAATTGGGGGAAATACATAAAAATGTCATAATACTTTGAAACTTTTGGTAATAAAACTTTTTATATTTAATTTGTATTTCTTTTGGTAGAATACGCCATGCAAACATCCTGTCGTCATGTTGGCCGGTGTCAATGCCAATGACTTGGAAGCTCTGCTGGAGTTTGTCTACCGTGGCGAGGTCAGTGTCGATCATTCCCAATTACCGTCACTTCTACAGGCTGCCCAATGTTTGAATATTCAAGGATTGGCACCACAAACGGTAACCAAGGATGATTTCACTACTCACTCGATACAACTTCAACATATGATACCGCAACATCATCATGTGAGTATCATTTTTTTTGTACGATTTTTAAACAAAATCTAACTAAATTTAAACAAGAAAAGAGAAATCTTAATTAATTTTGCGTCATGTATCTCCAGGACCAGGATCAACTTATTGCCACGATTGCTGCTGCTCCTCAACAAACCGTACACGCTCAGGTAGTCGAAGATATTCATCAGGCTGGACAAATTTTGCAAACAACCCCTCAACAAACCACAACCGGACAGCAAACCATTGTTACCGCTGAGACTCCGAAGGATGTTATTCAACAATTTTTACCGGCTCGTAAACGTAAACCGCGCGTCAAGAAAATGTCACGTAAGTATATAAACGTTTAATAAATATTCAATTTGTTGCTGGCTTTAAGACGTGACAATATATGCATTTCCGTCGCCACTATTGGTTCTCATTTGAGATTAATTTTTCTAAGTAAAACAAAATCATAAAATTAGAATAAGAAAATATTCTGGTTTTAAATTAGATCTAAAAGTGTCGGCGTATTAAAGGGCCTTTCGTCCTCTGAACCACCCTTTAAATGCCATTATACTTTTTTGCATTTTTCGTAGCAACTTATTCAAATTATGTATAAGGAAACAGCTATGCTACGAAGTATAGGGCACATTAGTTAACATCTATTTTGTTGATTCATAATGATTTTACAAAAAACTATTGTCCCAAAAAGAAACGACTAAATCTGACACCATGCTACCAATTGTATCGTTACTGTTCCCTCGAAAGAAACAAAATCCAAACCAGAATTGATGGAGATGGAGATATCTTTCAAAATTGACATTGATTTTTTTTGTATTTAGCTACTGCACCGAAGGTTACCAAAGTTGAAGGTATGGATAATATTATAACAACATCGACGGCTACACACACTGGCAACGTGCAACAAACCCAGCAACAGCAACATCAAATCCATCAGCAACAACAGCATATAGAGAATGGCAACGAAATTGGCCCAAACCTTACATCGACACCACACATCAAAAGTGAGATCACTAAAGTGGAAACGATTGTTACCGTAGATCCCAACATGACACCTATTTCGGGCACGGCCACTGGCGCTGACACCACTACTTCGACAGCAGTTGGCGGGAACAGTTCTGTCAGCGGTTCATTGTTACCCACGACACCGGCAACCAAAACAGGCAAACGATCCAAGAATACTAGCGGTTCCACTACGGGAGACAGTAAGTTTTTGTTTTTGCTTTATAGAAATTATAGAATTTTAATTAAAAGCCATTTTTCAAAAATTTTTTTCTATATTAATTTTTGTTTTTTTCGCTTTGCAGAACCACGCTCACGTTCCCAGTCTGAACAACCGGCAACTTGCCCCATTTGTTATGCCGTCATACGTCAGTCGCGTAATTTGCGACGTCATTTGGAGTTGCGTCATTTTGCCAAACCTGGCGTTAAAAAAGAAAAGAAATGTAAGTCTGAAGATGGTGATGCAATAACGACTGATACGATGAAAACAACAACAACAACGACCACTACAGAAACAACAGCAACAACCGCAATAAGCGCAAAAAGTATAACTGTCTCAAGTGTAGCGGGAACAACCAATGCGACAACAAATAAAAAAACCACAAACGCAGTGTCCAAAAGACCTGTCAAGAAATCTTTGTCGACAACAGCTGCCACAAAAATTCCCACAACAACAATAACATCAACAACAAATTTACCAACAACAAATTTACCAACAACACAACCAATGGCAACGCATACAATCGATTCAGTTGCAATGCCAATTGATGGTGGAAATGTTGTTGGGGTTGGTAGTGTTGGCACCGTTAATAATGTTGGTAGCCAGATTGGTGGTGTTAATGGTATTTTTAATACGAACCTGGCAACATCGGTGGCAGCAGCAACAATTTCATCAACCGGTACTATCGTAACCACAAATCCTAATCTAAATACCGCCGGTCATCATGCCATTATTATGAATAATGCTGGTGGTATTGGGGGTGTTTTACATCAAATGCCACCGATGATGAAACAAGAAGGCGGTGGTGGTACGGTTATCACTCAGACGCCGATGGGTAACGTTATACACATCGTTAGTGAAGAGGTTTTTGGTCCGTAAAATAGATAAAGAAGCGGTATTCTTTTGTCTTTTATTGGATTATATTTTGAGGATTTTTTAGGTGAACCATTTGTTTATTAGATTGATTAATTCAGAGTCTACGGGATTAGCAAGGGGGTAAGAGTGAGATTGATTTGTAAATAATCTAAAGTTACATAATTTCAAGTTTTCATTTATCAGTTTTTAGGCTTTAAACTATAGTGAATTAATTATTTAAAACATTTTTAAATTTTATATTTAAAAAATCTTCAATTTGAATTTAATGCGCCCAACGCCTTTATAAATTCGTAATTTGATTTAGAGCGAATTTTATTATTTATTATTTACGTAACGACAACATCTTAGTCTAGGTATTTAAAATCGGCTTCGTTTTAATATATTTTTTCAATATTTTTTATAGATTGATGATAATTTTATTTGAATAAAGTTGACATGAAAATTGTAAAAAAAACACATTCAAAATTTGCAAACTTCTTTCGTAGTGTTGTTGTTATTATTGTTGTGTTGTTGATATGGTTTTAATAACTTACATTTATATGTTTTTTTTATGACATCCAACAAGGACAATACTGAGCATTCTCAGTATAGTCAAGAAAGAGTCAACAAATTCAGAGTATTTTTGGTGTGTTTCTTTTACAAAAGCTTTTCATGTCTTCTTTGTTCGATAAAATTTTCATTAAATATGTAAAACGATTTTAAAACTTAGTTTTGCATAATGCGTTATTCATTTTCTAAAGAGTGTTTTATGTTGTATATCTAAAAAAGCTTTTGTAAAGAAAACAAGATGTTCGTTTTCCTAATTTTCGTATCACTTAATTGTGACGCGATTGGGTTGCTCGCACAAAAAGCTTTGCTTACTTTCTTAGTAAAATTATAACATAAATAAGTGGATCGAATATGGTATAAATCCGATGATGAACAAAATATGTCTCCAATGAATCTTGGAAAACTTTCCATCAATTAAGGGATAGAATAATTAAAAATGTTGACGTTTGATGTTTGATTAATCATATCAAAGTGGCCATTTAGTTGAATCAAATTCTTAGGAAATCCTTCTCTCATTAATGGACCTAAATAGATGTCTAAACCTTTTACAGAGTACGGAAATTTCTCGAACGTTTTCTATACAAACGTTGCAAGTCGATTTCTCCTTGAGGATACAAATATTCAAATTATCCTTCATTGTTCATTGAGTACATTATAAAGGAAATTTCTGTGCCCAACTCCATTTTGTTTTAGTCGAACAATTTGCAACCTGTGCTTTGATGAATGTGTCTGTCCATGAATGCCGTCTTTTTTATTGTAAATAAATAGCATCATCCATCCTGTGGAAGGATTACTGTCGATAGAGATGGCGAGACAAGGTCAAGGGTGTATAACTTGGTCACTGATAGTCGGATGTTGTCATTTTGAGAACGAAGGCGATGGCATAACCTCAAATATTTGCAAATGTGCTAGGAAGCAGAAAATTGGAGTATTCTGTAATAGAACTCATATAAAATCACGACGCAATTATCATTCCGCCAGTTGAATGGATCGATGAAAAAGAAATAGGATGGCGTGGTATTTGCCAATATGCGATTTATTCGTTGTTGCTGTTGTTGTTTTTTTCAATTTTTTTATAAAACAATGTTTTTTAAGTATTTTTGAAAAATTCTAGCGTTTCCATTACATTTTTCATATTTTTTCTCTGATTGCTCTTTATAAAGCAGCTCCAGGATCGAAGAAAGGATCTGGCACTATAACAACTACTGGCAGCATAATAACGAGCGGAACGCCAACTGCTATCACCAGCACCTCAGTGGGCACTATACCGCAGGTACAGTCGGTACAATCATTGCACACGCTTCAAGCGGTACAAGTGAAAAAGGATCCGGATGCACAAACTCAAGGTCAGCAAACGACAACGGTAACAACATCTAATGCCGCGGGTAACCATCAGCAGCAGCAGCAACAACAACAACAGCAGCAACAGCAACAAGTGCAACAGGTTCAGGTGCAACAACTACAACAGCAACAACATCATCAAATCATTGATCAATCTGGTAATATTACAACAACAACAACGGGATCGAGCGCTCAGCAGCAGCAACAACAACAGCAGCAGCAGCAAGGACAACTTGTAACGCAAACTGATAATACGGATGGCACAACGTCATTGTCGATAGCGCAGGTTCAAACGTTGCAGGGCCATCAAATACTCGGCAATATTAATCAGGTGAATATTTCTGATTTTCATACGCATCCACAATTGTGAGGACCAAGAAACAATCGTACCAATCGTACCAATCGTACGAATCAAACCAACCGATCAACTAATCAACCGAAATCAGCAACCAGTCAATAAAAAAACAATATTAGATAGATTTCGGAAGGGGAGGGGGAGAGGAGGGAAACTAAATAGAAAAAAGTTAATTCAAGGAGAAAAAGAATTACACTTAGACAAATTTAATACCACCCCACCAGGAATATCGATAGAAAAAAAAGTATTAGTGATTAAAAAAAGTAAATATAAAAGCACAAAACATTCAAACCTAATCAACAAACGTACGACTTTACAGTTCCATAAAATTCAAACCATAACTTCATAAATATTCAAGATTTAAGGCTTCGACTAAAATAGAAAAAAACGAGAAACTTTGATTTATCTTTTATAGAAAATAACTTTACAATAGAGAGAATATTTTATTGGTTCGGGGTTAGTCTAAGAGGATAATACTTGGATATAGATAACTTACATACATTTGGGGTATAGTATTTCACCACTGACTAACTTTAGTGACTCCACAAAAAAATGATTACGAAAATGGTAAGCAATCATAAAATACAACGATTTCTTAATAAATCACGCACTAATTAAAATGCAAAAGTGATAACTAAGCAAAAATATTAAGATGTTATAAGTGTGAAATTTTTCTTAAGAAAAAATAGGAATACCTGAAATAATTATAAGTCCGAGCGCAAGTCAATCAATCAACCAAAAAGTACAGAAGATTCTCAGTTAAAACAAATATCATTAATCCGATGATTATGTTTATGATTAAACACTATTAATTTAAAAAGGGTTCAAGATACCCTTTATCACGTTTAAGATCATTTATTATCAACACTTTGAGAGCCAGTACGCGTAGGAGCATCCAGTTAAAGAAAGAGCATTAACTCTTTAATTAGTCTCTTTATTTGTTAAACTCAATTATTTAAATTGAATCAAATAACTAATTAATTAATTCAGTAATCTCTCTCTTTTTCATCTCTTTGATGGAGAATTTATTTAGGTTTCCTGTAGATCAACACTTAAATACCCGCAAATTTAATCCATGATTATCTGTAATTTTTATATCTAAACAGCCATTTAATTTAATTTTAAAATTAAGAACATCAGCTCGATTTATTTCCGTGTTTCTTAAATTTTAGATTAAAGGATTTAGGTTCTGGTGGTGCCGCTCAAAAAGTCGAGCCAACAATAATAATAAACAATGCAGTTTTTCTAAGTTCTTAAAGTTCATAAAGACTTTTCTTAAAATCTTCCTGGGACGATTTGTAAAAGGCTTTTTGTAATTTTTTCGTGAAGAAATCCTTAATAATAAATCTTTGGACTCTCTTTAAAGAAAAGGTGAAATAAAGTCATTAAAGTAAATTTGAAAAATAGTTTAAAGGGCTTAAATAATTAGAGGCATTTTTTTATGATTAGAGCAATTTTTGTAAAGCGTTAAAGAGGACACAAAGCTAGAAAAGATTTAAGGGACGTAGGTATCACTGACGGTGGGCGAACACGTACGATCATTTTATAAATTAAAACATTTTATAAATAAGCAATAGATATTTTGCGATTAATAAAACCAAATAAATAATAAACAACTATAATAATAAACAATGCAGTGAACAACAAAATTTGTGTAACATCTAAATCTAGAGTAATTTATTTTCCATTTTCATCCCAAATATTCTCTTTATTACTTGTGGTTCAATGTATTCTCGATATCAAGCCAACTAGGAAAAGAAAAGGAAAGGAAAGGAAAGGAGTAGATAGAATCAATAAATGGGGTTTTGTCTTTTAGTTGTTGTTTCAATTATTAATAGTCATATAGTTGTAAATATATTTTATAAATATTTTGCGTTACACAAAAAATAGCCAGTTAGTAATTTATTAAACGTAAACGGCGCGAGGTACTTTTATTTTTAAATCAGAGGAAAAGGGAAATTCGAAAATAATTATGTGGTGGTAGTAGTGACCAGCTGATAAATCATTCTTTTTATTGTGTATAATTTCAATTAATGATATTTTTTAAAAATCCAATTCAAAAATATTCAAAACTTCAAGATTTCAACTCTTTTTTAAATTTTTAATAAAATTTATCAATTTTTACAAAATGGAAAAAATTCACATTAGTAACGAAATCATATTTGTGAAATACGAGTGGATTTTCTCCAAGGGTTTCTAAAAATTTATTTAAACAATTTATTTTGCAATCATACATTTTTGAGAACGCTATAAAAACAATTAATTTTTATAAACCTTATTAGAATTCTTCTGGCGAAGGGATCGCGTGGCAGCCCTACCAAAACATTTTATAGCCTTTTGGGTTATCGATAATTTTCGGTAACTTTTCTTAAAAGTGAAAGATTATTTTTAGTTGTTTTTAAGGGTGAATAATAAGCAAATATTATTATACAGAATTATCTATCAGGCATGCTTTAATAATATTTAATTAAAAACTAAAATTATAAAAAAAAATTAATTAAAAATTTATTTTAAAAAATTTAATAAAATTTAAAAAGTAAAATAATACTTAAAAGAGCAAATAAAAAATAAATACAATTGTTATATAACAATATTATTAATAAATTACTTTAGAATGTTAATTAAATTCATAAAGAAATTATTAATATTAAAACAAAATTGAAATTACAAATTAATAAAATATCTAAATAAAATTAAAGTAAATATTTGAAAAATAACTGGCAAGCCAACCAAAAATATGTTGTTTAAAAAGAAATATATATAATACGACGATACATGTACACGATGATAGAGACGACCAAAACCATAACTAACAACGACACAACAATGATCACAACAACAACAACAATAATAATAATAATAATACTGGCCAACCATTAAAATGTTAGATAGAAATTATGAAAAAAAGTTTTTCAGTTTTTGGAAACCTTACTAACCAATCAATCATTACCAATCACAACCAATCCTCTTCCGGTCTTTTGCTTTATTTTTTTATTTATTTTTTATAAATATTTTTATATTATCTTCCTATATAATATTTCTATATAATTTTATATAATTTTTTATAAAACATTTTTATAAAACTTGCGCATATTTTTTAAAACAAAATTTTTAGAAATGATTTCTTTGAACGCAATGAAAATTTTCGACTTATTTAGTTAGTTTTAGAAATTGCTAACTGTTTATTTCCTATGAAAGAAATTCTAAATAATTACTAAGTTGTTCCAATTTGATTTTTTGTCCTGCTCGTTTTTTTTTCTTTTGCTTTCGCTCAAAATTTATATCCTTTAATGCTTTGAGTTTTTGGGTTTAGACAGGTTTTATTTTAAAATTTAACAGAAAAAAATACCTTAATATCATTCGTAATAATAGTAACAATAATAGAATCAACAACAACAACAATAACAATAACAAATTGGTGTATTTTGTTAAGGCATAGAATTATTTTAGTTTTTATTTAGTTTTAGTTTTCTGTTTTTCGAAAACAGTTAAATTAATTCAATAAAAATTGTAAAATTACAAAAAAAATGTTTTGGCATAAAATAAAAAATTCAAAAACAAATTCAAATTGTTATAATTTATGTATGTTTTTAAAAAGATTTTGTTTTTATTGATATAATTTCTTGAAATTTCTTGGTCTCGTTTAGTTCATTTCTCTTTTCTTGCCCTTTTAATTACGATAAGGATGTTTTCTTGTTTCTCTCCCTTGCCAATTATCCTTCCCTCCTTGTATGCCTCTCTCTTTCTGTCTCCTTCGCCTGCTTTTGTTTGTTGGACTATTTTCTTCGGGAATTCTTTAAAACGCTCACTGTATTTGATTTATTTTGTTTAAATAACAAAATTCTGGTTTTGGTGAAACGGAAAGTTTTTATTTTAATGGGCTGACTTCTAGTTGTATATTGGTGGGCGTGTATATATAATTACATATTCATAATTTAAAGTGGAAGGCAATTATTTGGGAAACATTTAAAGTTTTGTCTAAAATTTTGTTTTTTCTTGGGCGTATTTTTTAGTATTTTAAAAAAGATTTTTGAAGACTCAAAAAATAGCTTGAATCTTTTGCTTTATAAAATTCTATAAATATTTCACGAAATATGAAAAATTTGACGAAGCCTTTCAAACAAATTGAAAATAAATGTTTTTTATTATTATTTAAATATTTAATTGAATTTATTATTATTATAATTAAATTCTACAATTATTACTAAACAAATGAAGAGAAAAACATATAGAAGTTATTAAAAATTCGTATAAAAGGATCTGGTTGTTGGTTATATCGGTCTCCCGACTTCCTCCCATTTTTCGATCACCCGACAAACAACACCCCCGCCTTACGCCCCCCCCCATAATTAATATATAAATTCCACTGTTCTAACACTGGTTTAATTACAGGGTGTTTAATTAAAGCCGATGTTAAATAAATTTCATATTATTGAAATGCTTTTTAACATTTTATTTATTTTTTCAAAACCATTTGCAATAAAAACTTTTATGAAAAAAATGGCAAGAGAGAATATTATCCAAGTTAAGCTCTTAAGGCAAGATTGAAGAAATAATTTGCTATTTTTTTCTTACTTCGCAAAGCTTTACAATTTCTTGCGTTAAAGTTTTTTCCCTAACATTTTTTTGAAGAAAATTTTGCTGAATTTATATTTTTTCCAAACAAACAATTTTAAAAACATTTTTCCATGTTTTACCTTGAAGTGAAATTAAAATTATTTGTTTTGAAAAAAGTTGTTTTCAAAAATATACTACGTTTTATAAAAATGCTTTGCCATTTTTTAACAATTGAAATATTTTTGTTGTTTTCTTTAACAAATTTCAAACGAAGTTTTGTTTTGTTCGGGCCAAGAATGGAAATAATCGTAGGAAACGTTATTTACGATTTGAGTTCGCATCACGTTTATTGTTGAAATTATTGACTGTCTGTGAAACTTTTGGCAATATATTGTAGTGGATTGAAAGAATATGAAAAAAGCTGTTACAGAAACATCAAGAAAAAATAACCGTAATAACGTAATTGATGTCAAAAAATCGTTTTCTCTCTCTTTCTTTCTCTTTCTATTTGCTCTTCTCGATTCACTTACATCCACGCATACGCATTCACGCCTACTTCGTCATGCATCCAATCACCTCGTACGCTCGTTCGTTCGTTCATAAAAAATTCGTCTAACCAAAAACCAAAAACTAAAAACAAAAAAAAAAAATTTAAAAATCACCAACCAACCACATTATCATCATCAAAAACATCAATGACAACCAAAAAAAAAAAAAAACAACAATAATAAACCCTAAATGCAATTAGGGCAACAACAAGAACATTTTGGTTAAGAAGGTTTTCATTTTGAAAGGAAGTAACAACACGTAATGATGAGCCAACGATATGATCTGCGGCCAGGGTGATGGAGGAGGAGGAGGAGGCGGCGGCGGCGGCGGCGGAAGTAGAAGTGGCAGCGGATCAATAGCGAGCATAGTGACGACACCAGCAGCAACATCATCATCGACAGCGTCGGGAGCAACAACAGCAATAATGCCAGCACCCGTTCAACACCATCAGCAGCAGCAGCAGCACCAACAGCAGCAGCATCAACAGCAGCAGCGTCATCAGCAGCAACATCATATTCTACGCAGCAGCAGTGGCATAAGACGCGTGCTCCGGCAGCAAACCGGTCATACGACCAGCGGTGAACGCGTACTGCTTATTAATTATGTCTCGCCTAACGCCGACGCGCAAGTAACGGGAGCAGCGTCCACAGCGTCCGCAGCAACGGCAACAGCTATTATGCCGCAAACAACACCCGCCACCACCACCGGAACAACAGCCGCCGCCGCAGCAGCAGCAGCACGTAGAATACTCCATTCCCATAACAGAGCAAATCGCACCGGAGCCACACCCGTCTCTTTTGCGGGCTTAGGCTCCGAGGTGACCGTGACCTTAACACGGTCCGGTCGCTCGGCCGCCGGTCATATTGTACGCAATGCAATCAATTCATCATCATCATCATCATCGTCCTCGGCAACAGCAGCAGCAGTAAATGCATCATCAGCAACGTCATCAAATTCAACGAATATGCCACCACCGGTAGCAATTGTTAGTGTTTCGTCATCGACGTCACCGCCACCGCTTGTATTCGCCAGTACCGGCAATAGCATTAACAGCAATAATAACCATCACATACAGCAACACCATCACCAGCAACAACAACACCAAACACAACAACAACAACAACTACAACAGCAGCAGCAACAGCAACATATCTTAACCCACCAGCATCAGCGACATCATGCGACCCTTGTCGATCCGTTAGAACTGGAGACGCAAACGCAACATATTGAATATCAAACACAGACGCAACAACAACAACAACAGGAACTTCAACAGCAACAACAGCAGCAGCATGAGCAACTCGTCGAATATGAAGAACAAGAGGAGCTAGATGAGAATCAATTGCAGCAATTGCAAGAACAAGAAGAGGAGGAGGAAGTTGACGAGCAAGAAGTGGAAGAAGTTTATTTGAATTAAACCAATATAATATTTATTTCATCAATAATTTCGAAGTCTAAACGCACGCGAATTCGAAATTCGACAAAGGCGGCGAATAACTTTCACAAAAACAACAAAATTATCGCTGGATTAACTGTAAGATGTTTTGTGGGGAAAAATCGGGTTTTCAATTGTTTTCTGATAAAAACTTAAATTTCGATTAATTGGATTTTCGAAATCAAGGTTTAAACAAGTTGATAGCTTCAACCTTGACGTTTGAGATGACGATAAGCGTATCGTTTAGACGGTAGTTATCCTTTCCTCTCTCGTCCCAAACGTCATCGACGGAAATATCGATTGTAAAGTAAAATAAAATTATTTAATATTGTCTAAAAAAATCTTCGTATATTTTTAGAAATTCGTGTATCTTAAGCGTAAATCTAAATTTAAGCAATGCATTCAATAGATTTTTCCAACAAATAAAATCCACTTACATTCTAAAAAGAAATGTACTTAATATTAGATTTGTTCTGTTTCAAAATAAACTTGATTAAAAAAATTTTATTCAAAAAATTTCAATTTATTATTTTTTTTAATTCCAGTTCATTTTTGTTACCGTTCTTTGTTTTTATTAATTATTTCGAGATTCTGTTCAGTTTTTAAAATTCGCATGTTTTCCACATTTTTGGAGTCAATTTTTTCGAGATTTTGTTTCATTAAAATTAAATTAAATTTTAATCATAATAATTTAATTTTTTTGTTACTTTGTTATTCGTTTTTTATTCTCTCCTTTATAAATATATTTCTGCGAAAAGATATGAGAATTTTTTTTATATTTTGTATCTTGCTAATTTATTTTTGTAACTTGTATCTCAATTTTGTGTATTTATCAATTTATTTTATTATTTTTTAATTATTAGCTTTCCAAAAAAAATTTAGTTAAAATTTTCTCGTTTCGAAAAAATCTTAAAATATTACTACATTTTGTTAATTTTTTGCATAATAATTATTCATGAAAAAAATGTGTGACAACAAATTAATATATTTCTTAACCACTCGAGTCACAAATTAAAGTAAATATTTCAAAATGACATTAGCCCTTAGATATTACTTTTATTGTAAATAAAACCGAAAAAACAAAAATAAAAATCAATTTTAACCCTAGAATTATTAAGCAGATTTACATTTTTCCAAAAATTAAATACGTCATTTTTAGAAAGGGAAATAACGATAATGGTATCAAAAATGAGCACGAAAGATTTTTGAAAAATGAGAAAAATTGAACAAGAATTAACAAAAAATTATTATTAAATAGACGGTAATACCGCAGTTAATAATAATAATAATAATAATAAAAATAATAATAATAATAATAATGGTAATAACATTAATAATAATAGTAGTAATTATTATTATTATTAATTAAATAATAATAGTAATGAATAAAATACATATTACTGCAAAGAAATCTACACAAACAAAAAAAATTGCAAATGAAATTTATTATTTAATAACTAATTGCTTTTGAAAAATGAATTGAAAGGAATTTTAAATAAATAAAATTAAAATTGTATTTTGTAAATAAATCAAGTTTTATCAAAATAAAAAAATATTGAATTTTTTCGCAACCTTTATAAAATTGGGATGAACATATTTGACATTCTTGTAATTTTTAATTATGAACAATTTAAATCAAAAACCTTCCTTATTCGTCGCCTGTTTCCTTTACTTATTACCTATCTGGCCTCTATCACCTTCCCCTCACGGATCATCTAAACAACATAATCATCCCGGTTAATTAATCATTTATAAAAACTCATCTCTCGCTTAAAAGAAATTTTAATTTTCATTTTCTCATTACGTTCACATTATTATATTCTCCATCCTCAAAATCGATGTTTCAAAAAATGCTAAATATTTGACATATTTCTTTTATTGTAGGCGCTCTAGAAGAGCGACTCAAGACAAATTCGGATTCATAACGATTTTAATTATATTATAAATAGAAGTATATAATAAATATTATATGCTATATACTATAGAAGTATATAAATAAATTTGTCTTAAAAAATGTTTATTTAGCATGTAAGTGTGTATGTTTTTGGGATAAAAATCGTGAGAGGAATTTTTTGAAATAAATCCATAATTTCAGCAAAAAAGTGTGAATTTCGCCTTTCAATTTCAGATATTTTGATGAGTTTGTATAAAAATAAATAAGAATTTTTCATTCTGAATTGCGTCATATCATATTTTTCCTTGCTTATATTTATGTAAATCCCTCTATGCTATTTAATAGGTAATTTTTAAACTTGTAGAAGCTCTTATGTGTAAACCACCATATTTTCTACGGCTGAGAGCGTATAACCTAAAGTGACACGAAAGGTGCAGAGATCATAAATGGGAGAGTACAAACGGGAACAACGAGTATGTTGAGCAAGAGGAACGAGTATTTTGATGCTTCAAAAGCGCAGCTATTTATTTCTGGTCGCCTGATCTCATAAAAGAGAAACATTTACACACTCTTATTTTGATTTTCGATTGCAGGAGCCACTACCGACTGACTATTTCGTTTAAATCATTAATTCATATTACGTATAAATCAATATCTAATTATATTTTCATAAAGGCATAAGGTATATATAGTTAACTAATTAATTAACTAAGAATCTAATTAAGCAATTAAAGCTTCTAAACATGTTTCCTAATTGACGGGACAGGCGATCATAAACTCTCAATAGCAAATTGACATCATCGTAATGAAGAGCTTCTGTTAATGCGCATGGCGTTAAAATCGCCCAAAGTTGTTGGTAGACAAACAGAAACCGCTAGAGGCTGGTCGGTTTACTTTAACAGCTTACTGATCAGGAAATAGAAACTCAGGAAACTTTAGTAAAAATTAAAATCATTTATTATTCTCTAAAAATTACAAATTAATTTTCGAAATTTTAGCTGAAAACAGTGATGTTTTTTCTAAATAAGATTTTTTAACTTTTTTATTAATTTTTACATTCTCGAATTTCTACAATTTGCAAATGTTCTTTTTAACCTGTCACTAAATTTCTAAAAATTAAATCTTAAATCTAAAATTTTAAAAATGCAATAATTAAAAGGTTTTTATGAAGAGAAAGTTAAATTTTTTATATATAAAATATTTCAAAATACAAAAATTTATTTACTATTAAAAAAAATTAAATTTATTTATCATTATTAAAAGTTTACTTAATAAAAATTTGATATTAATTTTATCAACAATTTATAACAATTCTTTTGATTATCAGAAGATAATTGATTTTGTTTGTGTAGTGTTTGTGCCATTGTTTTGTGTTTTTGTTGTTCCTTTTTAGTAATTTTATATAATTGTTCTCTACGTTTGTGTATTTTTGATTTATTGTTAATTGCATTTGATTGTTATTTTAATTTCTAATTTTAATAATATTTTATATTAGTTATTTTTTAGAATTATTTTTGTTATTATTATTGATTATTGTTGATTATTATTGATTAGTTTTTGCAATTATTTTTTCATTTCTTTTAGTTTCATGTTCGTTTTATTATAAAGGTTTCAGCTAGAGGCACAACAACAATGAGGATTAATCATATATATATTTTTATGTTTTTTTCTAGGACTAATTATTGTTTTATTGTTGCATTTGGACTTGGCTAAATGATGTTTTTTTTACTACAAAATTTTAAGTGTTTTTAAATGCTCCAAAAATAATCTCGTATTTATTTTATATTTTTTAAAGAAAAGTTAAATGATTTTTTTAGGAATTGCTTAAAAAACGTACACTACATATTCTGAAATATGCTTAAATACATTTTCTCTATAAAAATTGTTGCTCTAAAAAGGAATATATCTACAACGCTTTATAATTATATATTTCTTTTTATTATCATTTCCACTATTTCTGCCAGTACGAAAGTTTCTTTGAAGACAGAAAGGTTTCTCCATTGGTTCGCTTCTTCTTCGGTTTACTTTCTGGCTCTCATCATGCTTTTACTGGCAAAACAATCACCAAAGAAACGATCTAGTGAGTGATAGAGGTGAGGGCGTACATTGGCGAGACTGTGATCTTCATCGGTGTAGCTCTGAAAAAAGAATATAGTTCTCAAATGTTGGTTCTTAAATGTTGTCGAGAAATCGTACAATTTGTTTGAAAAGAATATTTTGACGTTCGAGACTTTTGGCCAAGACAAGAGCCTGCTGGTAGTGCACGTTGTCATCGAGGGTACCGTGAATAAGTAAGTATTTCTTGCCACGTAATTTATGAGCATTAGTAGTCAAGCGTGACGCGTTGTAACCCGCCTCATTGAGTTTCGGTAGGCTCATGTAACGTTCGGTGTAAACGGAGTCTGAGAGATAGGTAGAGAGATAGAAGGACATGAATATATTACGTCCAATAGTTGAGATCAATCAATCAATCAAGCAATACCATAATATGCCCAATCGGTGACCGGCGCTACAGACGCCGCACAATTGAAAACGTGTTCATCATCTGCAGCCAGTGCCATAGCTGCGGCATAACCACCATAGCTCCAACCCCAAATACCGATATGTTCTCCATCGATGTAAGCGAATTTAGATAATAATTGCCTAAAGGATGAAAGAGGATGAAAGAGAGAGTCATATCAAAAGAGTTCATAAATGATCACAAATTGTTTGTCTTACTTGGTTACTTTGATCTGATCCATTATCTCCAGTGTACCTAATTTCAGATAAATCGCGTGAGCTAATTTCTCGCCACGCAAACCCGAGCCACGCCCATCGATTTTGGCATAAATAACCGATTGATTCGATGACAGATAGACGCCCCAATCCATTTCAAAATTGTTGCTAACCTTTTGAATTAAAACGACAGCATTGATTTCATTCAAATGGAAAGTGATATAATAGCCTAATTAGCATATACCGCATTAGTATCGGGTCCTGCGTAAACATCGACCAACATTGGATATTTGGTCCTACCACTGCGATCCATATTCGGCGGCAATTGCAATGAAACCTTTGCAACAAAACCGTCACCAATGGGTATGTCGTGAATTTCGGTCTGCGGCATAGCCAATTTTGAGACAATGTCTCGTAGGCGTGTGTTATTCTCCCAATTCATCATATGGTTCAACATTAATTGATCTGCATGATTTTTTGGATGCAATTTTTTATATAAAATTTTGAGATACTTTAAAAGATTTGAAACCTACTGTTGGACCACTTCCATTCATAAATATCAGTTTTTGGCACAGATGGTCCCATTGATTGTATTGCCACTAGATTACCGTTATTAAAATCAGCTCTAAAGTAACTTTGTCTGATGTCTGAAATGGCAAAAGAGTCGAGAAAGAGATATCTTAGAAGAGAACTGGTGGGACAGGATAAATTACAGAATGAGTGACTGAAGAGTCAGTTCATGTGACAATGTTTATTAAATTATATCAATCACTCAATCATTCATTGAAATCATATTAAAAAATCATAATTATGGCACGCTTTCAAAGCGTTTGTCTCCCCGACGCAACTCTCTCCCCGCACCTTATCCTTTAATTTACTTATCCTTTAATTTACCTTCGGTGATGTTGCACGTTAAGCATTTGCTTTTCTGGCCAGCTGTGGCCTTCACCGCATACACATGCAACATTTCCGAATTCATTTCAGTGTTGGCAGCATAGAATATGACGTCATTCTCGTGGTCCCAATGTAAAATTGTTTCAACTTCGAATCTTCCTTTGGTTAAAGCTTCGGGCTGAGCGTTAGCATTGCGAATCGGCAGTAGACATAAATGATGATAAAAACCTTCGGCATTGCTTTGATTTTGAGGAAGGATGACGGCAATGATAGAGCCGGAACGGCTTTTGTGAGGCGGCTGCAAAGTTTTAATCCACCCAGTTTTCGATTCCAAACTAAGCAGCTAAACAAAGAGAGAGAGAGAGGGAGAGAGAGATAGACGACTAAATACACCAAAGACTTTCACAGCGAATCATCTGAGTTTACCTCATACCGACGCAGGCCATTAAATATTTGCATATATAAACGATTCTGTATTCGATTCATCCACACGGACAGCATTAGGTCGTTGGTCAGCCATTCGACATTCGTAATAATGTAATCGGCTTCCGTATTCAGAGCGCTGGGTACCGGTACCTCTGTCAAATGTGAGTCGCTGCCTTCAACCAAATGCACTAGATCGGCCGTGATCAGACGCACGCGAGGATTTGATGCACCAGCCTTAGGATACGGTATCGATTTATAAAGCGGATATTGATAACGTAAATCGCCCGCTTGACCGAATACTTGTAGATTCATATAACTCGTGGCAGAATTGTCGAAGCGTATGAAAGCGATCTGCGTACCGGAGGGATTAAACCAGACGGCAGTGTTTGAGCTGAACACTTCCTCTTCATAAATCCAATCGGGTATACCGTTAAGAACGTGCGGATTAGCATCGTTCGTGATTGTAATCACTTCGGAATCCGGTTGAGCGTTACGTTTATAATATAAATTAGCAGCGTAATTGAAAATTAACGCATTACCAACCGGTGCCCATTTGACAATCCACAGAAAATGCTGCTCGCCCGCATAGAGAAGAGGATATATTTTACCCGACGAGATATCCAAAATATCATACAAAGCACTGAAACTGTGGCGGAAATTCTGAAATTTAACGAATGGCAATTATTGACAATTACTTATAATTACTTCCGAGTAATTAGAGTAATCTACGGGTTCTACTGACCCTTCTATAGCCTTTGCTCAGAAGTAGAAAATTACCATCGGCCGATTTCTCAAAAGTTGTATATTGATACTAAAATGATAACGAAAAGATAATTTGAAAAGGAATGGAATAATGCATTTCAAAATACTTGAATGAACCACACGATTATTTTTGATTAGAGAAATATCGAAAAATATCTCGTAAATCATAAATTTTTTTTGAACTCCTTTTGTCCGTAATCCGTTAATGAAATCAGTTCTCGACTTTCATGTCATTACCATGTAAACACTTAGGCATCATTTCATACACAAAATTTACCTGCTTACCTGCTCGTCATTCAGAAGTACCATGCGCTCTTTTGTTCTAACATCAAATTCCACAATAGACTGAAAGATATTTAAAGAGAATTTATTCTTAGTTTTCACTAACATTGGGTTCTTATAATTGAAGTATATATTTTTATAGATTTCATTAAGAATCTTACTGCATTATCACGATAAAGTAATCTCGATCCCGTCCAACTCGCATCGAATTCTTTCGCCGTTAACTGACCCGATAATAAGTCTTCGAGTTTTATAGCGTTCAACTTTTCAGCTGATTCAGATGTTGGCGTATCACCAGCACCGAAAGCGAACACAAATGCGGTGATAAGTAAGCTTAGCAAAAGAAGTCCAAAAATGCTGAGCAATATTAAACGGAGTAAACGGATTTTTTGTCGCGAATGCGTTAGACTCTGAAAAGGAATGCAAATGTATTATTAATGTTGATTATCTTCATCATAATTATAAGAATTATATTCATTATTACGGAGATTAATGATTCGGAAATCGGTTGTTTTATAAAAGACTTAAGAAACAAACTAGACGCTGATCTCATGAAATATTTAATTAAATTTACTGACACTTATTGGCGTTTTCTGACGAAACAAACCAATTCCTTTGAGTAAAACAAAAACCTTTAGAAATTTCAGTTAATCCCATGCGATGTCTGTTCACTATGAAATTGTTTTAAAGGAAATTTTTTTTATTTTTTCATATTTTTCCTTTTCAATGTGAAGCCAAACTGCGAAATTAATTTAAAATTTAATATTTCTTTTACCTAACCATTAAAAGAAATATTAAATGATTAAGTAATAAAATTCCGAAATGGGTTGGAAACCCCGCGCACAATTTCATTAAATGAATTAAAGCGGTTTCGTTGGGTTGGTTTCTTTGCATGTCCTTTACGTCGTTCGACGTTTCAAATAACCTTTACACGTTACCACAAAAGTAAGCCATAAAAATGTTGGAATTTTCTTATTAATAGTGTTGTTGTTGTTGGCGCTTAAAGCAGGCACAGCTGCTTTAAGTTTTCTCTCTGTTAAATCTTCGTTATTGTGGTTTTCTGTTGTTGTAATTGTTAATTTTTCTTATTGTTATTGCTATTAAATTAAAGTTAAATAAATTGAAATTTATTGAATGAATTTACAAATTTCATTAAGTAAATTTGCACCATGTGCATAAGGTTTCATGAGGTTGGTTTCAGTTTGTTTTTCTTACGGATTAGACGATTATTTCCAAGAAAAGTCGAGCAAAAATTGCGTTGATGAATCAGTGACGACAATTCATTCGTCAAATGTTTTGCAATTGAATTGGATAATCATCCTTGAGTTTTATTTTCATTTAATTTTGTGGAAATGCTTAACGATTATATTTGTATTTTTGTTGCTTTTGATTTATTTCTAGCGTGCAATGAGATTTGAAATGCTAAATGTTTTTTTCAAATTTCAATGTTGTAAAATGTTTTTATGGGTTTCTACTTTCTGTATGATGCCGTTACGTGATTTATATTGTATCAGAGGAATTTGCTGACATCTGGGTTTATAACGAAAAATTGATTCCATAAAAAATCTAGTAATTTCAATGTGAATATCGTTTTATATTTTAAATAATCCTTAGGATACCTTTCATTCTAATCCTTGAATTCTTTCTTTTTTTCGTTGCTATGAAGTTGTTAAAAATTGTATTTCATTTTTTGTAGCTATCTCCTTCAACCCTACTGGTGCGACTAAATTATTTTTTTTGTAATGCATTTTTACCATACGGCTCTTTTATATTTATAAATTGAGTATATGGCGCAAATAGTTCTTGCTTTTTATTATTGAATTGAAACATTTTCGTAAATGTACAAATCAAGACGTTTACAATATATGTTACTGATTAAGCAGATTCCAAAGAATGACGTTTGTCTGTCTGTGAGAAGTATTCTTTTATCTCATCATGTATTCATTCCTCATTTCATTCATAGACACAAGCCAATGGACATAAGCTGACTGAGCTTAACCTAAAGTGCATCGAAACCTTCATCAAATCTGTCCACATAAACAGTTTAACACATGAATTAATTAAAAGTTAGAAAATGGCAGGAAGAGAGAAAGAAAGACTTTAGGAAAATCGGGTAGAAACATACGGGTAAACAAAACCATTACCACGAAGCTTTACTTTGATAAAAGAATCACGTCTTTTTTAATTTGAGAAAATCAAAAATCTTTTTTCTTTAAATGCAGTTGGGGGTGACGGCATTCAGTGTTGCCACACGTGCTTGATCTTTTAAATAAGCAACAACCCTTAGGGCTCCATCGCAAATTCTAGAGCTTAATTCTTTGAATTCAAAGTTAATCGCTCCCACACTCATTCACATACACACACACTTAGACACACACGTGCACATACAAACACATACACATAAATAAACAATAAGTTCTAAAGTATCTGCAAACACAAGAATGGATTAAAAAAATTCTTTCTATTTTTTCAAGCACTTTTGGTTTATCATTTGAATCACAGTCGTACCCTTCAAAACGGATACCAGGTGGCACTTTTGGTGTTGTGGATTTTGTGTGGTTGAAGTCCTTAATTAGTAACGTTTCATGCCATGCTTATTCTTTGCTAGTCATTGGTTTTTTGCCCTCATTCTTGTTTTACTTGTTCTTTTTTTTAGTCTTTTATTTAAAGAGGCTTTGCTGTTTCTCCTCTTTCGTGGTTTCCTTGATTAAATTATGCTCAAACATGATCCGGTGCGCGCCACATAAAGTCGAAAGAAGTTGTTATTTTTTTCGTAGTAATTCATCATACTTTTGCGACTTCGTTCTTTCATTAAATGTCCAATTTCATAGAAAAATTTTTATTATAATTTTATTTTTTATAACTTTTTTTAGTTTTTTCTCAATTATGTTAAATCTACGGTCTGCTCCTGCTTCTGATTACGACAAAATCAATTATCGATGTTTAACATTTTTCTTAAAAAAATATATATAAAATACACAGAGAAAAAAAAACAAATAAATTGATCGGTTTTCTTTTTAAGCGGCAAATTAAATTTTCTGAAAAAATATACAGAAATCATTGATAGCGAACACGAAAAAAAGAACACGAAATGGCGTAGAAAATAGTCTGGAAAAAATCACGGGCTTCGGGGAAACTGACGACAAGTGACAGGAAATTGAAAAAAATTGTTATCATCGGCATTTTTAAAAATTCGAACAAAAATGGAAAAAAGGAAAAATAAAAACAAAATATATAAGTATATATTTAAATAAAAAACTTTATTAAAAAAATCTATCAAAAATGTATGACATCCAAAATAAAAATTAAAACGAAAGGAACCACGAAAGCAAAAAAAAGTAAAAGTTAAAGAATCTGCAAGGATTTTATGCAAAGCAAAAAATTCTTTACATTTCCGCTGTTTGATGACGGCCACTTCCGGCGGGTCGGTGTCAATCGCTGAAGGGTCTTTAGAATTCAACAAAAAATGTTAAAAATGTTTCAACAAATTTTACCTTCTCTGACATTCACTGATGCCTGTCTTCGACGTGAGAAAATTGCTTAAAAAAGTGTTAACAGAAAAAACAACAACCCAAAAAATATAAAATTTAAACATATCGAAAATTATAGACGAGAAAGAGAAAATTTAGTAATAATAAACTGAAGCAAAAAAAGTGACGGTGATGGCTTTAGTTTCCAATAAAAAAAAAGAGCAACGTAAACTAAACCTGTCAGAACAAGAGTCAGAAGAAGAACAGTAGTCAGGGGGGGGGGGGAAGGATTAAAAAATATCTGAGGAAAACGCTAAGGAAAAAATACACTGATAAAAAAAGCAAAAACGGAAAAAACCAACGATGGTCATCATCGTACAGACAACAAAAATATGGCGTCGGACGTGATAACGCTTGTACGAAATGACAAAAGTGTCTGCCCGATGGTGTGTCAAGGCAAACTCATTGAGGCGGTAACAAGCCAGTTAGGTTTAGTTTTTAGGTATCTGAAACGTTGCCAGATTGTTGACGGTGGCAAAAATACGAACGATAGTAAAAACATTAATGAAAGTGAAGGAAAGAAGCGAGGAAATAAATTAAGAAGAGATCAATTAACAAACATATGCACACACACATACACGCATTCAAATAAACACACATACACGCATTCAAATAAACACACATACAAGCATACTATGGAGGCATACACACAGAAACACAAGCAAACCATTTGTATGCTTGCGAACAGCTGACTAACGAAAGGAAAAGAAGATTATGAAACTAGGATTTATGCTTTTATGTATATGTGTGTCTACCTATTTTGTATGCAAGTATGTGTGCATAGTATGCATCTGTACGTTTTTGTATTCGTGTTTGTTTTGATTTATCTACGACGAAACTTAATAAAAGAGAAGATTAAAATTCTTTAAAGCGAAACAAAATATTTTTGAGAAATACTTTCCAAAGAATGGCATTATTCTAAATAAGAAATGACAAAGTGAAAAATCGTAAATAATTGTCAGCAAAATGTCTCTCCCTCGAGTGGAAATGTTAAAAGTAATTCAGCAATGAACTGAAAAATTTTGAAAATTTAAGAATAAAGAAATTAAAAGAATTTCTCTTTTAAGAAATTAAAAGAAAAAAAAAAGTAAAAAAAAAACAAATAAAGTAAACAAAAAAGTAATTATCAAGCAGGATTTAAACGAGAAAATGACAAATGGAATGAGAAAACCATTTTTAAACACAAACAAAACGATATTTTCTTTTGCAAAAACTCATATTTGAAAGCAATAAAGAAAGAGAACAATAAAAATTTAAATTAAGTTAGTAGTCTTTTAATAAGATAAACTTAATTTCTTTTAACTAAAAGATTATATTTGTTTTAAAACAATAAGATTCTTATAAAGACTTTAAAGTAAATAGATTGAATTTTGTACGATAAAACTCTTTCACAACTCCTTCACTCTTTCACAACAGCCTCTCTCACAGAGGCTCTCTCTCTCTTTGTCTTCTCTTCAACCTTCTAGTTCATGTAAAAAAAGTAGAAATCAATGAACACAATTTTTTGGCAAAACATCTAAACAAAAGAATTATTTAATGAATGAGAGAAAGCAGTCTAATATTACACTACATGTTAGCATTGTCTTCCTCTTCTTATTCCTTTCACGTTAACCATCCTGTCTCTTTGTTTTATTGTTAACTTTTTAACGCTTTTGGTTTTCTCTTTTGCATTTGGAATATTTTAATAAGAGAGTATTTTGAAAAGTGTGTACGAATGTGTGTGTTGTAATTTATTAGTTGTTTAAAGACTTCAAAATACCGTCGGAAAGTATGCAAATTTTAACAGCGCTCGTATACACACAGTAACAAAAAGTAGAGAGGTATATACACCTACACACACACGTATACATAAATTTGCCTACCAGTAAAAATAACACAGATTTTTTTGATGGTAATTATTTTTAAATAGAATTATTAGATTACATAACATTTCGACTTTTATTCCTCAACCCAATTCGATTTTGGCAAACGCATTTTTATGTGATTTATGTATTTTATATATTTATATATTTGTAAATTTATTGCATGTCGCAAACGAAAGTAGCTGTTTTGAGGTAAAGAAGAATTTTCGTTACAATTTGAAATCGTTTTAGTTTTCAATTTGAAACAATTATCCGTTTATTAGTCTTTTACAACTGTGGTGCACTTTAAGGCTTCAAGGCTTTTTTATGGCTAGTGTCGCCAAAAATTCAATCAATCAAGTTGTCGTTTTCTTCGTTTTATTTTTAAATAATAGGTCGATAATTTTCCACCGTAAAAGTCCTTTTTAGATTCTGGGTCCTTTTTCATTCTACAAAGGAATTACAAAAGAGAAATCAGAAAGAAACGTGTAGAGAATCTGATAAAGCTCTAAAATCAAAGGCTATGAAATTTTTCAATCAGTAAAAAACCAACGGAAAACCGGAAGAAAATTACAGTTTTCCAATGTTCAAGCAGTTTTACGTAGGCGAGTATACGTACAAATGCAAGCACACAAACCAACACTGCCAAATAAATCCACCCCACTAACACAAAATGGAAGCCCATTACCTTGGCAAACACAAACGCTCCCAGAGCGATACAAATACAAACACAAAATTGCAGTTTGCGAAATGATGCATGTGCTATCATGTTGTTGGCTTGTTTTAGTTTAGGACCACATAAAAGTTCCTGAGATTGCAATTAAATCGAACTAAGAGAACTTAAAATTATTACACAAAAAGAAAACGTTGCATACTTTTAGGTGACCCTGAATTGAATTGAATTTCTTTTTAAAATAAGAATAACAATTTTTATAAAATTAAACCTACAATTTATTATCTTAGAAATGTGTTAATAAAACATAACTTAAATAAGGATGGAATAGAAACAAATTTGGTTTAATAAATAACAATAAATGACAGAAGAGAACGACCTAGTTCCCGGAGCTTGGGAATGTTGGGTGACCCTGTTTGGCGACAAATCCATATTTGACATATTTAATTTGTTTTCTTTCTTAAGGAAATACTTGACTGGGGTAAATATCAATTGAAATAGAAATTAAAGTAGCTTGAATAAAAAGAGCTTGAATAAAAAAGAAATTCTTGTCTGTTAGCAATTTTTCCACTTGTGTTAAATCTCAATCAAAAGAAATTAAAAAATTAATTTATTAAAACTTAATTTAATCAATTAATGAAAGTTAATTAAATTAAATAAACTCGTTCTGCCAGATTAAAATTTTTTCTGTTCAATATATTTTGATCTCTGTTGAAATTCAATAGTTAAGGAGTTATATATGCTCTTAGTAATAAACTCGCTTTTTTTAGTTTGGGTAAAATAAAATTAAGATTTTGTATAAAATATTTTAGGACAAAAAATTGCATTGAATTTGAAAAAAAATGATAAGCTTCGATATTCATCGTAAAGAAAGTATGTGATTCTCTTACATAACGTTAATAAATTTTCAAGAACTTTCAACGATTTCTAACGAATTAACGAATTAACGAATTTTTCATAAATATCCATAATGACTTTATTATTTCTTTGGATGAAACTGGCCGATGAACGAAAAATATCAAAGAAACAATATGGTCAATCGAGAGACATACCTGCTGTTGTTGCTCCTTTAAAAATAAATTTGAATGATATTTAAAACTTGTTTGCATTGGCTGTCGCTGTTCTTGTTGCTGTAGTTGTTCGGTTTGATGATGATGATGATGGTGATAATGATGAGGGTAGGGATGCTTGTGATGTTGCTGCTGCCGTTGCTGCGCTGTTTGTAATTCTTGATTTCTTACTAGACAATGCTGATGATAATATTCACGTTGTTGTTGGTGTTGTTGTTGCTGATGTTGAAATGTTTGCTGTAAGTGGTTTGGTTGTTGATTGATCGTTGTCTGTTGCTGCTGTGGTTGTGTTGGCGGTGACTGCGATTGTTGTTGCGCTTGTTGGGTATGTTGTTTTATTGATGTTAGTTGATGATCCTCATGAACATATTGATGTTGCTGATTTTGATAATACCCTTGCTGCTGGTACGGTTCGTGTTGCTGTTGTTGTTGAGGACCAACAGCGTTCGGTATCTGCAATTGGTGTTGCTGAAGTTTTTTAAAGTTTTGTTTCTGCTGTTGTTGTGTATGGCATTGTTGTTGTTGTAGCGGTTGTAGTTCATACGAGTTTTCCAAAGCATGTGAACAATTGACAAAACACGCTTGTTGCTGTTGTTGTTGTTGCTGTTCTCGTCCTTGTTCTGGTTCGTGTTGTTGTTGTTGTTGTTGATTGTTTTCGCATACAAATCGTTTGAAACCATTTTTCAAAATTGGCTGCGGTGGCGGTGGAGGAATATCTTCCGGTACAATGAACGATGTATTGCAATGATTAAATTTTTGCTGATATTGTTGTTGGTGCTGTTGTTGTTGTTCATGCCAATAGAATTCATTAGTATCGACCGACGTGTTGGTTAGCCAAGGCATTTTTTTGTGATCCCGATAGTTAGTAAAGCTGTTCGTGTTAGCTTTGCTATTGGTCTTCTTGTTGTTGCAATTGTTGTAATTGAAGTGCTGTTGGCCTATTTTCTTCAACTGCAATTGTTGTTGTTGTTGGTCTTTTCGATTTTGATATTGGTCTTTATATTGTAAAGGATTTCTTGAAAAATACTATCCATCAAGAAGAATTCAAGCGAAAAGAAACCGAAAGAAGTGAAATCTCTAAAGACAATACAGTATTTTACTACAGTGTTTTTGTTGGTCAGCAACTTATAAATAAGCAGTAAACAATTGGGCGTAATAAAACAAAATTGTGGACCAAAACAAATATCGAAGAAGAAATAAAAAAATCTTGCAAATAAGTCGGACCAGAAACGTTGCCAAAGTCGAAGTAGGTTCAATCATTTCGTTTTAGGAAATTGGTCCAAAAGAATTTACTGAAGAGCATTCGATGTAAAAGGCAAAAAGTTAAAAATTTCTGCATTAAGGATAAACAAGGATAATTTTTAGGCAACCATTTATCAACAATTGTTTGAAAAGAACGAAATCAATTACTAAAAATATTTGAATGATATTATTTTAGGGGTTTAAAAATATAAAAGATTAAAATTATTAAAATAATTTCATGAAAAAAAACGATGATTTCATAAATATATAATATTTCATAATTATTTTGTTTACATATTTCACAAATTAGAATAAACGAAGCTTAATTACATTATAAAGTAATTTTTTATACAAGAAAATAAATCCAGGATATAAATTTCTAATTTAAAGCACAAATACCCAAAAGTATGCAACATATTTTTTTGTATTTTGAACGTGGGTTTTTTGATAAAGAACTTATTACGTGCAAGGTTTAAGGTTTAAGGTTTAATTTTATTGAGTCTCTTATTGTAACATTAACAAAGGAATATGCATCTAATATGACGAAAACTTATACGAGTACACTTAAAACTATAACGTATTATTTTAATGACAATCTTGGTAAATAACAACATGTTTGAAATAATATTTAATGATGAAATTACAACAAATGTAGAGGTTAACGTGCTTGCTCCCGGCACTACCATAAGAAGAAGAGTTAAACTACTTTATATAAAAAAAATGTGCTTAGATTTTAAAAATTAAAATAACAAAAACATAAAAAGAAAATAACTTAAAAACTAATACAAAAACGAACTTACACTAATAGTATGCTATACATTTAGCCTCGGTGTGAGAAAAGTGTTACTTTTTGGTAAAAATAAGGTAGCGCCATAGAAGGAGAATATGAAGGGATGTCTTCTTTTAAAATTATTACGTGCAATAATACATTAAATCTAAAAAACTCATAAAAATGTTTTGCAAAAAATCCATTGAAGAAAAGTTGAATAAGAAGAAAACGTAAACGATTAGAACAATGTTGAAAACGATTGGAAATTTAAACGATTGGAACCACAGGTAGGTGATTGAGGGTTATCCCCTGCCAGAAGAGGGCTCTCAAAAAATCTATCGGAAATATTACGAAAACAAGTAGTGACCTAAATGTGCAGTCTTATGCGATCGAATGTTGATGTAGTTTCTGAAATTTATTACGTACAAATTACGGCAATACCAAAAGAAAAAAAAATTAAAATTTCATTAAAAAGTTTGGGCTATGAGAATTTTGTGTCAGAAATAAATAACAATAAATTATAAATTAAAAAGTAATTCTAAATATTATTCATTCGGTTCGTTTATTAAAATTTGGGTGCTGAAGCATGTTGGGTGTTACGGATGTTGTTAAAAGTTTACAAAAGAATTCGGAGGATATCTTAAAACCTTGTATAAAGGAAACTGAATTTTGTACTAGAAATAAAAATTTAAAAAATCAATAAACTGGAAAATTATTGGAAATATTATTCGTCTCTGGTGGTCTTATGGATTTTTTATTGATGTGGTAGTAGTGTCTAAAAGTATACAAAGTTGCCTTCAATGTTGGAACAATTTTAATCCCCAAAAAGTATGCAAAGAATGTATTTAAAATTTCGAATAAAAACAAAGTATAAAAAGACATCTGTATTAAAAACCATGAAAAACAAAATATTCTTGGAATTGTATAAAAATTCTTTCCTGTATGAAATGATAAAAACGGACAATGGTGGTATAATAGAAAAAGATATCCTGAATAAGTCCTGTTGACACTGCAACTAATTAATGAAGTATCAGATAAGAATAATCTCGCAGGATGTAAAACAAATCTACAGACAGTAGCAGACATTAAACACACACGTGGGCACACACGAACACACAACATGAATGAATACGGTGCAAGCACATGAATTTATATGTACGATATATTGCATATCTCCAGTCGGTGACCGAGAATCACAGACAGGCAGAATTGAAAGAAGTAAGGCCAGACCAACATCCAGGCAATCAGACAAATGAGAAGAGAAAGGAGGAGGAGGAAAGCAAGGAGGAAGATTGTGTAAAGGAGAGAAATGAAAAATGGCTTAGGCAGTTCAATGCAACTTTATAGAATCAAATGCAATCGGACGTAGGGAGTGGAAAATGAGGATTCATTTAATTAATCTATCACTAAAGCTGTTTTAGCATTATCCTTAATAGAATACTATTAATAATTTAAGGTATTAGAAGACTGAATAAGGAACTAATAATTAATAAAAAATTAAAAAAAGATTTAATTAAATAAATAATAATCTAGACTTTCTCATAAACAAAACACCCTGTATGCACATGCGGTGCCATATGTGCGTGCATCTGCCTAAGGTAATTTTCTATGGAGGATAAAATGCAAGTAAATGTTGCTTTCAGTAATATGTTGTAAGCGAAAAATAATACTAAAGAAGCGAAGCTAAAAATGTTTGTTGAAAATGTAAAGCTTCACAATTTCATTTGGGATAAAAATTATTCAAACAAAAAATTATTCAAACTGTACTTCTACAAAGTAATCTCCACTCGTTGCTCATGCTAGTTATTATTGCACGAGTAGGAGTTGCTCGTTACGCTCGGTGCCGACGAGTGATATTTTCGAGAAATGAAAAGTTTTGCACTTACTTGATCTTGTGGATCCTGAGAGGTTTCAGTTATTGACATATCGTAGCTCGTATTAGTGACGGTAGGATTGGTGCCACTGCCAGTTGATTTTTCTCCACCTACCTTACGATTCTGATCATGATCAACCGATGGAACTGTTGCACCATCAGCCGTTGTTTCGGCAGCATGATTGACTCCTTTCGTGGACATAAAGACCAAGACAGAGAAAAAGAGAGGGCTAGCACGCAAAATATGAAGGGTGCGTAAACGGGGTGTCAAGCGTAAAAAGGATTTTTTTACATTAATTCAAATTCGTTTTCTTTTTTGTGCTTTTAAAAACTTTGTAACGTCTGTTGCTCCAGACGGTTTTTTCTAAATTTTTCAATTCTTAGAAAACGACTATGTGCGTTAACTGAAAATAGAAATGATAAAAATGTAAAATAAAAATAAATTAGAGAAGAAAGAGATAGAGATAGGGTGAGAAAGAGAGTGCAACAAATACATAGACTTGTGTTTAAAAGTCAAAGTTTGCCTGGCTACGTGACAGAAATGAAGTAACGCAACGACCGTAGATTGAGTGTGAGCGAGTCAAAAAAATATTTCATTTTTTTAAAAATAGAAACGTTTTTTTGTAACACTTCTGAGGACAGCGTCATCGAGACCGCCATCGTGCTGACAGAAAGCGTTAACTCTTGAATAAGAAATGGAAAACAGCAAACGACAAAACGACAAACGGATAACGGAAATCAAGATAAATAAAACGGAGCAGATTTAAATCGGGAATAGGATTCCATGGCAATTGTTCTAGTCTGAAGCCTTGAATGAAGCTTATTAAGGATTTGCGAGCTGTCGCTGCGATAGCGATAATTGAATGAAAAAGTTTGTAACAGTTTAAATCCTCTCGCGAGTTGAAGTAAAACGTATGATTAAAGTGGAAAAAATGGCAATCGGTTTGTGGGGTGATGGCGAGGGATAAAGGAGGATCGATTGGGGAAAAAATGCGAATCATTCATTACTAAGTGTTAAATCAATTCAGAGCTATTCCCGTCTTCCCGTCTTGCGCTACTGCCGAAAACTCTCCACCAAAATCATCGCCACCTACATCATTCCCGTTGTAAGCACTTCCGTTAACAAATCCATTGGCAACAATATTAAAAACGCGAGCAGCAGAGAGAAAATCGGTTCATTTCAGTCGAAGGCAGCCCATCCTCAAAGGGCTCTGCTTTCGTTTTGATGCCTTTAATAATGATGTACGCCCACAGAGATACATAAATACAGATGACGATGCGGCAAACGAGATCCAAGTTTAATTTGATTTTGTAAAGTTTTCGAATGCGTTGGCTGATTGTCGTCATCCCGGGAACACGAGGAGGGTGGGAGGAGGGTGATGCATTTCTAGGATGCACTAAGGATGATCAGAAATTGATGCAGGGGAGAGTTTTTCACACTGGGTTCGAATTTCTGAGTTAAGTCAACTTGCCAACATGGTATCTCTGAAGTCGAGTGTACGGCTCATAAAAGCCTATGGCATAGCCGTCCATCCATCCATCCATCCAGCCATCCATCCATATATGCGTCGAATAACGATGAATGAGTGTCATCATTATTGCCGTATGGGAGTTGGTGAGTTGGTTGAGTTATTGCGGCGATAATAAAAAGACTTCTTTTTTTGTTTTCATTTGGGACACAATTTAATTGCGGTCCTAAATTGAGTTGAATTGAAATATTTTTATTTGATGATTTTCGAGACGTTAATGCGTTAAAAAGTAAAGTATAATTATATACAAAACCTCTTTAAAAACGTTTGGCAATACTTTCCAATAAAAGGCGTAAAATCGATTTTGTGTTTCATTAAGGATTTAACGAATATTTATCTTATTTACAAATTATAGAAAACTATATTCCATGCCCGACATTTTTTATGATATCAAATATCTTTTATGCAAGCCTACGATTGAGAAACCCTTCCTTTTGGTAAATTTTCTTTTTGGTAAGACATTGATGTGAATGAAATTAAAATTGAATTTGAAAAACATTCAATTTATTATATTGCAACTGAAATTGGATAAAGGCCGCTAAGGAGGAAGAGAACACAGGAGAAAAGAATTTTATTGCTCCCGGCTTTGATTGATTGGACCGAATCGATTCTCGATGGTATGAAAAATGTCAAGTCTCATAGAAGAAAATCTAATATAATTCCTCTTCTTCAAGCTCACAAGTTGTCAGTGAGACTGATATAGTAAGCAGGGTTTACTTTGATCCACTGATACGATGCAGAGACAATGAATGAGAGAGTGTGTGGTGACTATGGGAATAAAAAACGATTTTTCAAAGCCTTAAGCGTTAAGCTTCATGCAAACAAATTGTGAATAGAAAATCACTTGAAAGACGTTGTTAGTGCGAGCAAATATTGACTTAAGATCATTCAATGACTATTACCAATACTATCAAACGTAGAAGTTACCAAAAGAAGAGACCAACAATCTCAGGCAAATACAAATCGAAGCAAAACGCAAACAAAAAGAGCGGAGAAAACACTCAGATTTCAAGCATTCGCAGAAGAACATCAAGTTTATGAGTAGATAAATATTAATACCAACAGATACTGATTACGAATACACACATTGATAAACCAACTCTCACATATGCACACAGCTATCATACCGTGGATGAATGGCATCATCCACACTAGAATTGTCTACGAGCCAAACGTATAAAGGATTAAATAGAAGAAATGTAAAAGAATTTCCCGAACATCGGAAATGTTTGCGGTGGTCGTGGTGAAAGCGGTTGTTTGTGTATACGGTGAGATAATATGTGTGTGTATGTGTCTTCCGTTATATAGCAAATATGATCAATAAAATTACAAATTATGATGAATTTGTAGAAATAGAAAAGAACTTATGAGAAAACAAAATTACAATAAAATTGATTGAAATAAATACTATCTTTAAAAGAAAAGAACAGGAAGTCACATTCACCCGGAAATCCTTACAAATTTTGGTTTGAACTATATTTCATATTAAATTAAGAAATAATTCAAATTACAATTGCATTACATTACATTACAATACAATTTTTATAGATTTTCAGTATTTTTCGCTACAAATTGAAGAGATATTTACTTCTTTAATTTTTCAACTACAAAGTGAATTTTTTAAATTAATGAAATCAAAATCGATTTTAATTAATAATTTTTCAAAAAATTCTACTTTTCAAAAAATGTTTTAAATTTGATACTTTTTAATTTTTTCAAAATATTGTACATAATTTTGAGATATTATTTTAGAATTTTGCTGTATGTACTTTTTGATCTGAGTACGCTGTAATACGCTCTAATATGTATATCTCGCGGGGTTCCAAACTTAAAATTTTGAACTAAACTTAAGGAAATATCCTAGAATTTTATTGTATAAACTAATATAAAATAAATATTAAATAAAAATAAATATAAAAATATAAGTAAATAAAACTTGTGCATATATAAATAAAATATATTTCCAAGAGAAGGTTTTTCTTGGTGGAAATAATTGATAAAATATATTTATATTAAATCGAAATGATTTAAATTATGGCTTCATATTTATTGCGCCTTCTTATATTTCGATAACTTTGCATTAATTACCTTCAAATTGATTAATCTTTATACTATTCATTATAAAACGTTTGCAGTTTATCAATGTTTAACGACATTGAATTACTATCTCGTTCTATTTTAATAATTAAAAAAATATAATCATAGAATAAAAGATTTTCCTTTCACGAACAACTAAATGGACAGAAAATTTACAGAAGCAAGAATGATAGGAAAAATAGAAAAATGTTATATTTAAAATCTTTGTATTTCAACATGATTGCCATTGCATAATTTTTTTAGATGTATCTCTCATTGAGCTGTCTGTTGAAGCTCGTTGATGTAATGGATTAAGAGCAATCAGAGAAGATTATTGTAAGGACTTTCACAAGGATGAATTAAACGAACATAAATGAAGTGATGATAATAATAATAATGACAAGAGGAACGAATGAGAACTGTGACAGAAGGATTAGGGAAAGGATGTGTGACAGAAATGACTGAAAGGATGAATGAATATAAGATGTACGAATATTTTGGGGATCGCTATTCGTTTAAATACAATAAAACCATAAAAAAATTTATACTGAATAATACTGAAAATTGGTTGTCGGATATAATTGTAATAACAGACTGAACAAGATAAAGTGCAAGACACCAAGTAAATTTGAAAAGATTAGATATAATTATTAATCAGAAGAGCTTACGGTGTATGTATAGTACACGCTGTACGTATGTGAGACTACTACTGTGTACACGCATACGTATGTGAGACTAAATCGAATTTACACTTGGAAAATGTATAAGTATTCTTAAGGTATCAAAATTTTTCAATCACTCCTTTTTTGTTCTGACTTTTTTTAGTATTTACAATTTGGAGGCAATTGTAATTGTTCACGATTAATGTAATTCAAAAAGAGCTTGGTCTCCTTGTTTAGAATTTTGAAATAAATGTTACTCATACGTCGCGGTAGGTCAGCGATAAAAGTGTAATGTGTTAAGGAGAATACCGTTTTAAAATAAATTTAAAGTAATTTAGTCACTGACGATTTCATTTATTACGAAATTTTACACAGTACTTGTAACCTGTCATTAAATAAATTTATACCTCATTAAACTCAGCTAAGGTTTTATTTGCCAACTGTTTCCCATATATTACTGCCTGTACGTGTCTATTCTCATAAATCCCTAATGACCATTTAACGCTTTACAAGCAGCTTGTTGCTTCGTGATAAAGTTTTAATAAAGTAATCGTGAACATTTTATTGCTCTTTAGTATGCAAACATGAAAAGCAAATTGTTAATAAACCAAAATATATACGATAAATTGTTTTTCATTATGGGCATAAAGCATGAATTTAAGGATAATGAGCACATTCTTAAGACGAAGTATAAATTTATTGCCATTTCTGCGCCAATCTCGAATGAACAAAATGTTATGTAATGATTTTTTTGGGGTATCCTTGTGTCGAAATACATAAAATAAAATTATTGTTATAATATCGATCATGTAGAGGACGTTCGATAAAGGTCAGGAAGGCTTAATGAAAAAAGTTTCTTTGTTGTAAATTGTATGAAATCAAATTTCCATTACGTTACGATAGTGCACGATTTTCCCAAAAACTCATTCAACCGCTAAAAGTAGTTTAAATGCACGCAAGCAGTCGAAGACGAAACCAAAGCATACAAACTTATAACCGCACATATTCAAAGCTTTATCCTTCACCATATTATATTCCGGACCACCCATCAAAAACACAAAATTACGTATTCCAGAAGCCTTTATTGAACCAAATGCCAACCAACGAAATAAAAGTAGACCATTTCCAAACATGCTCCGATAGTCAACGACTTACGAAGTTGATCGGGCGAAAGAAAGAAAAAATAATTCCCTTCTCGGCGAAGATTAAAAAACACTAAGTTTCAATTAAATACGATAACTCGCCAGCTTAACATGGAATAATTGAACAAATGGTTAAATGAAAAAAAGGAGAAAGAAGAAGAATTGGAACTTGCATTAATTCACCACAGTTGAACAACTTTAACATCAAGAGAGGCCTCAAGAAAAAGGGAGAGAGAGAGGGATTGAAACTGAGGAAGTGACTCAATAAAAAAGAAATAAAAATATTCCTTTCTCATTTTCACAAAAAATTTATGAGTTCTAACAGAATTTAATAATCACTTTCAGTCATTCGGAGCTGAAAAAAAAGTCTTCAGAAAGTCACAGATGTTCAGCTGCAATGATAGTCGTTGACTGGAAAATTGAGAAGTGAAGATACTTTTATTGAAACCAGATCAAATGATAGAGGATATAAAATAATTGTTAGATGTCATCCGCAAAATAAAAGTTAAGTTGTCGGATAAAAAAATAAATTAAAAAATGCAATAAAGACTACAAAGGACGGAGAAGCTAAAAGATGAAAATTGCAAATTAAAAATAGAAGAATAAAAACCAATTAATAAATTATTAAATAAAAACTAATAGAGACACGAGAGAACGTAAGAAACGGGGGGGGGGCTGTATTGGAAAGAATTAGCTCTGTCAGAAAAATCCTGAGATGGAAAATGCTAAAGAATGTTTACATTTGAAACAATCGATGTTAAGGCCGTTTAATATCAGAACTGGTTATAAATATTACTCATTATTTTTATGAAATATTTGGTAAAAGTATATTTCATAAGCAACGAAACAAAAGACATAGAAATAAAGAATTCTGTTTAAGAAATGATGAACGAACTTCAAACTAATTATGGAGAAGCAGAAGAAAAACAATCTAACAATGCTAATTTTCAAAATGTGTGTTGGCTATACGGATGATTGTGATGATACGAGAAACAGACCAAGACCAAGGCAAAGGAATTTTATGCATAATGAGAATCAAAACTTGATAATTTGCTGTGAAATATGACAACACTAATGCCATCACAGTTATATCGCGGCACATCAGTCCGAGTCTGTCGGTATTACGTCTTCTCCTTCTCCTTCTTCTTCATAATCTTCTGGTTTTCATTTGTGTGCTTCTTGTCAGTCTTTGTCAAACAAACTTTGATGCTATTACGAGGGTTTGTGTCAAGAAACTAAAGTTATTGTATTTTAACAACCGACGGAAAACTTGTTAAGGGGCAACAGCACAACAATATTACAAAAGCATCCACAGATAAATTTTGTATGTTTGCATACTTTCAGGCGCAGTTTGTCATAAGCGAGGGTAAATGATAAGGGTATATTATTCTGCCTCTTTTCACACAAAGGAGAGAAAAGAACGCAATAAGAAGATATAAAAAAGTACCCAAGGAAGAAAAGAAGTAGAAAACGAGGCAATGTAACCATAATCGCTAATCGAAAAGAATAAAAAAGTGAACCCCCAATCTTCAAAAATCTTAAAAAAGTGAACCCGTCCGTCAAATCAACTTAAGCTCGTCAGATAGATTTTTGTTGTTTGGCATAAGAAGTCCTCTTATATACTCAACACACTCATTATAATCATTGTCGTCATCATTATCGTCATCATGTCAAGAATTATCAACTGCAGAACTAAGACTGTTAGTAAGGTTAAACCCTGAAGGTCATGGTGAAAGTAAGTGTGCTTGTGTGCTTGTCATACGTGCCATTGTGCCGCTGTCTGCAACAACTGTCGCAAATACAACAAGGGTACATTGTTGAGTGGTGTTAAATTAAACCACGAATGATACGATTTATGCTATGAAAAGGTATCTTCTTCTTTTCTTCTTCTACTTCTTCTTTCGCTTTTATTCCTTACAAAAAGTTAAAATCAGTTAGAGAACGGCAATGTGTTCACAATGAGAATCATTCATGAGCGACAATGCCAAACAATTCATAATGTTTCTTTATAAAATTCTAAAAAAATATCTTATTTGATACGAGATACGACTATAATTAGGTTCACTCTATGCTAATCTCAACGCATTCTTAAAAAATTACGGTATTTTTAAGTGTTTTCTTGAATGGAAAGTAGTTCAATCTTAATGATTTCTTCTATTTGTAAACTGAATTTAATTACTTTGAAACGAGTTTAAAAGGATTATTGGATAACCTTGCTCTTGGGAAAAGGAAGTTTTCAAGATAATTTTTCAAGAAAATTATTTAGTATTTCATTACTAATTATTTAGTATTTAATATTTCAAGAAAATTGATTAATTTTAATATTTAGTCAACAATTTTAAATTTTGATCCTTATATATTCTATATTAATTCTTGAGGTCAAAGGGGCCAAAAGGCTTCTTCGAAGTTTTGCGCTTTTAGAAACCTGTAAAGATTTAACGCAGTTGCTTTTTTCACAATTAATTATTCGTCGTAAGATTTGTTTAGAAATTGGATTTAGAAACTTTTGAAATTAAATTGTTTACCCTACGAGGTGTTAAGCTTTTCGGGACGGAATTAATCCAATAAATGAGTTGTTTAATAATTCATTTATTTAGTATGTGGATCATACTTCTTCAGTGGGTTCTTTAGTAAACCTTTATTTTCCAGTAAGTATTTTTTTAATTAATAAATATTTTTCCTTATCTTTTAAGACTGTCAAGACTGACTTGCAGGACTGCAATTTTAATTTTTCTTAATATTATCTTACTTTCCCTAAATTTAATCTCATTTACGGATAATAGTAAGGCGATAATTATAATTGTTATTGTTATTGTTGTTGTTGTTTTTATTAAATGATGCAGATCAGGAAATACTTCACAGCGAGAGCAGCTGTTGCAGAAATTTAATGCAATTAATTATGAAATGATTGGTATTGCCTTAAACTATCTCGGCCTTAGGAATTTAATCAACTAATTGTCTTCGTTATTAAAATCTTGAGAGAAATTGACGACACCGACAATGAGGGAAAGAGAGAGAGAGAGAGAGGCAGAGCGTGAAGTACCGACTAGTGCTTGATAAATAAACCGGTCAAATTTATTTAAAATTTAATAAAAATTTTGTTAATTAAAACCAGAAGTTAGCCGGTTCGGTTAAAAGGATTTGAATAAGGCGATTTGGAAGAAGACCGAGATGTTATAAATTCTGCTGCGCCAGTAGTTGTTATCAAAGATCTTCTAAGAGATATTTTCCTTTCTTCTTTTTATATCTTGTCCTACTTCTACATTTGACTAAAAAATGGCCATTATTTAGTAAATTGAATTCCGCTAACGGTCGCTTTCATAATCAATTTTATAACGAATCGTTGCCCTTTATCATCTATCCATTCGTCGATCCATTTACGATGTGCCATAATCTCTTATGTTGATAACAACTTGTTATAGCATGCCAAACTTGTCCACTCACATACATACGGACATGTATTCACAAACAGGAACATACACATAGATGAACACACAAACATATGCTCTTCCATTCAGGCGATTAATGTGGTCTGCAGTACTACAGACTCATGCACTCTCATGCACTCGCACATAAACACATTTGGAATGTGCACACACACATATATACACACGTACTCACATTCATGAACATGTGTTGATAACTGCATTTTGGCGAATTCGTTGCCACAAAATTACAAAAGATTTGCAGCTGTTCGAGATAGAGTTGTTTTTCTTGTATTCGTTTTTTCTTTCATTTCTTTCTTCCTTTAATTCTGCAGTTGCTGAAAATTTTTATTTAGCGCTGAATTTGATTGATTTATTTCACTAAGAGTACAATGATTTAATGGCTTTCTGGAATGTAATCTGGTGCAATATTGCGTATGATTCAATTTAATTCAAAATTAAAAAGAAAGCTAAAAATTTTGTGAGTTTTAAGAAAAAAATTTGACAAAATTAAAAATTTTATGCAACAGATATGATTAAATTAAACTTTTTTAGGGAAAAAATTTGATGAAATGAAAAATTATAGAAACGAACTTTTAAAAAGGATATTTTTAAAGCAGAATTAAAAGAAATGGTCTTTTGTGATTAATTATAAATCGATAATTTGAAAAAATTAAATTTGTATAATTTGATAGGAAAAATCTAACGAATCAATTATATTTCTTAATTAAAAAGATAATAATTCTCGAAAATTCAAAAGTAAGTGTTGATAAAATTTTACGATTTAGTTTATGATTTTTAAAAGACTAAATACTTTTATTTCAAAGCTTTTTGAAATTATTTGATTCCTATTGCATTTTTCTCTTGATTAAATTTCAATCTGGTCAAAAAATTGAATAAATGTGCTCAGCCGCTCAAACAATTATTTCAATAAAATAAAAGTAACATAAGTGAGGAAAGAAAAAGAAAGGATCAAGAAAGGGGATACGTTTATAAACAAATGAGGAAACAATCGGCAATATGTTTTATACTTTTTGGCAATAGTTGCCAAGAAATAGCCAAACTCAAATCGGAACGAAGAACAAAAGAGGTAGGAGGAAAAGAAATATGAGACGAGTTTTTCGCTAATGCGGCTATTGCTATCCTATTTTCGCAGCGGTACAAAATAAAATGCAACAATTTTTAAAAAATGTTTATAATTCCGTTAGTTTTACTGTCGTATTAATGGGCACATTTGGCGCTAGTTGTCACACAAGGACAAATGTTTGTGTTGTTGAAAAATATCACACAATCACACACATATCACATACTGCCTGATCATAAAACCTGCCAAATACATTTAAGCCACTACTAAATTATACACACGTCTTCAATAAATGTATGTACGAACGTGCATATTTATGCATATATATATGTTTATTAATAGAAATCCTTTTTCTTTTTTGTTTTCGATTTTTGAAAGCATACCAGCCATGTTTATTATGATTGCGTACTTGAGAACCGCGCGTGCCTTGCAAGGATTCAATGCAGAGAAAAGACTGTTTTATTGTGATCAAAAATTTTTTGAAACTTTGCCAACGCCTCAAAAAATCATGAGTAGTGGCAGAAGATGATTGCATTGCTGTTTGTGATGATGGTGATGATGATGATAACGATGGCGATGATGCAGTTGATGGTGTCGAGTTGTCCTCACTGGAGTTTCATGGTCCGAGCAAGTACTACCAACACTTGGTGCAGCGGCGATGTATTGTGACTGGGCGCAGTGGTATGGCTTAAATTAAACCACATCAAATCAGTGTTCAGCTGCTATGTCAGGTCTTATTAATACCACTCTACACCTGGCACACCTTCCCCCTAGATATTAATCTTCACCTCTACCACAACCTCCGGCCGACAGTTACTATTTTGAATCCTAAAAGTAGGCTACTGTTTTTTCGCAGCAGCTCTTGAAATGGTTGAAAACTTTTTGTGATGTAAATTCATATCAGTTTGGAAGTTTATTCGTAGATAAATATATTGTACATATGGTTACCCTATAAACCCAAAATACGACTTGAAATCCTACAAGGAAATGAAAATATTTTGAGGTAGCAGATTTTAAAGTTTAACCCAAGCATTGAAATGGAATCAATTACGCATTGAAATGGAATCGAAGTATATCCGGACAAAAATCATTGAAGAAACAACAAAATGTTGCAAAACGTCGATATCAGTTGACAACGACAAAACTACCACTGACTGGATATCAGTCAATGTATCGTAACTCAATGACACACACAACGCGATTCATAAAACTTAACAATTCAAATGTCATTCAGAAAAACGCGATCGGAGACGAGAAAATTAAATTCAGTGTCAAGTGAATGTAAATAATAGGACTGCGCGATTGTATTTCTATCAGTTTGTACAGTGATTTCTGTTGTTTTTCCTCTGACGGGGATTCTTTGTGTCGCGATATGAAAGTCTGTCCGAAAAGTAGTCGACCAATGAGCGGAAGTGCCTTGATGAATATAAATGATGACGAAGAATCGAAATATCGATAAAACAATAGTCTAATTCGATATGCAATTGTTTTATAGAAATTTTCTTAGAATTACTAAATTAAAAGAATTAAAAGAAAAAAGGAAGAAATGTGAAAAAACAGAGTTAATTATATTAAAAATACTAATTTCATATTTTGCGCTCGTAAATTTTTCGTAAATATATTTTTATATATATTGAATAACAATAAATACAATTATAACAAACAAAATATAGAGAAAACCGTGAAACGTAAGAACTCTCAGAATGGTATTTTCTAATTAAAAAAATATAAAAAGATTAAATAAAGTGTAGCTTTTAAATAATAATAATTATTATTAACAGTTACAATTCATTTCATTTTTTATACTTTTATAAGATTATAATTTTAACTAAAAAATATGGAATTTTAAAAATATAGAATTTTAACAAAATATGCAAAATAAATTTCTTTTTTCGTATTCATATTTTCCGTTATCTTCATCTTTTTGCTACCTTTAAAAATAGCACAGCTGGTAATTATCGGACAGGATTTATATCGGGACGTGGGAGATTGTTCTTACATTAAATCCCTTTACTGTCAGTAAAATTTTAAAATGAAAAAATCACGAAGAATGAAAATGTTCTTCAACATTTACATGAATCGCATGGTCTATATTAATCCTTTCCCCTTTTGCCTTTCGTCTGCTCATTAACTCTGCGAGTTTTATGCATTTCCCCAACACTGATACCTTATTAATCTTTATATCTTCACCATCACCTTCAGTCTTAGCTTCACTCTCAGTTTCATTTTTAATTTCCATTTTATCTCGTTTTTATTACTCCATTTCAATTTATTTCTTTTTCATTTTTCACTTCTTGTTGATGCTTTTAATTTATTTTAATATTTTCGTATCATTATCTTACTTCCTTTTTCCTGCCTCTCATTAAGTTCTTTTTTTTCTTTTTTGGATAAAATTAGTTGATTTTTACAATAAGCGTCAGCTCATTTTTAATATTCTTCAAACTGATTAAATTTTTATATTCTTTTTAATTTGATGTTCTTTAATTTTAAGGTTTCTCTTGTTTCTCTTGCCAAATATTTATAAAAGGAATACATAAGTAAAGGGGTCACGTGGAAGGTCAGAACTAAAGACAAAAGGAATTTAATTTCTTTAAGTAAAAAATTCGAATAGCGGTATTTTGAAGATTGCGAAACTCCTAAATAAGAACGGAAAACAGTACTTCAAGTTAACATTATTTACTTTTTATCTTCTGCACTTGTGAGCTCTGTCTATATCTATCTATTCAGTCATTCTGTCACTGGCAATTTGACTTGATCTAGTCAAAGAAGCCAATTTCGTGTATTTTTCCTTTGTTCTTTACTACATTTTTTCATGTATAGGAATCTTATTGCAACACTCCAATACAAAGAAGAATGGATGAAACACATCAATATCAATAGTCATAGTGCAAACAAATAAGAGCAGGCCAGAGGAAATATAGTTAAGGAAGACTCTGTCAGTGCTAGCAATAGTGTTAATAACAGCAGTACCAGCAAAAAAACAAGTACTAACAACAAAAGTGTATGGTCTTTTTAAAAGAGCTGTTATTGCTTTCGAAATTTTGCACGTTTTAGTACGTGCTGTTTCATTTTATGCAGTTGTGGAAAAGTGTAAAAAGAAATACTACTGCAGCCTGAAAGTATGCAGCAATAAAAAATTCCCCTGCGATTGCGTTTTTCCTTTTAGCTCTTTAGGCAGTTTTAATAGTGCATCGTGAATTTGAAGAAAAACGAATCAACCTGAATAGACGAATAGAGAAAATTCGGGTGATTATATCAAACAATCAACCAATCAATCAATTAATCAATCAATCAAAAAAAGAGGAAGTTAGGAGCGATTGAAGTGAGTTTCAAATTTTTTTATTTATAAAAGCGAAAGTTATATCCAAATAAAACTAAGTCATTAAATTGCAATGATGGTAGTTATTGTCTTATAATTCGATTATAAAAATTGAAGAAATGAAAAATTTACGGTCATTACCGTGATAATGCCAATTTAAAAACGTACTTGTGAATAAGTTTTATTAAACACAAATTATTGGAAATCCTCGAAAACATTAAAAAAAATCATTTCTTTAATTAATTTTTTTTATTATTTTTTATAATTTTCATTAATTTGAAAATAATACCTACAATTTTTCAATAGTCTTTGCATTTTCTTTGTCCGAAACTGTCACTGTCATTTTTAGTGCTTCCTTCTTATCTACTTCTTTTTTTCTCTCTCTCCCCTTCCTCTCTTAATCTTCCTCTAATTGTGATATTAACCAACAGTGCCTTTTAAAAATTTATTTTATTTCTCTTTCCTCATTTTTCACTAATTAAGAATGAATATTTTCTTTTCGATTGCTGCATTTGTTCGTCTTCTCTCTCCACCCATCTTCCTCTCCATCTTCTTGCATCCAGTGAACAAATGACTTTTCAACTTTTTTGAAATTACTCGATTTTTTGCTATGAGTTTTTGTTTTTCTTGTTAATATTGTTGTTGTTGTGGCCTTCATTTGGCACTTGAGGAAATTGATGGTGTTTTAAACGATCTCTCTCTGCTGTTTTTTTTGCTTCTGTTAATTACGACTCATCGAACGCTGATGATAACGATAAAAAAATTTCCCCACACGAGGGAGTGAGCGAGAGAATATTTGGTGAGAAGCTAACCGAGAATGAGATGTGATAAACGCGAATAAATCGCACAAAAAATTATGTGATAAAAACAGGTGATAAAGTGTGATAAAAAAGCGTCTCGTGCCAAATAGAACTGGCAGTTGCAACATCAAAAAACTTTAGATTAAAATAATTTTAGTAATTAAAAGTTTTGCTTCTAGTGGTATTTTTTCCTGGTAGGAATTCGATACAAGATTTAATAAATATTTACTAAGTTTGTAATGCATCGACCACAGTAGAGGAATTTCTATTAATTCTTATATGCCCCTTACACTCCTCCAGTTTCTGTCCTAAGCAATATTTTTAAAATTGAGAAGAAACAAAAAACAAAAAAGGAATAAGAAATGGAACCACGATGAAGAAAACGCTTAAATTTAAACAAAGAATAAAATCTTTTGTCAATTTTTTCCATAAATATATATAGAGAATATGGAGAAGGATATAGCAAAACATTGGTACAGTGGGCTCATTTTTGTATGTCAGGCTTATTTTCTAACTCTATCCTCAACCCGTTTGAGGATGGATTTTGCTAACATTAAATTTTTCGCACATCAAATTTGGTCGGAATATATTAAATTATTAATTTAATTTAATTATTTTTATTAAAATTAAAAAGTTTGACTTAATAAATAAACCTCAACAGCTTATTCCAATTTCCATTTTTTCCCACTTCAAGAAAACAATTTTTACAAATTAATAAAATTATTAATTATAAAAGTCATCTTTAATTAAAATGCTCTTTAATATTTTTAGGAGCAATCCCGCGACCTTTTCGCGGTAAAAGCTAACAATTTCTTTAATCATATTGGTGCATATGCATGCAAAAGTGTATACGCATGCAAAAAATGTGTGTATATAATTGTAGGAATGCAAAACATTCTTTGTTTCTCTCTTTTTAATCATACTATTGAGAAAACATGAACGAATCAAGCAAGACTTTTCTTTAATAACCATGAATTAACTTGTCAGCGATTATTTCGAGTATTTAAATTACCATAAGAATTTAAAAAGGAAAATAAATAACAAATTTCTATTTCCATTTTTCAAATATTAATTTAAGTATTTATATTTTTACTACTGGTTTAAAGCAATGAAAAACTGGTAGGACTTAAAAAATAAAACAGAATTAAAGAAACTTCGTGTAATCTTTCAACACTGATTCATTAATTAAATATCAGAAATTAATTTTTATGAAAGCGTGTTTCATACAGCTGTATGCGCGTTTGTATGTGTGTGTGTGTTCGTGTGCAAATGCATATTAAAACCACTTGTTTACAAAGAATGGTTATTGTGACACTAACACATTTGTTAAAAATAGCGACTGGTTATGGATAATTCCACAAAAACCGCAAGTTTATGAATGTATATATGCGTATTCATATCTGCATATACACACGCTCACTCATATGTGTATATATATTTCCCTAGCAATCATTTAACACAATTTATGAAACAAGCACTATCGAAAATTAAATTTCGAGTGAAAAACAGTTAGGCGGTTAAATATTTATGGTATTTTTGAAAATTAGAAAACAAATTAATTTACAGTTGTCTCCCTCTAGAAATTCATAGAAAATGTCAACAGCTTGTTAAATAAAGCCTAATGAAAGGAAGAAGAATGAGATGACATTGGAAAACTGTGATTGCAATTTAATAGAGTTTTACGACTCTTTTGTCGCAATTTTGTGATTTCAATTAAAAGTAAAGAAAGTACAACCAAATAGAAGAAAGGGAAAGGGAAATGAAGGAAAATGACTTTTTCATTCATTAATAAAAAAATAAAAGCTCGAGAGATAAATAGAAAAACAAATATTATAAAGTCAATGACAAGAGAAAATGAGCAAACACAATGAAGAGGATAGCAATAAAGGTAAGTAAACACGTACATACACACGCACACTCATCCAAACGGATACGGATACGGATCCGTTAAACGTACGGATACGGATTGTAAGCAACCAATACAAGCAGTCGAAAGAACAATTTTTCGACGATGGAAGACAAAAAGACATGAAATTTTAGATTAACAAATGATGAGGAAAATTTAAGCACCGAAGTAACAAAAACAGTATTGCCAACACCATTAGTAACTAGTCCAGCAGGGCCAGCCAGAATAAAACCCACTGTCATCACCATTGTCATCACATTTACAAAATCTTCTAGTAAAATCAACGTTCTATGTCATAACGAGTAAAAATATTTGAATAAGCGAGAAACGAGTTCAATATTAAAGCGAAAAGAAGCAAATATTCCACGATATTACCGTCTGTAGTGGCGCCGCGTCGAGGTGAGTTCAAAACAAAAGAGAAATCTAAATAAAAAACCACAAGAAAATGCAAAAAATACTGGAAGCATAGTTTACAACTATTCACTCGCTCATTGTAAATAACGAGATAATGCACTTGTTGTTGGTATTCTTTTCATTCAGATTCTGACCCCGTTTGCAAAAGTTATGAGAATGAAATTCATTAACGCGGTCAAAAAGGCGGTGAACTAAATAATTCATTTAGTATTTATTTCAAGCATGAAATTCGGTGTGAAATTGAAAGTGATAAACATGGAAGAGAAAGACGGGAGATATTTCTAAATTCAAAGAAATTAATGCGAATTCATAAAAATTGAAGGAAATGTTGAATGCTTTGCACTATTAAGAAAATAATTTTATAAAACTCGTTTCGAGCACTTCTCTTGATTAGCGAAGAATTACTAAATATACATTTTTATTTACGGTATATTGTTATCCTACGAATGGTACGTATCACATCAGCCATTTGTGAGCCATATGAGTCACTTGTGACACGTATGAGCAATTTCTAAGTGCCATACAAGTCACTTGTGAATGGTTTTTGAATCATCTTAGTAATAATTATGAGAAACTGCAATATGCTATCGTAATGCAGTTTTCCGACTTAAATTGTAGGCTATTCATTCGAAAAGTATGCAATAAATTTTGAATATTTCTGATCGGTTTAGATATTTTTTCAAAAAATCTTCTGTGGAAGACTCTAGGAAAAGTCTAAAATGCCTTTAATATTTTAGAAGTTTCCAGTGGGTTCTAGTAGTTTTGTGAAATCTCTTCATCTCTCTCCCTGTCTTCTTCATGTACAATTTCTTAATCTTAATTTTGCAGATAACTAATTTTAAAAGAGTGAAACCGGTCCTTGATTCTTATCGCAATATGTTTTGTTTAGATTTTGAGAGTTTCTCATTTTTTGAGCAGGAAAAAATTATTGTCCAAATATTTAAAAAAATACAAAAGAAAAGCAAAAAGCTAACGGAACGATGAACATAAAATTTTGGCAGACAAAACAAAGGCAAGAAATATATAAATTGTCTCAAAAAAAACAACCAACCAGCATAATACCCCTATTGTCTCTTCGCTTTTCTGTCTAATATTTCTCTTTCAACCTCATTACATTCCATTTCCGTTACGTTTCACAGCATTGCCTTTTACGTATTGTTTGCTAGTCGGTCCGTTCGATGCATCGGTTATGTCTCATCTAATGTTCACGTCAAGTTTGTATATATTGCTTTTCGGATGTAGAGAACATTGGTTGTGTCAACAACTACAACGGAAAAGAACAGCAACAACAACGACAACAACCGCAGGAAGAAGTACTTAGAACAAAAGACCTTAAGGATGATATGGCAAGCCAAGCAAATAAACTGATGTATTAAGCGTCTTATTGTCTCTAAGAATCTTATCCCAGCACTTTTCTCGATATACGATATCTGGCAACACTGACCATGGAGAATGTTCAAACATTGAGTTTGCTTCGCACAAACACACACATATTCACGCACGAACCCACACCTATTAAGCTATATCGATGGTTGGACTCTTATTCCTTAGTCTCCCAGCAGTGCTTCTCAAACATTTGCGTTAAATACTAAAAAAGATAACTGACAAAAGGGAAAGAAGTGATATAGTATTGAGAATAAATGAATTCATTGCATAATTTAAAATGAATAATTTGTGATCTTCCAACCATCCTATTAAAAACGTTTGGGAACTATCGTTCGTCCGAACATATAAAGCAATATTGGTTCGAATATTTGGCATAGAAAAATAACTGTTTCAGCCAGCAGAATCTAGTTTTAGGGATCAAAGTGTCGGCAAAACGGAAAATATGGCAACATCTGCGTTCATTTTGAAGTGATGAAAAATTGAAGGCATCAGAAGAATCAAGTAATCCGTTATTATATTTATCCGTATTAGTGATGAATCGTTGTTTGGTCTACTGCTTGATACTTTTCCTGCTTCTTCTTTTGTGTTATTTTTTTTATAAAGTAATTTCCTATTTAAAGAATTAAAGAAACCTTCTTACTTGTATTAAATTAAATTTTAATCCTTTCTTATTATTTTTTCCAATCTTCTTTACATTCTTATTGCTCCTACTTGTTCATCATCTTTTCAATTTTCCTCTTCATTTGGTTAGAGTTTTTGCTTGACGTGATAGAAGAATTCTTCTTTAAAAATTATTTCTTCAAAAATCTTTTTCGTTAATTTTCTTTTTATGGGGAGAGAAAAAAAGAGATCTGAAACTTTACACTTTGCCTAAACTTTATAGTCTTGAGGTTAAGAAAAGTTTGAATGCAATTTTTTCAAGAAATATTTTCGAGAGTGTCTTGCGGCGATGGACAAAAACTTCTATGCTTTGAATTTTCTTTGATTAAAAATAAAACATAAATTTTTTAATATCAATTTCAGGAAGAAAATATTTTTATCTCTCTTAAAGAATTGACGCATAAAAGCATTAAAATTAATTAAAGCATTGTACAAATAAAATAGAAAATATTGAGCGAGCAAACAGTTTTGAGCCCACTGTACAAAATTCATATAAAATTTAACAAACATTTTAATATAAAATTAAAGTTATAATTTTGATAGAAATTAAATCTTGTAAGATGTTTGAATTTCTTAAAAATAACAATTACCGTTTGCGAAAGACGTTGATTAAAAAAAATGATGTCAGTTAAAAGCATGTATTTAAATCTTCCTGAGGATTAACATTCTCACGAGGAAACGTTGCTATATATTGTACCTTAGATTTGTTCTTCTCCTGTTAGATTTAATTTATATTTCAAAAGTAAATTAAGATTTTTGCATTAAATTTTTATAGCATTCGGGGACCTAATAAAAAAGTTTCTGCAATTGATTTGGCAACAATAATAACAAATAAATACAAGAAACGCTAACAAATGAAAAAGAGCGTTAAATGTGATAAAGATGGCGACAGAATTGAATTCATAGAAAATAAAATCTAACAAAAAATTAAAAAAACGAGCAATAAAAGCAAATGCAGTAGAAAAAAAGGCTCGCAGCTACGCAAAAACTTTTTAAAAGTTACTGGTAGTGCAAAAAAGTAAGTAAAGCAACGTCAAAAAGGTAAATTACAATGGAAGAGGAAAAGACAAGTAAAACAGTAAGAAGGAAAGGAAAATTCGTTTGAGAGAATTGCGCTGTTTTGCTGTGGAAAAGAAAGTATTGAAGAGTGAAAACGAAAAGTTATGACGGAATAAAGTCCCGGCCCTGAAGATAGAAGTCCCGCCGAAAAGAGCAACTTAGCATTCCATTGTTGCGAGGGGGTGGTGGAGGTGGTAAGGAGGGTGAATGAGGCGGATTAATGGGAATAATAATGATGGAAAGACGAATGACAAGGGGAAGAGTGTTGAAAAATATTTTTCAAAAGCATAACTTCTTGGTCATTGTAGTTGTTGACAATGCTAAAACTTTAGCATAAAAGCTTTGTAACTTTGACATTTTTACTAATTTTTTTACTTGCTTATTTATTTGGTTCCTTTGACTGGAAGTCTATAAGATTTCTACAACAGCTGCTGTGGATTTCTTATATATCAGTTGCGGTGACAGACCATTTGGGAGAGAAAAACCAATTTGTATTAAATGGGAATCTATTATATTTTAGAGCCTGTACTGATTACTTTCTTCGACTTAGGCATGGTGATAATTCAAGAAAATTCAGATATTATTTATCAGATTAAAGAGAATAGTTATCATACTTCACACAGGAAAAGTATTTCTTAAGAACACTGTTAAAGATCCATACAGATTCAATCATGACGAATCGTTTACGAATCACTGACGAAAACTTTGATTTTTTGTTATTTTCGTTATTCATCCTAATTATTTATATTTAATTGTTTCTTTGAAAAAATAGTTTTTAAAACTTAAAATTAAGAATTATTAATTTTTAGGAATACTTTTTTTAGATTTAAGCATTAAAAGAAAAGGAATTAGTTATTTAACATTAACTAAAGGCTTTAAAAATAAGAAAAAAATTAATTCTAAATCTTCTACGCGAAAGTTTTTCTGTTCTCTCGAATTGGCGATTGTTTGGTCATCGGTTTGTGTTACGGGAAGTCAGTTGTGCTGCTTGTGGGAATTATTATAATATTAAAATAATGGAAAAATTTAAATGATTTACATGAAGGTTTTTCGATTGAGGTTCTAATATTTACTTATAAATTACGTATGGAGACACGCCGATATATTTGAGGTGATAGCTCATTTGAAAAATTAGGGTTCATTTGAGAAAGAAATAAGTTTTTAAATTGAATTTATTTGGGGTAAGTTTGTTTTATTTTGAATCAATAATTAATTCAGACTTAGAAGCGTTATCAAAACGAGTGCATTTTTATCTCACAGTGTTATTATTCAACTATTATATTATCTATTTTTTTAAATATGTATGATATAATAAAATGACAAAAATATTTTAACAAATTGAATAAAATTTGTTTTTTGTGAATTATTTTCGGTCATTTTTTATACAGTTTCACAAAATATGAAAGGTTCCTTGCCTTCCTGCCTGCCTGTCTGCCAGGAAGACATTATTTATACTTTCTTTTCAGACAGTTTTAATAAAAAACACGTACGAGAAATATATGCATAACTTTCTTTGATAAAATGTTTATTTGTTAAATCTTTTTCTTCTTGAGTTTGTTTTTAATACTAAGAAAATTTCTAAATTTCTAAAACGCCTTTAGTCGTTTGACCGACAGCGGACTGAAAGAAAAGTTTCTTTTAGAAAGGAAGTCTTTACTATATATATTGAAAGACCTTATAAATGTCCTTGTGGAAATTTTTTTATTTTTATATAATTGGATATATTTTTGTATAATTGGATGAAGGCTAATTAATTTATAAAGATATATTCCAATTTGGAAAAAAATTCTGTCTGGTAGTTATCTAAGAAAGGCGACCAAAGAAGAGAAAAAACATTATGCCACGAGCAGATAGACATAGAAAATTAGGCAATAAATGAAACGACAATGAGAAAAAGGAAGTCATTCATCAAACTTCATCTAACGAGTCACTTAAAGTATCAGATCAGATTAATCAGAATTAAGAAAGAGTGATGAAATGATAAATGAAATGGCAATTAAATTAACCTAAAATTAAAAAAGCTATTTTGGGATGAACAGAAGAAACTAGAAGTTTTTATATAATTTTTTATTACACATCAATGTGGAGAACATTGACGTCTCGTCTTGTCTTTATCGGTTCCTCTCAATATTTCAACCATTCAACTTTCTATTCCATCTGACACGAGCATAGTTATGTCAAACAATTCAAAGGCAACTGGAAAAGATGAGACATGATGTGATAGTCACATCTCTTTAAATTAACACAAAATACTCTTAAAAAGTCTATTAAATTTAATTTTGAAGTAGTTTCACTTAGTTTTCCTTTACATTAGATTCGTTTATCCCCAACAAGCTAAATTAATTTTTCTTTCTTGTTTCAATATCATTCGCCATCACTGTATTGTTTTTTTCTCTATAGCAACCAAAACTTACTCGATATTAATCAAATATCCTTCAATATCAAACAAAATAAGAAAATTTATTTTTCTATAAAGAAAAAAGCTGAAAAGGATAACAGAATTTAATTTCTTTTTGCTGCTTTTTCTTCTTTAACCATAACACAATTATTGTTATTTTTTAGAAACGATGTCACTTTTCGAAAATCCTGAAGATTTGCGGCTCTTGCAAAATTTGCTCAATCCGCAGCAGCGTCAAAATGTTGATGACTCCGATACGGACGAAGATGATGCGGAGACAATGATGATGATGAAGGAAAAGATGCGGAACGGTTTAAGTGAGTTATAGACAATAATATCGTATACAAGAAATAAAAATCAAGCAAGAATAATTTTTAATAAAGAAAATTGAAAAAAATATTCACCAAAACATAATCTTCCTTTAGATCCCGGTAATATCGGTTCTGCTAATGATTATCGACAAAATCTTAGTAAAAAGAAGGCACAGTTTGCTAAAATTGATGAGAAGCCCGGAGTTACCACCATCGAAGAATGGGAAGCTTTACAAGCAAAAGAAGATTCTGATCTTCTGGAGACACGCAAATCACCGGAATACAAAATGACCTACCGTCAGGCGGTCGGTACTCAAGATGTTTATTTACAGGTATTAAAGGGGACAGAAAAAAAGTATGCAAAACCGCTTTTCGTCACAATAAAATTAATAACTCATAAATCAATTAATGTGTTAGATGAAAAGTTTAGATTTGGTTATCGATTAGAAAATGTGGAAGTGATAATAATTATTTTCTTTATCTAGATGGGCAATCGTAGCAATGCTACCGCAAGTTGCGAGGATTTAATTCTTGTCATTGAACTTCCGGATGAAAGCGCTCCTGCTTCAAAAATGAATTTATCTATAACCGATTCAGAAATTGATTTAGAGACACCAGTATACCGTCTAAAGATGACGTTACCGCATTGTGTCGATGTCGATCGTTGCACCGCCAAATATGAAGCCGATGAGAGACGATTATGCATGCAAATGCGTTTGAAGCGTGAATTGGATTTTGTTAATTTCTAAAGAGCGAGCAAAGAGGCATTTTTGAAGAAACTGATATGGTGCGAAATGAATTTGGTCTGCTTGAATGTGGCTTATATAAGAAATTAATAAATTAATAACATTCGATTATGGAAATTTGTAGCGCTTTTATTTAAGAGAATGTAATTTTACTTGAGCAGATTAAGAGACGACTCCATAGTTTAGAGAAAGAGAAAGAGAGAGAGAGATTATAGGCGGCGCTTTTAGATGTCATAAGTTCGAGAGTAGAGTCTTAACATAAAGTTTAGAGGCGAACTTTTAGAGGTGATTGACTTTTATAAAGCTATATGAGAGTTTGACAAAGATTTTAAAGATCTTCTCAAGGTATTTTTAAGCATTGGTTCAGTTTGGATAGTAGACAGCCGGCGCAACGAAATCCCAGAAATTTAATGGACCCTAATAAAAGCCTAACTGACACTAACGAACGATTTTGAACACTTGAGAGAATCTTTGTTTCAATAAAAGTTTTGAAGGTATTTTAATATGCTTTTTAAAATGGCTATTAAAGTAAGCTTGGCAGATATCAAGAACAACTTTATAAAAATTAATGAAAACTTAATAGATCTTCTATAGAAGTTATAGGTCTCACAGAATGTCATACAACCCATTTCTCCATCACCGGAAATAAATTCTAAAAGTTCCAAAGTGCTTATCCCGAATTGAGTATGATATCTGCTAAGGATGTTGTTTTAATGCATGCAGAATATCATACCACCCATTTTTCCTTCACCGGAAAGAAATTCCCTTAGAAATGCTTTTTGTTGCAGCGAATTAAGGAATGCGGAGGATGTTTAGCTTTTGGAGACAGCCAATCCAAATAATTTTTGGCGCCAGGAAATTGACTTGTTAATGTTGCTTACTGTTGTGTACACACCACAATACAGTAACCCTAAATAAAGTCCAATACATGAAACTGGGAGGACATGCAAATAAATTATGACATTATTTGCGAAACGTTGAATAAAATTGTAAAGGAACAAAAGATTTTCTGAGCAAAATTTGTTAACCAAGTCAAGCGTTTTGAATTCGAGCATTTCTTTACGAATTTATATTTCTTGAATAAAAATTGACTGTCTCCTACGATCTGCCAGCAGTTGTCTTCTTTCTAACATCCTCGCACCATCTTTCTGTTTTACCTTCTTCTTTTTATTTTCGCTATTTATTCTTTAGCTTTCTAACTGTTTACTCTTTTCTCAAATAAACAAATCATTAGTAAATTAAATTTGTGTTTAGCGTTCAGTGTTCATAATTGAAATAATCTGACAGTGTTGCCACATCGAGGAATAGAAATTTATATAAGTGAGGTTTCTTGATTTGGGGATTTTATCTGTTTGCTTTCTTTTTTTGCTTTGCCTTCTTGTTTTGGTTTTTTCGGTCCGTTGTTTTTTTCTCTAGTTCATTTTCTTTGCATCTCCTTTTTTTATGTATCTTTTGGAAAAAACTTCGAGTCTGTAACGCAAATAAATGTTCAGCAGCAACAGCAGAAGCAGTAGTAATGCCAACAACCAGACCAGTAACTACTACTACTTTTTCCAAGTAGTCTTTTAATACTTTAAAACTTTTGATGTTGTGCAAATTTGTTTTACTTCATAAAATTTTTCTTAAGCTTTTTGATTCTTCTCAAAAATTTTTACCTGAAGAACTGCCGACAGAGAGAGATAGAGAAAGATAGATAGAGATAGATAGAGAAAGTAGGAGAGAGAGAGAAAGTAAAAGAGTTGTAAATGTGTTAAAATTTTAAAAGTGTTAATAGAAAAATAGTTTTGCCGAAATAAATTCAAGCGCGAGTACTTAAAATTTATCTATTAAGGGACGAAAAAAAAAACAGGGTAACTCGGTGGAAAGCCTTCTAATTATTAGAGAAGCCTTCTATTATTTATTTCGTTGCTAATTCTGAAAGATTGAAACTAGTTGCAATTTTATGACATAATTTTAGGCGCATTGATTACTTGTGGTGCAAGTTTAATGTTAATGCTGTTGCCTCTTCGCTGATCGAAATTTAGTCCGGTTTGGTTTGGTTGAATGAAATACAGTAATTTATTTAATTAACAAATTTTTGTTGGAGAAAATATCGAGCTCGACATTCTCAGATGATTTTTTCTTTGTATTTAATTGGATGAAATAATTTTTGTATATAATTACGTATCCATGTGGTCGACAAGTACAATTGTGTGTATGTGTGTGGTCTGTGTATGCTTGCATTTCCGTTCTCTAATTGTTTCCAACAACATTTAACGAGAAAATAATAGTCAAACAAATACTTTATTTAACATTATTTTTACTTCTCTTTTATTTATTTCATTTTCATTTTAGTTTTCATTCGTATTTGTTTTCGTTTATTTATTTATTTGTTTTTGTTTACGATTAATTTTGTTCTTATTGCATTGGCATCGTTTAGAAAAGCTTAGAAATATGCCAAAGGAGAAAGAATAAAATGCCAAAATAAAAAAAAGGAAATAGTAAAAGACCATGAAAAACGTATTTAATTAAAATAGTTTTAAGAAATAGACTTTCCAATTAATGTGATCGATATTCAATTGTATATAAAGGATTAGTTTAGAATCTAGAATTAAAGCATCCAGAAATCAATCAGTTTAGAAGTTGATTCTGATGAGAAAGTTATCAAAACATATTAAATTACAAGAACAAATGTAAATATAGGAATGTTATGTAAATTTTAGAAGGACTATTTAATCTCCAGGGGGTAGTAACAGTTTTTGGAAATTTTATAAGTTAAAAATCGATTTATGTAAGAGGTTTATTCTCGCACTAAAATAAGATATGCTCTATAGTGTCCACATATATGTCAGAGTTGGAAAACTTATTTCCTTGTTCCCTCTTGAGGATTTAATCGTTCAAAAATTCTTTCACCACGAAGGTTATCTTTTTCTTGGACAAAGTCTAAAAGTCCCAAAAGGTTTCTTGGACAATCACCACGGGATAAGTCTGACATTTGAGATATTCATCGTTTAAACGGGGTCATTGCCGCGGAAGTATTGTTTTTTGGTGCTTATCCCAAATTGCGTATGATATCTGCGAAGGATGTTGCTTTAATGGTTTAACATTTTTTTATAAACGGTGCCAATTTTATTGACTTCAAGCCCGAAAACTTGTTGGCATTATTAAAGGATGCGTTTTGAATTTAGAAGATGAGTCGATATCGTTCTTATCTTTTCAGGATCATAATAATGAACCACAATTCATATTTACTAAAAATTCACCACAGAGACTTCACCACAGAACTCTAAAAACCCTATAAAACTCGATTGGAACATTTTTCCTAAGCATCAACCTTTCTAACCATTCTAACTGTCATTAGAAGTGAATAGCTAACAGGTAAGTAATCACGATTCCTATACCGAGAATACAATGAACGTTCTTCGTAAATTATTAAAGATACCAAATTTATAAATTATTGTTTCAACAACTTTAGAAACAAATATTTCTTGATAACAATTATTCCTTGAAATTCTCGTATTTGTTATTTACTTAAGTATTATTAAGCCGAATCTAAATTAATATTTTTATATTCAACAAGTCCTTTATAGTTATCAGAAAAAAGCTTATCTTTAAAGAAGATAATAATTTTTAATCTTAATTTAAATTGTGATTTTTATTAAAAGGAATCTAATCTAGTCAATTTGAGTGTCTTACGTTATCTAGTAATAAAATCCATGAGGAAATTATAAGTATCTCGTAAACCATTCATGAAATAAACGATTGAAATGTTGTCACGTCCGACTTATGACGTCTATTAGTAAGATATTGCAATAATATATAAAACAAGGAAATGAGCTAAAGAGAAAGACTACAATTAGATGAATGTTTAACAAAAGCTAACAAATGGTGGATGGCAGTTAAGCCTAATTAAGGGTGGATGGCAAAGTCTACAAAGGAATGAGAGCAAAATTTAAACCTTTTCTAAGAAGAAGATTAAAGAGTTTTAATCATTCAAAAAGGTCGAGGTGAAAAAATTACGACTAAAGAGAAATTGATTTTCTACGGATTCAGGGACAAATTCTTTCTATGTCACAGAAAAGACGATGGTTTCTGCGGGTCTAATCCGAGCACCAGCATCTCTTCCTCTCTTCCTATCTCTCCCTCTCACACGCCCTTTGAGCAATCATCACTCATAAGAACAGTCCCGGCCGGTACCCTATCGCACTTTAAACGTATGCTTGCTCTAAATTAGAGTACCTTTTCTCAAGGCTGCGTCGCAGATAAACAAAAGCCTTAATTGGGAAAGTGTCAAAGTATTTGAGACTTAAACGCGGCATAAACTATGTAACAGACTTTTCTACTTAAGAGAACATTCTTCTAGCCGAGACTTTCTATAAAATATCAGGGCATGACAATTACAAAAAGGCAGAGAGAATTAGGACTACATTTGGCAAAAAAAAAATTGAAAAATGAAAAAAGGCAAAAATTGCAAGGTTGAGTTTTCGTAAGAGTGACGGTCATGACAGGTAGCTATTTCCTGGGCACAATCTTACTATAAATCAAATGCAAAGTTGTTCAATGTCATGGCTAACAAAGTTATTTATCAGAAATTATTTAAGAGGTTTCCTTTCGGTTAAGGCATCGTGGTCCTTTTAAAAATTGATTTCCTTTGAAATAAATTCAATTAAAAACTTGTGTAATAGACAGAATTTGATCTCTTCGAAATTAGTTAAATACCTTTCATTTTCGAAAATTAAACTCTAAATTTTCTTTAATTTTTAATCAGTTTAATAGTTTTAATTTTTCATAAAAACTTTAATAACTTTAATAAAAAAATTTTAAATGTTCAAAGCGTTCTGGCTCTCAAAAAGAGCTTTTTAATCTGTATTAGTAAGAACAAAATAACATGCTGTAGTTATAGCAGATTGTATTGAAAACAAATTTAACACTAATTACATAAATGTTTATTTATTGTCGATACCGATAATATATTGAATCCACTTCTTCGCGTGATTTTCGTACGCGATGAGAATGTATTTATATCTTCTGAATATTCCAAGTCATGCAAAAGAGCCATCCCCACCAATAATTGATTATATTGGCCCCACCACAGCAAGCCCATTCTGTAAACGTTTTCAGTTATCCCCAGGAGGGCACCAGAAGCGTTTTTGCGTTTTTATGAGGTTCCAACCCACCGTCTACGAGGACTTGTTCTACAACCGCACGTATATTCAAGCAACTCCTTCTACAGATATCCTGTCAGAACTACTTACTTCTCCCATAGCCATCCTCTAAACCACTTTCCCTTTACATAACAAAAATTGCTTTTATGGAAAGCCTTTCGCTTTGATTTCATCCTTCATAAAAATTTAATTTGATTTCTATTAAGACCGATACAATTTTCTGGGCTATTCTTCTTAGTCTTTCAGATACGCAAGTATTTACGTGGTTCGGATCCATTAAAGCTATTTACAATAAATCATTAATAATCAAATCAATCTTACCAAACATTCAGTCTGTAAAAGGATTATTGTGTTTTTAGAAATACCAAAGCGGTTCAGATTAATGTATTTACTTATAATTTTTAAAACAAAACATAAATTTCTTGAACAATTTTCAATTTGTTGAACATTTTTTTGAACAATTTTCAATTTTTTGTCATATTTATTCAGTTTTTTGAAAACCATTTAATTCTTCTAAACAAAATTTCAATACTTGGGAGCTTTTTTCCGTCGATTCGTTCAATGAGCGAGGTTGAAAAAATTATAGCCTTTTGATTCTTTTGAAAACTACATAAATCGTTCTTAATCTCTCGCTTTAAAATAATTTCTACGATTTATTTAAAACCTTTTTACATATTTTTCATGAGTGCGTTTTTTTATTTTGTTGAAAGCAACGCACAATTGTCTTTTTTTCACTTTCGAGAACAAAAGTCACCCACAGTGCGTTGCGTTTGCGTTGCGTATCATAACGATTAAAAATTTATGTCTTTTACTATTAAAATTTCAATAATTTTGCTTAATCTTCGTTAATATTTTTCGCATTGCTCTTCGTTTTTATTGTTGTATTTTATACCATAATGTCACGTGCGCAACTTCGATTACCACCGTATGGCATATCTACGTAATCTTATGCTTCTTCTTCTTAATCATATGCTTCTTTTTTACAACGACGTTAGCTGCATTTTAATAAAACACTTTGTATAGAAATTTATCCGCCCATTTAAATTCATTGCATGGTTGTTTTTCCAAAATGCTTTCTCCTTTCTCTTCCTTTTTATCGTCCACATCAGGGAGTCTTCTTCGGGCCTTCTTTTTCATAAATTTGTTAATATAAGCACGTATTCACAACATGCACATAAAAGCCGTTTAAGTGTATTTGTACATGTGTGATTGGGTGTGGCGCAGGAGGTGGGTGGCTGGGTTACGATCTTAAGCGTATTAGAGTGTGTGTATGTTCGTGGGTGTTTAGATTTGTGTTAGTTCTTTCCTTCACCGCCTAATGAAAATTATTTGTGTGGGTTTCTTTCCCCTTCTCCCTTTTATTCTCGTCTACCTTTTATTTCCCTTTTTTCTTTATTTTCCCTTTTTTCAATTTGTTGGGCATTTTCTTTTTTTTGCCACCAGAAACTAGTAATACGTTATAAACGAGCTTCTCGCCTTGACAGCATTTATTATTCCCCGATGAGAAATTTTTGGAGAAGGGAAATTTATTGTGGTCAATTATTTGAGGTAATTATAAGACTATTAATTACAATTAAAAGCACTCGCTGTGAATTTACGATCTAACTTCAATAATAAATTAATCCCTTTTCAACCTCTTCATTTCTCTTTATCAAATTTCTCTACGACAAATTTAAGAAAAAAAATTTTTAAAAACACAAAAACAAAGCAAAACATATTGTTATTAAATCTATTTTTAATTGAGTTGGAAACAACATTTTCACGTGGCAAAGGACACTTAACCCACATCGACTGAAGATCGACACTCAATCCTTAAAAAAAAAACCCGAAAAAGGAATGACAAAATATGGAATAGTACTAAGAGATTTAAAGTCAAGAGTTCGGGTACGCCATCAATACATTTTGTTTTTCTCTGATAATTATTATTGTTCTCTCCCTTTCTTTTCTGCCAACTGGCTTGTTGTTGTAGTTCTTGTTTTGGTTATTGTTCATGCAGACTTCATAACACTACATTGCTGACAGTTGATTCCGGTAGATGAAACTTAAGGATTGGCCACAATAGTAGGATGAAATTTTATTCAATTTAGATATTTTTTGAAATTTTTTATAATTCTAAAATAAAAATTTCTTTGAAAGAATTGCTAAACATTCTATATTTATGAACTTTTATAAGATTATTTCCAATTGAATCGGGCTCGAAACCTCCAAGAAAAGATGTACGAAATAACTTTTGCAAGAAAAAAATCTGTAAATTCGAGACTCCCAAAACGAAATCTCAAAAAGAAATCTAGAAAAATTTGGTGAAATCGACAAACCATTGAAACTCGAAGTACCAAGGACGAAATTTAGTAGAAGTTATAAGACCGTTTTGTCGTTTAACATATAGATAATTTTTAATTTGGAGATTTTCGAATAACGTCTTTGGGATATTTCGTGTTCTCTCAAGGAATTATTTTATTTTATTGAGAAGTCGAAAAAGGAACCTTACTTGTTGAAGAATTTTAATAATCTTACATTTATTTCATTTTAATGTGGTAAAATTTTTCCACCTGGTTTAAAAGTTCATTTTTCACAAAATTAAATAAATTTAAGGTGTTAGAAATTTTTGTCATTTTCTTGGAGAGTCATAACAATAGTTGATGACAACTGCTTACCAAATTAAATAATTACTTTCTTTTAAAGTGACTCTTCGTTTTAAGTGACGCATAAGGAGGTGTAACCTTTTTCAGTTACTCGGAAAAACATTGTGTTTATGAAATTGCCGTTGCTTTAACTATTCAATTATGGTTGGACCTTAAGTCAAGTGATTCCTTGACTTCTAGAGACATAAATTACACTTGTGACATTGTCGACGTGTCACAACGAGACAATAACTCGTATGCATTTTAATAAAAAACAACAGGTACAAAGGCAGTAACAATAACAATAATAAATAATAATAAATAATAAACAACCACGAGAAGGCAAGCAAAAAAGCAGAAACAAGAACATGCGAAGCAATGAAAGAATGATATTAGTAGAAGTCAGCTCAATTACAGCAAAAACAAAACGGACAAAAATGCTGTTAGACAAAATTTTGTTTACAATTTGATTTCACAGACTGTCCTTCCGCCTCTTCGGCTATTCATTTGTTCGGTTGTCAAACAGTCGTTGCATGTTTGCGTGTCCTCGCGGCAAATTCATTTGTCCTTTCCGTTATGCATTCAATTACTCGGTAACGAACAACTCGTTGGTGCTCTAATTTTTTTTTATTTTGTGTTCTGTCGAGAGCAGGTCTAGTTCTAGGATTATTCCAGCGTTTTTGTTATTGTAGTTATTTTTTGCCTTTGAATTAAAAAAAACATAACCGCTACTAAAATTTGCGCATCCATCATGCGTTACTCCCATTTAGGAGAATAACGAGTAAATAATAATAAAAGCAACAATAATAAACATAGAACTAGAATATATATCTGTATCAAAAGATGATTTCGAAAGGTTTCACCGGTTTTGCTTTTAAATTTTAAAGAATTCACGAAAAAAAATAACGAGTGGGGATATTTTGTTGGAAAAAATAATAAATTATATACAACGAAAAATGGGGGTAAGTTAACTAAACCACAATCTGTAAGAATTAAACGTAATACCACTATCATACACTATTTCAAAATAACGTATTTTAAATATTTCAGTTATTTTCTAAAATGAATACTTCAAACCTTTTACACTGAAGTATCAAAATTCATTATAAATGAAAACGTTAAGTAATTATTATTTAATAAATATATTTTTTTAATTTATAAGTTTTATTCTTAACTTTCACATTATTTTTAAATATTATAATTATGTTTAAAATTAACTAAAATTAATATAATTAACTTTGAAAATTGAAAAGCTTTAATTTCATTTATTATTTTAACTTTTTAATAAAACAATTATTAAATATAATTAATAATCTTATATTCATCATGAAATACTAACGAGTTTAAACAATTGTTTCATTATTAAAATAAAACTATTTTAGAAGCCAAAAACTAAAACAGAAATTAAAAAAGGAAACATAAGTTCATAAAACAGAAGCCATTGAGGACGTTTTTAGTAAACAGCGAATTATATTTTCGTTTCGAAATTTCTATGAGAAAAAAAGTAAAAATTGCATTGAAGCCAATAAAAATTTAAAAGATATGTTAAATATAAAGGAGAAATAAATAAAATAATTAATAAAACTGTGAATTAATGAAATTACAAACAGTTAAACAAATGATTGAAATGAATAAAAATTAAAAAATAACAAATATTTATGAAAAATATAACTGTAAGTAAATATAAATAAAATATCATTTTAAATTATCACAAAATATTTAATTATAGAAATTTTTCTAACCTGAATAGGAAAAAATTTAATGACTTACTAATTGGTAAATTGGTATTATAATTGTGTATATTAAATTTTTTGTACAATTATAATATAATAAGCACTAATAATAAATTTCAAAAAAATATATAAAATATAAAAACAGGAAATTTTTAAAGATTTAAAGACTTTTATTAATTGGTTTTTAAGAATAACTAAATATTGGTAAATTTTTTTACACTATTAAAATATTTTAATAAAGGCTAATAATAAACTACAAAAATTAAAAAATATATAAAACATAAAACCAAATTTTTAAAAATTTAATGAAAGAGCAAAAAGTTTTGTACGTGATTTCTTGATAAGTTTTGCTAACTTTCTTAGACAATACTATTGTTATAATTTCGTAGTTTAATTTAAAAGGAAATGAAAACAAAAGGGCTTTTAATGTATTTTTGTAACGTCAATAGAACATGTACCGAACCGGTGTAACGTTTTTTTTTTTTTGAAAAATCGCAGTCGTGTGATATTTTGTCGCTTGTGATTTGATTCAGAAAAACAGAAACTTTAAAAAAGCACGTACAGTAAAAAGGATGAGAGGCGATGGGAAGAGAGAAATAGAAAACGCGGAGGGGCTGAGAAGGAGGCGTGATTATTTTATGCATAAACAACGTTTTAAACTGCTAACAAGACCAAACAATTGTTGTTATTCGCTTTTCAGTACAGTTAGCTTTTCAGAACTTTCCTTCAGTTCAGCTCAATTTGAAGGATTTGAATACTTTTGTATGTGTTAATTTCTGTTGGAGTTTTTGTAGCCGGCCAGCAATTTTTTATGGTATAAAAACAAATGAAACTTCTAAATCATTAATATCCGGATCAAATTATGATAAAATTGTTCAGGTTTTAAAACCTTTTTCATGGAATTCGTCCGTTAATTTCTATCACACTTTATTTGGGCGGCCTTGCGCCAATATCCTTCAATGGTCAGAATTTTGCGGTCGTTACGTTAACTTCATTTCGTTTTAGTTAACCTTTTTTGGTTTTTCAACAGGCAAATAAAAGAACTGACGGAATAAAATTAAGCTTGAAAGTGAAAATGAACAATTCTTTAATTTTTCCAGTGATTGATTTTATCTAAATATTGTTGACTTTTTTTTATTTTATGAATTTAAATTGAAGAATATCAAAATTTCGCATGACATGATTAAAAGTGCTTTATTTTTTCATAATTATAAGTTGGTTATTTTTGTAAAATTTGGAGAAAATTAAAAATTTGGCTTCAGTCGATTTTTAATGGAATAAATAAGTTTTGTAACATTTTAATTTAAGGTTTTATACTTTAATTTAAATTTTATATTTTTAGATTTTTATTAAATTTTAAATTTTATATTAAATTTTTATTTTTTTTAATTCAATTGAAACAAAAGGTTTAAAAATTATTTATCACGAAATTTTAAATTAAATCTTTTTAAAATAAATAATTTAATTATTTCTGCACTAAACTATTTTCGACCCTTTAAAAAACTTAATAATTTCATTTTTGATTAATTTCAATTAAAATCTTTAATTTATTTTTTTATTTGAGTTTCAAAAAAAAATAAAATTGTTTACAAAATGAAATTATGCCAATCATTTATTGATTCTGTTAAAGCAAATATTTCCGAAGAGTTTTGTTGAAAATAAACAGTTTAAATTTTATTTCTTTAAAATGGTATAAAAATTAATTAATTGTCCAAATTTTTTAAACGAAAAAAAATTTAAATTCTATGACAAAACTTCCACGACTTTCTTCAAGAAATTATTTATAAAGATTTGATCACTTTCACTTCAGATAGTCTTTGTTAAAAATAAAGGAAAAACAAAAAACATGTTTTTTTCTTAATGTCCAACAAAAAAGTAAATAAATTAAAGAGTATGAAGAAATTCAAAAGTATATAAAATGTAAATATTTGCTTACTTTTCGTTGAAGATGTTTTGAAAACGGGTTGGCAAAAAATACGAATTTTGTTGTTGTTAATGTTAATTTACACCGTTTCGGTTTTTTCAATTTTTCTATTTCTTTTACTTTTTTTAAAGGCAAAGTAAAAGTAAAACTTTAATACTGTTGTTTTTGTTTCCGTTAGACAAACTTTTAGTGAGTTTTTTGTTTAAGAGACAAGTTTTTATTTATATTTATAAACACTTAACGTTTAAAATATAAATTAAAAAAAAAAAAAATAATAAATCGAGAAAAATTATGACAAATAATTGTTATTTGCGATTTCACAAAGATTTATAAATAAAAATTTGAAACATTTAATCACGAACACCACGAGATTTTAGAAGCGAGAAGACGTGAAAAACAACCAACACCGATGAAAACTCATTCACGACTGAACGAAATTCAAAACGCTGCCAGCGAGCAAACTTCACAACGGTGGAAACCGACAAACTCTTCCGAACGACCGACCTTCCGCCCATCGGACTGTTTTGACCATTTTTAAGTAAAGTTGAGCGACCGCCGAACACCGAACGATAATCATTACGATGATTATGAGATTGATAATGAAGACAATGAAAGCAACGATAGAAATTAAATGTGGAGGCGGTAGGCGGTGGCGATGGCGACAGCATGAACTCGATGGTAAAAGCGATAACGACCCACGACCACAAAAAAAACGATGCCATGCCAGGCGTGTACTCGATGGAGCCCGTCGAAAAGAGTTCAAAATCAGCGGATGTCACGTTTTCGCAAACGAGCATAGGAAATATTTCTTTAAAAAAATAGAAGAGAAACAGAAAGGACAGCAATCAAACGAGTGTGAGCAGAAACAACAATAACTTCTTAAATTTGCCTCAACCTTAGCTTTCCCGAAACGAATGTGCCGAGCAAAACAGAAAATTAATGATAAAATTATTCCACAAAACGCAAACGCGAAAAGAGAGCGTGTCCAATTGCAAACGAGATTTAGTGCTCGTCGGAGCAAGAGAGAAAGTATTTTTAGTTCATCTTACAGTGTTGTTGTTGTTGTTTTTATTGGTGTTGCGCTAGTAGTAATTAATACTACCGATAAATTTGTTTTTGGAATCACAGGTCACTGCCGGTTTACCGGTAATGGCGTCAGTTGTTGCTCTTTGCGGTTTCGGCTTGCGGCTATTTGTCGTTTATACCCTACAATCAACCGGTGAAGGGCATTAAGCGTATGAAAATCATTAAGGAAATTGTGGCAGGTACGGAAAAGTATTTGTATACTCACTGAGAATCCTCTCCTGACTAGACTTAATCGTGTGTTAATTAACTAACGTTAATCAATTAATTATCTGTCTACATTTGTCTGTACGGCTGCTTGTCTACCTGTCTGTCCGTCCGCAGAAATCTTATAGAAGAACGAAATGAGATATTCTCATGAAATTTCACACAAATATTCTCTAACATTAAAAGCTGTTTGATATTGAAAATGAGCTTAATGAAATCGGATGGGATCAGATATCGGATGAATATCACACCCACTCCTTAAACGCAATGTGAATATATCTACATGTATATATCACTTTCACGTTTTGTAGACAGGTTTGGATGACAGAATTTTATCCTTGACCACACCCACGAATATAAGAATATTTATAAAAATGGGTATAAAATTTCTAAATTTATACTACTAGTGTAGAGTATACAACCATCTGCTGAGCTGGTTATTTTTTTAAAACTGCTATTCAAATCGTTAATACCGCAATTATCTCGAGTATTAAAAATTTCTTCTCTCTTATAAGAATGTTTTTGTTTTTGTTCTGTCAAGTGGGTGGTGGGATTAATTTAATGGTTCGCTTGCACTTTCACTTTCTATTTTTCTCTTTTTCTTCCCCCTGCATTTTTGGTGACCTTTTCTATCAGTCAACATCTCTCACTCTTTTCCTTAACTTTCTCTTCATCACAGTGGTATAAAATTTCATCTCTTGGGCTCTCCTTACTCGCTTCTCCACATTCTCTTAACTTTATTTAACCCTTTCTTGTCCTATACTTTTTTTTTCGCTCGAAGATATATTTTTTGCAGAAGGCGCCAAAGTTTGTTTACATTTCGTTTTGATTTGTAAGGAACGAATACTTAAAAACACGTGCAAAGGGTACAAAGCTTTCTTGTCTGAGATTCGCACAGTGGAAATGGGTGTTAAAATTTTATTTAAAAAATATACATATTTTTATTAAATACATAAATTATATATTTAAATTCTAAATATTTACATCTATAGAATTATATGAATTTATTATATATTTAATTATCTTTATTTTTATGTGGAAGAAGTAAAATTTTATGAAAAGGAATTGAAAATGACATTTTTATTTCATCGTTAATGTTATTCATAATGGCTTGTAGGTTGGTAATGAGAATAACGATCACATTTGCAGTGGTATCAATAAAGGTAATGAAAATTATATTGGTAATGTTTACGGTGATAATTAACACGTCTATTATAATTAGTTATAGTAATGGAAGTATTAATGGTAATGGTAATTGCCATGGCAGTAGAAATTATGAGGATGATGGCGATGATTATTGTGATTAAAACATCACCATTTTTATCAGTAGTGGTAATTGTATTTACTTTGACAGTTATTGTGTTGTTGGCAACAGTAACAATAGTAGTTATTAACAATATTGTGTTATTGGTAGTAGTAAGTATTAATTGTAATTGTAATTCTAACAGGATCAGCAATAGGATTTTTAATTATAATTGTACTGGCCATTGTATTAGTACTAAAAATTGTAATTGTAATGGTAATTGCAGGAAAGATAGAAGTAGTAATTGTAATTGTAATGGTAATGGTAGGAGTAATGATTGTTACAATTGTAATTCTATTTAATTTTCTGCATGAAAGATAGAAGTAGTAATTGTAATTGTAATGGTAATGGTAGGAGTAATGATTGTTACAATTGTAATTCTAATAATAATATCAGCAATTATTGGAATTGCAGTTTTAATTAACCGCAATCGGAACTGTAATAGTAATTGTAATGGTAATTGTATTAGTAGTAGGAATTGTAATAGTAGTCGTAATAGTAGTGGTATTAGAAGCAAGAATTTTTATAGTAATTGTAATGGTAATAACAGCTGTAGGAGCTGTAGTAGGTATTAATAATGTGATTGTGGGAATAATGATGGAAATGAAAGTAAGAGGTGTAACTTTAAACATAGTGACTGAAAAGGTAGCAGTAATAGTAATAGTAAGAATAATGTTAGTGGCAATGGAGGCGACAACGGTGATGGTAATTTTTGTATAAAAAAATAATCTGATGGAAATTACGAGTTTATATAATTATTCAATTAAATTGCACTTGTGTCCTTTCCCGCAAAGTCAATAAATTTTCTTAAAATCAAATTCACTCCATTTTATTAATCATTATTATTATTGCCATTATTGCCGTACTTACTCTATTCAAAGAACTTACCGTTAATCTGCCGGGCATTGCATAGCGAGCCATCTTTTTCCTTAACTTATGCCTCAATGATTTTCGTGAGGATGGTGATGATGAAGATCTTGTTATAAGAAAATGTCTATCTTCCTCTTCTTGAGTAGTATCGCCCTCGTCGTCTTCGGCAAAATTGACGATTGTATTGCCTTCTGCGTTATGATCAGACGCACTGATTGTCAAAGATTTGTCGTCGATAAATTGATTTGTTCTACTCGTTCTACTAGTTCTGCCATGTCGATATGGTTTACTCGCTCTACTCGTCTCATTATCGTGTTGTTTTATGGTTGAATACTCGATATTGTTGAATCGCTTCGTACTTGTACCGAAAACTTGAATTGTGTTAGTAATCGTTTTTTGTTTGTAACTTCTATTGAAACCGCGACGTAAAGATTGACGTTTGCTTTTGCTTGCATCGGGTTCCTTTATTGTTGTTGTTGTTGTAGCATCACGCGCTTTATCTGATTGAAAAGTATATATTTCTAACAGAGTGTTCATTGTTTTGATCAATGTTTCATGAGAGCGACTTAAGTCTATGTTTAGATGTCATCCAAGTTGTAACTTCCGTCACTTGCTTCGAAACTGTCAGGGAACGAATGACATATGGCATATTGACACAGCAGGCAAAAAGAAACTGCAAAGAAATTAAAAAGAAAAATTAATGTTAATTTCTTGATGTTAGAACGAAACTTTTTTATAATTTATGTGATAAAAATTAATCTAAAACTATATCCTAAAACTAAAAAAAGTTAATTTAATTGTCAGTAGTCAAAAAGCAACATCTAAATTAATAACAACACCAACAAAAACAATCTCATGAATTTAAAATCCTCATCCTTTAAAGATTTATTTATTTTTACGACAGATAATGTACAAATAATATGTTTGAAGATCACCAAGGCGATGGTAGCACCGACAACGATGTCGATTTCGCATTGCATGTGATGACGATGATAATCACGATGATGGTGACAATAGGAAAAGAACAATCAGTGCACTCAAGAAAACAGCAGACGTGTCTGTTGTCTCTTGATTGTCCCCCACTCGTTACTTGTACTCGTTAGATGGTGCGTACTCGTAATCTGCTATAAACTGTAATAAACACAAAACTTTCTTCCGTCAACAAAAAGAACATTGTCGATGGTAATTTGTTGCTGTTGTTGTTATTGTTGTTGTTGTAGTTGTCGTCGTTGATGTTCTTGTTTTTCTTGTTGTCTGTGATCATTGCGATCATAATAATGAAGGCGTTATGGTCTTGTTTGCTCTTGCTATTGTTGTTGTTGTCTTCGTTACCAAAAGAATCGAAGTTGTCGTTTTGTCTTTAGTTCGTTTCGGTTAAGGCTCTGGTTCTCGGTTCTCCTTCATTATTACTCTTTTTTTAACAAGCTCAGTTCTTCTTCTTCTCTCGAAGTCAATGTTGTTATTGGTTTTCATTACTGTATTTATATTCCTCATCGTTGTTGTTGTTGTTGTTTTCCTTAAACAAATTGTAAGTTAAGACATTGGCTTCGACGGCGCAGCTTGAAGTCGCGTCGCGCCATCGTTGATCACTTGCAAACCAACCGAGGAATGAATCGCAAACGCTGGGTACGTTTTAGTTAGTCATTAGACTTTCAAGAGTGGTGTTCATCGAACTCTCCTAAGCTACCAAATAATATTATTCATAATTTCCATTTTGGCCAAAATCGAAAATATCGGTTTTTGGCTTGTATTTGAATAAAAACAAAAGATTTAAACAGACGCGACAAAGAAATCCATAATGGAATGAGCGAAGGAAAAGAGATAAATAAGTGCGAAATGAATTTTTGCGCAAGAAATAAACATTAAAAACCGAATTTATTGATCGGGAATTTCTAGTTAGAACAAAAAAACGAGATTGGGGTAACAAAATTATTAATAATTTTGGCAGTAATCCTTAATCGGATTTATCAAAAAAAAAAAAAAAAAAAAAAAAAAAAAATTAAAAAAAAAATAAAAATAAAAAAAAGAACTAAAAAAAATAATTTTCTTTCTTAAGAATAAAATACTAAAAAGTCAATACCGTTTATATTTAATAAACATAAAATAAATATAAAACTAACTAAAGGACCATCATTTACATAATTAATTTATTTTACCATCATTTACATTTACATTATTAATTAATTTAATTTCTATTGTTATATATATAATATTGGGACCGATTAAAGTAATAATAACTCTTAAATACTAAATAAAAAGCAAGTAAGAAATTACTAAAAATTTATTCAATAAGCGCATATAAAAGTAAATGTATATTAATATAAATTCATAAATAATTATAAAGCATTATTTGCTAACAAAAAAGTGAGAAATAAAATTAAAATTATAAAATAATTCAAACTGCGGAAACAATTAATAATTAAAATACAAATTTTTATTTTTTAAAAATGAAAAAGGTCGACCAAATTATGAGAAAGAAATAATTAATGACTTTATTAAAAATTTTACAATAAATATTTACGGTCAATAAATATAAATTAGTGAAAATATTAAAACAATAATAAATTAATTTATAAATAAAATAAATACAAATTTAAATGAGATATAATTAATTAAGAAAATAAGGAACAAACAATAAAAACGAAAGAAATAAATAAATTCAATAAAATAAATAAAATAAATAAATTAAAAAAATAATAAAATAAATAAAATAAATAAACTAAATAAAATAAATAAAATGAATAAAAAATAAAATAAATAAAAAAATAAAATAAATAAAACAAGTAATAATACTAACTTCGGTCTGGCCGAAGCTTTATATCCTCCACCCAATATAAATTTATAATTTAATCATTGGGCGGTACACGCCCCTTTCAATACAACATTAATCTTTTCTTGATTAATTTAGATCTACTAACTGATCTTCAGCACAAACTTAGTTAAAAATCCAACACATGATAAATAAATGGGGCGTGTCAATAATATTTTTGTGGCGTGATAATATTCAATACTAAATTCTCGATCCCGAAGAGAATCTTATTTTCACCCCAAAAATTAATATAGAAACTGAGAAATCGGACTTTAAAGGGGATTTTGTATTAAAGTAGGGGGCACTCTGGAGATTATTCCGGGCGGGACTGAATGTACTGTTCTATAACTGCCACATGTCCTTTAATGTTACAAGTGGAAGATGTAAATGAATATACCCCATTCCTTCGACTGTAGGGTATTATGATAAACTATCCTTTAAATTCAATTATTAAATTCAATTAAAAATTAGAAGCAGATTTTCTAATAATTAATTTTTAATTTTTAAATGTTTTCGTTTAAAGCATCAGCAAATTAAAAGAAAAAGAGTATAATAAAAGATTATCTCATAAAAAAAATTCTCGCATGAGAGCTAATATCGCGAAAGTGCAGTAAATATGTTAATAAACAGAGAAAACTGCTAATTGAAAATGTGCACCGTTATTTCGTGTGTCGCTTGAGTGATTATTTTTGAGCAGTGTGAAAATATTAATGAAAACAGCAAGCGAATATTACAACAAGAACAACAATAACATAACATTACAGAAGAAGTATACTTTACACTTATTGTGTATGAAAAATAATGATGGAGTTATGCGCTTAATAAATTGAAATCGCTAATTAAAATTTTCACAAAAAAAAAAAACTCTCAAATTGCTTGCAACCATACGGTTCCTGATGCTGCTGCTGCGATTCTTGCTGCCACTGTAGTTTTCTGGTTGATGCTATTTTTGTTGCTGCTGCTGGCTTTATCGTTCTAACGGTGTTATTTTTGTTGTAATTGTCATTTGGCAACGTGGTCTCAACCGGCTCGTGATACCCGCTGTTTATTGCTCAGTTAATTTTATTGCCATTGCCACCACCGTCATGCAACAAACAATAATTTCATTCAATCGTTTGCGATCACTGAATCTGCTTCTTCCGCTGTTTCTAACATCGCTATTATTAATTTGCAATATTGTCAGTACAAATTCCATCCAATCTAAACTTGATCAACAACAACAGTATCATTACGATCATCATCATCATCATCATCAACACCACCACCAACAACAACAACGGCTCATTGACAGCAGTAGCAGTGAAGGTGGCGCAGATGATGGTGTTGTGATTATTCCAGGAAAATTACATCAACAGAAGAAGCAGACGTCGAGATTTTACGCAGCCACCGATGGTAAAAAGAACGTTGGGACAATGCAATTGGCCAAACCTGTTGCGAACTCACCCATCAAGAATTGGTTCGGCATTTTCAATCGCAACAATTCGCCGCCGATGTCGTCAACATCATCGACGGCATCTTCAGTACTGAAAATTTGTTCTTGCAGGTACAAGAGAGTGAGAGAGTCATGTTAGATTGTGCGAGTTTTTCGAAATAATGAAGTAGTCTCTACAACTATTTCAATTATTTGGTATTTATTAGTTTTTCTTTTTTAATTTTATGAAAGATTCTTCTTTGAATCTCAATGAGTTTTTTATTTATTATTTAAGGGATCATACGCTATTCATATCTTCATCCAACCCATTCATCATTTCATTTTTCTTTAGCTTTTTCAAGTGCTTTCCTTTTTTTAAATAACGAGTACTTGGTAATCATTTATTGTACTCCATTATTTTTTGATTGCCTCCCATTTTGCTTCTCAGTTGCATAAGAATACTTTTATGCATTCCGTAAATTATGGCTTGCTGCGTCGATAATGAATTAGTGTCGTTCTTGCTATCGTTGTTGTTGCTTTTTGACATCGTCGTCGCCAACGTCAACCAAACAGGGTCTTTCGAAGCCATTGTCAGTTTAATTGTTAAGCTGATTTCTTCCTGTTTTGTCAAGTAGTTATGAATACTCGACTAAGCTAGCAGCTCTCTGACAACGCCATTATTCAAGGCGCACGTGTTCATTCATCAACAGGTGGCAACACAAACTGTTTTTCCTACTCTGACATTCATAGCAATTCTTGAGATTTTCTTATGCGCTGAATGTAATTTTCATCACAAAAGTGACGAGAAATTTCAGAAATATTAGCAAAAAAAATAGTTAAAAATAGAAAATAAAATTATAACTCAAAATATGTTTAAGAAAAAATTAAGGGTCGTTGAACTTTATTATACACAAAATGTAGGCGTTATATTTTTCAAGTATTGCAAACATTTAAATTCCGAACACAAAGATAGTGATTTCTTTTTGTATTTTAAAACAGTATATATGTCACGTTTTATAAAAGTTTTTCGAGTCACGTAATAGTCGACTTCTTTCTTGTAAATCAAGTGCGCGAAGATTCAAATAAAGCGATGATAAAGAAATAAATTTATTTCATGAGATCGGGAAAAAATTCAAATTAGGTCAAATCAGAATGTAAAATAATCGTTAATCCGAAAATTGTTTTATTATATACATCTCAATTAAATTAAAACGAAACGTTTTGCCTGAAAAAGTCGGTATCTTTGTGAACTAATCGAAATAACGTTTAACGGGAAAAGATTCAGGTAACCAATACATGTACGCTGGTAATGGAAATATCGAATATACTTAGAAGCGAATATTAAGTATTCTGTAATCGCTTTAGAACCAAATATGGTCTATGTAGGCTCAACGAATAATGGAAGTCAAATGCAATGTGAGGAGCGAACGCGAATTAACATGAAGTTCTTTGATAATTGTATGTCTGAGTTAAAAGTAACGAGTCGCTTAAAAGATTTAATGAAGTTTACAAACACTCTGAGTAACGAATCTGAGTAACGAATACTAAGCATTCAATACATGCTGTCGGGGTGAGTAGTAGTAGGGTATATGACGATTTGGGTATATGTACTATATATGTGTATATATGTGTGTGGTAATGCAAATAACGGAATCGAAGTAATCGGTAATCGTTCAATAATCGAATATGCTCGGAGTGGAAATATCGAATTATCGACTGATCAATACTTAAAGATAATAATGATAATCAGAAATGAAAGTCAATGTTAAACAATTATTGAATAGAAATCTAGACACATAGTAATTAATTTAATCCAGATATAATGATCTACATATATAATTATAACTTATTTAATTATAATAATTATGCAACTGCTACAACCAGTAGCAACAACAACAGCCGTAACGACAATACTCTTTTAAAATTCCTTCATAATTTCGTAATTTCTTTATTACTCTTTAATCACATTTCATTCTTCTTTTATCTTTGTCAGATGCGGCGAACGTAACGACGAATCACGCATCGTTGGTGGACAAACGACTGGCGTCAGTGAATATCCGTGGATGGCCCGTTTGAGTTACTTCAATCGCTTCTACTGCGGTGGTACTCTAATCAACGATCGTTACGTGTTGACCGCCGCTCATTGCGTTAAAGGCTTCATGTGGTTTATGATCAAGGTGACGTTCGGCGAGCATGACCGTTGCAATGATCGCGAACGTCCTGAAACTCGTTTCGTACTGCGTGCATTTTCACAGAAATTCAGTTTCGCGAACTTCGACAATGATATCGCTCTGTTGCGTCTAAACGATCGTGTACCAGTTACCAGTTTTATACGACCCATCTGTTTGCCACGCGCCGAAGAGCGCGATGAGCTATTTGTTGGTATTCGAGCTATTGTAACCGGTTGGGGCACGCTACAGGAGGACGGTAAGCCGTCGTGTCTGTTGCAAGAGGTTGAAGTGCCGGTACTCGAGAATGATATTTGCGTTCAGCAGACGAATTATACAAAGAAAATGATTACGAAAAATATGATGTGCGCCGGATATCCGGGAAAAGGCGAACGCGATTCGTGCCAGGGAGATTCGGGTGGTCCTCTAGTGCGTTTGCGACCAGTTGATAAGCGTTTCGAACAGATCGGTATCGTATCGTGGGGAAATGGATGTGCCCGACCGAATTATCCGGGGGTTTATACGCGATTAACAAAGTATTTAGATTGGATAATGGAAAATTCGAGAGATGGTTGCTTTTGTGATGATATGGCTTAAATTCATGTAGGAGTTGGAAAGGATGAGAAAGGCAGGAGAGGGGGAAGGAGGGTAATGTTCAAGAGTTTTCGTAGAAAAATGTAAGACTAATATTTACTATACTCCATAAACGCGAATTAACTGAAATGGTATAAAAGTAACGACTAGAAATAAAGGGGGTAATAAAAAATAGGAAAGCTTAAGAAGCAACGTATAGAGATTGGATAGAATTTGAATTTCGTCTTACACAAACATTTTTTATTCTGTTTATTTTTTGGATTTTTTTGAAAAAATGTATTATTCCGAAATTATGAATTAACTTTTAATTATAAACTTTATAAATTCAACAATAAAGTGTTTGGCTAGAATAATATGCGTCTTTAATTTAGTTCATTTACAATTTTTTGCATTCTTTAAAAGGTTTGCTTTCCTCCAAATTTTTTTTGCAAACAATTAAATATTATAAAATTATGTTTATTTATCTCACTTTATATTAAAGCCGTTTCATGACGTGTAATACATTTATAAATTTACAAGGTGGGATAAAATTTTAAGGAGCCGTAAAAACGCATCTGAATAGGAAAAATTGAAAATATTAAATAAATATGGATTATGTTACTAATAAAAAATAACAATAAAATTTTGATAAAAATTTAATAAGAGAAATTATACAGATTATAAAACAGGTTTCTTAAAAAATTTAATCTAATTCGTATTTAAATACACATTTTTTCAGAAGAACCATGTTACGGTTTTGATGACTCGCGCTTTATTCACAAAAATAATTTTTTGAATTAATTTGCTTTTCATTTGACTTTTTTAATTTGATCATATAAATTGTTTATAACGTTTTTGCCGAAACTAGAACATAGTAATTATAATATTTATATAGTTTTAAGCAAGAAGTGTTTAGCTGTTCTGAATGGGTTAATTTTTGTGAAATTATTTCCATTTTGTTCGTGTCTTTATAATAATTACAAGTAATTATTAATACGTTCGAATGCGATGAATAAATGGTTTCTTTTGGAACTAGTTCAAAATTAACCGGGATTTATTGCATTAGTTTAATACTGGCGTGTTTTGAGGAATTTAATTATTATTATTATGATTATTATTATAATTGCTGATGTTGTTATTTTTCTTACATGAGCTTTATTTTGTTGTTGTCGTTGTTTCTGTCGTGGAGAATCAACAAAGCTTTGAACTTTTGATTAATTTAAACGTAGCGCAAGCTTGAGTTAATCAACAAAAAGGAACGGCAAAACAATAAACATCGATGCCGTCAATTAAAAAAATTACGTGAATAAAAGCAAAAAAAAGGAAGAAATGTATTAAAAAATAAAGACAATAGAAATAGAGACACCGCAGCATCTTATAAAACTTACCGGTTTCTATCTCATAAATGCACCTAAAACCATTCACTATTGTTGTTGTTGTAATAATTGTTGCTTTGAGAAACTTGCATTTTATAAAAGTCAAACTTTAGCTTTAGCTGATGTGTCGCAGTTGTTGGTTTTGTTTTGGTTGTTGGTGTTGTTATTATTGCTTTTTTATACTGAGATGTTTCTTTATTTTTTTTAATTTTGATTTTTGCGATTTAACATGACTGCATTTCTCACTCTCCCCCTCTCCCTCTCACACACTTATTTTATTAAGCACTATGCAGTTCCAGAATATTTACAGCTTTTAATAATTAATATTTATTTAACGTGCACTCAAATATACACATACACCCAACCAAGTACACGCGCAACACACACACAGACGCATATTCGTCTCGATTTTGTGGCGATGCTAAGAAATCTCAACACACGTAACAAATCTGTTGCAAAAGATTTTATTGACTATAAGAAACGAATTAGTTACGATGACATCGACGAGTAATCTTTGCTTCGACGAGTTTAGTTTATTTTCTTTACGAAGAGAAGAAAATTTAAGGACTTCTTCAATCAATGAATTTCGAATTCAGAATTTTTATAAAAAATGTCATTATTTTTTTGAAATATATTATAAATAAATTAAAACTAACTTATTAAATTAATAATGAACCTTAAATTAGAAATAAATTTGATAAAAATATTAAATATTAATATTAATAAAATAAATTACAATAAAATTATAAATATAAAATAAAGAAACGTTAAGCAAATATAGACTAATATAAAAGGAATACTATATATAAATTAATTTTATTTAATTATTTATTTTTATTTGGTAAATATAAAAAAATTAATATTAATACATAATAATAATAATATTAATAATAAAAATAAAAATAATGATAATAATAATAATAAATATAATGATAATAATAATAATAATAATAAGGAATAAACGAATGAATAGAAATAATAAAAAAGTGTACAATAATATAAAAATATTATATTTATTGAGCATAAAGAATTGAATTATTTTAATACAATTATTAATAATTTATTGAAAATAGTATGCAGTGAGATCAAAAAAATCGTTAACTCGTTCTAAAATTTCAATAAATTATTAATTTTCTTGCTGGGGTTTAAGCAAAAATGCCCGTAGATCATCATCAGCAGGTGGGGTGGGCACACGGATATGTGTGTTTATATATTCTATACTATATTGCCCCATTATCAATCCGTAGGTGTTTACATTGGTGCTCCGTTAACCCCATCAGTATTTTGTTGTTGGCCCAAATGAGTGGAAAGGAAAACGAAGTGCTCGTTTTCAGATTTCAGTGGAAAACAACAAAAACAAAAGTAAGATTCAAAGATCGAAAGAGATCAGGCGGGGGTTTTTCTGCGAACAAAATCTGGTTATCATTTTCATGGTTTCATTCGATTCGTTTTTCTCGTAGTATTTATTAAAACATTTTGTTGATCATTAGCTCACATTACGAAACACTAGTAGATTTAACAACAACAACAACTACTACAACTTCATTACAACAATAGGTCGATTTAGGAAATTGTATCAGTAACGTCAGCAACATTTTTCTTGTTTTTATTCGTCGACTTTTTACTTTTGATGCTTAGCTTTTAATCGATTCTTACGCTTTTACTTTACGCACAATAGAAAATCATAATACAACAAATACAACAAAAACGTCGACGAGATCCAGTGGATCAACTGGTAAATCAAGAAGAAAAGATGAAGAAACGGTGGTGAAAAACAACATCGAAATCGAAAGTGACGAAAATCTTGTACCGGACAAGCATTCGACGGATTCGCGCAATCGATGCCAACGTTTCACGCACAACTAAAAGCATCTGCTTCCTGGCTGGATTGCCGTCTTTAAGCTGCTGATGCCAACGACAACGACAATGACGTCGACGGCGGCGATCGTGCGGGGACAAGGAGGGACGGGCACGATGTGAAAAAAGTCACTGCAATGATCTACGTTTTCGATCTAAGAGAAAAGCTTTAAAGTAGTTGCATTTTTGCTGATGTTGTTGTTATTTGTGTTGTTATTATAGTTGCTGTTGTTGTAGCTTTTATGATTGAGAATTTTGTTGCTATCGTCGATGGTGGTGATGTTGGATTATTGTTGTCTCGGCTCGAGCTTACATTTTCATAATTTGTTTTAAATCTTTCTTTGTTTTGTTGTCATTGATTGTTGTTTTAGCTCTTCCTGTTCGACACTATAATCGATTGTGATACTATTGTTGGTTTTGTTACAAAGCTCAGTTTTCCAGTTTTCATTCGACTCGGTTTACGTTAGAGTCCTAGATGCCCATAAGCTCAAAAAATGAAAAAAAAACAGAGTACATTTCATTTCTCTCCCAAACGATCTTCTTCAGCGCAGAATCCTAAAACCAACGATAAGCTTTAATGCTCCGAAGCTAATGTAAACTTATTAATTGTGATAAGTTTTCTACAAGTTTTATTTTCTTTACACCCTACACCCGATGGGTACCCTATATTACATTTGTTACTCCCTTTTTGTTACGCAATTGTTACGCAATTAAGCAAGCGTGGTAGGTATCGAAAAGTATGAACATTCTGGCTCAGAATCATCTCTTGAGTTGATTTTTGTCTGTCTGTCTTGAACGAAATGAAATAATCTCACGAAATTTGGAACAATTATTCCTTCTTATTTCCTCGCGTCGACCAAATAACCACGTCCACTCATATACGTTTACATATGGAGTGGAATGACAAAATTTTATCGTCAAACTCACCAACAAATACTAAATCATTTTGCAAAAAATGGGCGAGGTTCGACTATCAGAACCATAATTATTAAGAAAATCTCATTACAAGACGACAAGATCGGTTATGAAAATTAGCGCAATCTGATTAGTGCCGCGCCTATTTTCTGCTAAATATAATTGAATAACTCCATCTCTCAGTCTTTATCGAATTTTTAAAGATTAAATTTTATGGTCGAGATAATAAATCTTGACATAATAAATCCATAAAAAGAGATTAGGAAGCCCACTTTTTTACTAAATCGTATTATGTGAATCAGTGAATTAAAATTAACCAAAAAGAAAAGGATATGTAACATTAAAAGGGTTGTGCACCGCCCACTGATTATTAGGATTGCACTATATGTTTACATTATGGTGGTAGGATATGAAAGCTTCGACGAAGCCGAAGTTATTACTTTTTCCTTTTCCATTTCGACGTGCTTGAATTATGATAAGTTTAAAGAATATTTTAAATGAATTGGAACAATGTTCGTATCTTTTGTTTATTTTATGATAATTAATTTTAAAAATTATATCTCTCGCATCGTAGTCTAAAGTTTTATGAATTTCTTCCATTCATTGAATTTTCTCTATAATTGATATAATTTTTTAAAACAATATTTAGTGAAACATTTTTAGTGGAATTTCTAGTGGAAAAGTAGTAGTTGTAAAATCACCTCCATCGAATTTCATTTTCAAAAACGTTTTCAGAGTATATTCTATTTTTAAAATATATATTAGATTTAGACTGCGATGCTTGAAGTACAATTTTTAAATTTTTATTCAAGATTGATACGCCACCATTTTAAAATCATC